>OY728150.1:582026765-582601765 GCA_963277665.1 Viscum album | reverse complement strand
GGTCGTTTTAGTGATCTCGGCGTTTTTTCCCTTCATTTCACGGCGGTTTTACCCAAACCGCCTCTATTTTGCGGCGGTTTTTTAAAAAACTGCTGTTAATCCTCAAAAAAAAATTTAAAAAAAAAAAAAAAAATTAATCCATTTAGCAGTGATTTTTTCGCGGCGGTTTAAATACCGCCGCGGAATGCCGGCCCGAAATACGTTTAGCGGCGGTTTTTAAAACCACCGCTAAACGGCCCTTTTGCGGTAGTGGGATCATTTACGACCATAAGGTAGGTAGTCTACTCGCTTTTCCTTCATTTCGTTGTGATTTTTAAAAACACACGGTTGTGCCGATCATCGGTGCCTACCATCTTTGCTCAATTTAACCCAATCTTTTTAAATTAATCATTTTACTTAATCATTGCAACCTTATTTATCATAAATTGAGTTGTTCAAATTGTTGCCACGTGGCAGGACACCCCTTTGGGAGTACCGACGTGTTCGGTATAAATATCGTTATCCTTGAATATTTAATTTATTTAATTTCATGTGTTGCACAACCCTTTTTAATTGAGTTTAAATTAAATAATAATTTTAGAATAATTATGAACCATGAATTTTTACATATTCAGTAGGGCTCTATAACTGTGTTAGAGTATTCTACTCATTTCACAGAGCTACGTCATTTTGTTCCATATCTGATTGGTCATACACAGACTACAGTGAGACGGTTTGAGGATAGACTTGACTATAATATCCCCTCATAGGTGAACGTCTTCTGTTTGAAAATTGTTATAGAGATTGTAAACCAGGCCCTAATCTCATAACAAATTGTCAGGAAAGCTAAACCAGTGAACCAAGGCAGTTCAGTTCTGATATAGGGTGACGACTCTTCAGGTAGTAGGAAACACCGTTTTGAAAGTGCACATGGGGGAAATCCTAGCCAAACAGTACGTTTTTACTGTTCTTTCACCTGTCACTTGTTTAGTAGAGTTGGTCATAAGAAGCCTCAGTGCACGAGAGACCCGATGGAGTGCCAAGTTTATGGCAAGATGGGTCACCTTCAGTGTTTCTTCCATTCTTTCTCCTCAGCATCCAGTGGAAAAGGATCCATACCTGAACCTCCATCAAATATGGGATCTATAACTCCATAGTATGCTAGAAGTTCTTTTTCCACTGGCCGATCAGACCGAGGTAATGGTGGAGGTCGTGGTCGAGGAAATCAAGTTCCAAGTTATCAGTGTCAGCAGAGTGGACCTGCTCTGGCCAGTCATGCAGCATATTAGGGTCGTGGTTCTGGTCTTTTGTATGTAGTGAAACCAACACTAGATTAGTATAGTGTGGGACCATCTATGGTTAGAGGTACTATTCTGGTAGCCTCTACTTTAGTTTCTTCTCTTTTTGATATCGGTGTGTCACACTCCTTTTTATCTTCTCTTGTTGTTGGAAGCCTTGGTTTTACAATTGAGTATATTTTTGGTGTCATGTCTCTCGACACTCTCTTGGGGGTCAGAATAGAGGGTATACACCACTACCTGAAGTTCCCCCTTGATATAGGTGGGTACCGTTTCCTTTGGAATTTCTATTTCCTCGAGTTGGTCAGCCTGGATGTCATTCTTGGTATGAACTGACTTATCCCTTATCGTGATCATGTGGATTTCTATCACCGTTGAGTGTCCTTCACATCCCCTGAGGGTGATACATATCTACACAAGGGAGAATGGGATATCCATGCAGATCGAGATGGACTTAAACATACAGGACTGGGCAGAGTGACGACTCAGTTAGAAAGTCTCTTCATGATCGATTAGGGAACGCAGCTAGTGGATTTTCATCCCATTGTGGATCGTTTCAGGGATGTCTTTCCAGATGATTTCACTAGATTACCTCCCATGAGAGGATTGGAGTACACTATCAAGCTATTTCTAGGTGTAGCACCAGTGTCTATTCCTCCCTATAGGATGGCACCTATAGTGCTACATGAACTGAAAAAACATCTTGAAGACCTTGAGGTTAAGGTTTTTTCAAACCTAGAACATCACCGCAGGGATCACCAGTTCTTTTAACTAAGAAGGTGGATAGAACCCTCAGATTTTTTGTGGATTATCGTCAAATCATTCAGCTTACTGTAAAAAATCGATATCCATTTCATCGTATAGATGATCTCTTCGACCAACTCTGAGGAGCAACTATTTTCTCCAAGATTGATCTGAGGTCGGGATATCACTAGGTGTGTGAGACCATCTGACATACCATGTATGGCTTTCCGAAGTAGGTACAACTTGTAAAACTATATGGTTATGCCATTTGGTCTCACTAATGTGCCAGCAGTCTTCATGGCTCTGATGAATCAAGTTTTTCTCATGTATCTCGATTCCTTTGTGGTTATTTTTGTTGAAGACATCTCGGTGTATTCACACTCTAGACATGACCATGCGACCCATCTTGAGATCGTGCTGAGTACACTGAGAGAACATCATCCACATGCAAATCTCATTAAATTCCACTTTTGGATCGATAAATTTCACTTCTTGGGTCATATCGTATCGAAAGTAGGTATTTCAGTTGACCCATAGAAGGCGAGCGTAGTGGTTTCTTGGGGGTATCCTAAGAATTTTTTTGATATACACAGTTTCTTGGGGATTTCTAGATATTACAGGCATTTCATCCAAGATTTCTCCCTCTTAGCAGTGCCTCTTATGGCCCTGAATAAGAAAGGTGTATAGTTAATCTGGTTAGAAGCTTGTGAAAGATCTTTTAAGGAGTTGAAAGGAAGAATAACCTTAGCTTCAATCCTGGTTTTTCTTGATCTAGGTATAAGCTATATTTTTTACTGTGATGCTTCAGGAATCAAAATGGATGCAATTTTGATGTAGGGTGATCGAGTCATGGCTTATGGATCCCTCCATCTGAGACCTCATGAGTGGAACTATCCTACGTAGGTTCATGCTCTATGTTGTTGGAGACACTACTTTTTGGGTGAAAGGTTCATTGTTTACACAAATCATAGAATCTTGAAATATATCTCCACTCAGCGAGACTTGAACTTAAGGCAGTGTAGATGGGTTGAATACCTGCAGTCATTCGACTTTGAGCTTGCTTATACCCCTAGTAAGGGTAATGTAGTGGATGATTCTTTAAGATACAAGATGCAGACACAATCCATTCAGGTAGCGAGTAGTGAGTGACAAATGATGGATTTGTTTTCTGATATGCATCTTGAGGTTCAGGAACAGCATGAGAAACCAGTTTTAGCAGCACTTAGAGTGACATCCTCTCTTCTAGGCTGAGTCTGCATGCGATAGTTGTCTAATCTTAAGGGTCTCATTTTGAGGGAAAGCAATACAGGAGAGAACCCACCTCCTTGTTGGGTTGTTGATGGAAGTGAAACTCTTCTTTACCATGGTCGTGTATGGGTACCTTTGGATATACAGGAAGAACTAAGGAAGGAATCTCACACCTCCGTTTTTGCAGTTCATCCTGGACTAACCAAGATGTTATTAAATGACTATTACTCAATAATAATTAAAAAATTTGTAATTTTAAAAATATTTTTAATTATTTTATAATCCATTTTCACTAATTATCTTATATATTAAGTGTGAATATCTACTTAGCCTTATCTAAAACATATTTAAAAATATATATTATATTTATATAAATATAAATATATTTATATATTTATAAATTATTTTTAATGAAATACATATATTTTTTTAAATATACCCTTTATCAGTGCAAGTAAAAAGCGCTGATAAAGGGGATTCCTTTTCCAGTGCTAAAAAAATCCTTGATAAAAGTACCCCTTTATGAGTGTTTTTTTAGCGCTGTTAAAGGGTGGTGCTACATAAAACCATTTCTGTGGTAATGAAGATCTAGTTAGTTCATCTCCTCTTTTTGACTTGCTCCTTCACCTTTACCAAAAGGGAGGGTCTCATCATTTAGCTACTCGAGGCCTCTCGAATGACCCACATGTCTGGTTGGATTTGTTCCTCAGTTTTTTGTATTCTCTTGTTTTTTCTGATCTTCGATCTCTTAATATATGAGTTACTCATAATCTTCAAAAAAAATATGTGGGGGGGATGGGTACTCAGTCATGTTATGTGGAACCATCACGACACAATTTCTTGGTAGGGAGGCGACGCATCAACATCGACTGATCTCATTGTTTCATTGTCTTGTAGTGGGCAACGAGACTTTTTTTGGTTATTATAATGAAATTTGTTTTCATTTGATCACTCAGGGCCATGTTATAACCTTCGGGTCACGTTTCTCATAGGCATATGTGCTTCTAGTCATGTATGGGTCCCTCTTCACTCAGTTATCAAAAGGGGTTTATGTTCAATAAAGCCCCACCACTATTTTGTGGTTGAGATTAAGACACTAATGTAGGGAGATATTATGGTAACATTATGATATCATTTTTTAATTTACTAAACATTAAATAATAAAAAAATGAATTACTCTTCACTATCCCTTATAGAGTGTATTTATAGTAGATGAATCATAGAAGGACTATGTATTAAGGTTTAAGGGAAGGATTAATAGTGTATTTCACACAATTTTAATGAAATATCATCTTAAAGATGCTGAAGGGAAAATAAAACCCCACCCACCTCCTATTTATGCACATCTGATCACCCAAGCATCATGGGATGTGTTTACTGTCCAGCGTGCGAAGTAGTTTCTCAAGTAAATTATATCTGGTAATACATTTTTTGATGGTACATGTATTCATCACTTTGATTAACAATTTTTTATTTATGAAATAGCAACTGAGTGCTGGAAAAAACAATGAGCATCAAAACCAGCCCCTACCGTAAAGCAAGGATGGGGTATGCATCACTTGAAAAAACTTTGGTACGTATTTTAAATCTACCATAATACTTTTATGTGAAATAAAACAACACAATAACTATGTTTATTTGTTTATATTTAGCTTGAAGAGTCCAAATCCAAAGCCACTTCCATTCCACACCATATACTATGGAAGGAGGCACGTGTAACTAAATATGGAAAACTAATAGATGAAAACACACACACAAAAGTGTGAGAAACATGTGTAAGTATGACATAATAAAAAAAATATTTAAATAACTATTACATAATAATGATTACTTATTTTCCTATATTTTCTATCTAACATAGTTACAAGAATCAGAAACTCCCACACCGGATACATACATACTTTTAGTGGCCTTAAAACAACCATAAAAGTATGGTCGTGTTAGAGGTGCGGGTTTTGGGGTGACACCCCAAAAATATTTTCAGAGAAAAAAACAAGTGGGGGATCAAACTGTGGAAATTAAAAAGATGGGAGAAAGATAAGATATTGTTAATAAGAATTAAAATGCTAGAGAGAGATGATGAAAACTTTGATGGGGAGGAGGGAAAGAGAAGAAACAACTCAAGAACAACCATCGCATGAAGTTCCCACCCCAACCCCCACCAGTTTTGAGGTGATCCATTCCCCTCAAAAACCTATCTTTATTGAGGTAGTCAATTTTCTAATAATTGTTTCAATGAAATGTGAATCAGATAGACACTAGACACTGATACCTTTCCTGTATTGATATTCTACAGGGTGAAAATGACTATGATTTATATTTATCAATACCCACCCATAGAATTGTAGTGAGAGCTATAATATTCAATATCTAGAATGGCATGCAACATAATAGACCACTTCTGACAGGTCATGTTAGAGTGTCAATTACTGTATCCCATGAGTTGAGTGTCGAACTACCTATTCCAAATGATGATGCAGATATTCATACGGTTGAACAAACTCTTGGAACATTCATTGCCTAGCCATAAAATCTTGTAAAAAACATATTGATAAGAAGGTATTCATTTCCAATTTAATTTTCAAGCTAAAATTTTAACATTTAATGAAAAAAGGTATGAACTGATGGATTTCATTAAAAATGGAAAAGGGGAAGGGGGTTAAATGAAATAACAGATCAAAACCATCTCAAGGATCAACCAATCAATCAAAACGATCTACTCAAATCACCTTACCCCCCCCCATTCTATATCCACATTTTTTATCATTTAATTCTCATGTGGATATGAAGTTGAAAGATGGTGGGACTCACATAATTTATTTTGAAGCAAATATGTATGGAAGAGAAGATCTAGAATTCATTGGTGTTGAGAGTACAACTGAAATAATCGACTATGAATAGCTAGGTGGCTTAGTTGTAAATGTATACATGAGGTATGTTTTCATGATTTTATTTTACAAAAGACGATATACTATGTTAATTATGGATAAATAAATTTCATACATTTTTTAGGCGTATATATGAAAAAAAATGAAGGTATTTCCCCAGGAACATAAATTTTCACTCGTTAGTCCTCACATCACCTCTACAGAACAAACAGATGTAGATTCCATGAAAGAGGGTGAAATAGTTGTGGGTCTACTCAAATAATTTGAAAGAAAAATTATGAATGATAGACTCTTCTTGACACCAATAATGAAAGGGTAAAACTCTACAATTTTATCCTAACAAATATAATTTCATTTCTTTCATTAATTATTATTTTTTGTGTTTTTAGGCAACATTGGATGCTCATTGCGGTCAATTTGGATACTCTAAAGATTTATTTTCTGTATTCAATGCACATATATCCAACAAACCAACCATAGATGATGGTTTTTGTCAATTTTTAATACACTACATCTAATATTTTATAACTAAACATCTAGTTATATAATTTATATTATCTTTGAATGAGGATTCTATTAAGATAGAGTGGTGCATAAATATCATCTACATCATGGAATGAGGCTAGGGGATAAAGAAAAAGAAACATGAAAAGTACTATGTATGGACAAGTATCATGGTATATATAATAATATTTCACTATCCAAACACATGTCAAAACAAATTACTTATTTCTCTCAATGTTTCTATAGTGTCTGAAACAAATAAACGAAAAAGACTGTGGTTATTATGTTTGGAAATTTATGAGAGAGATCATCTTTCATGATAAAACTAGCATCCCTGAAGAGGTATTTTCGAAAATAATTGTTATTTCATTTAAAATATTTATTAATCTTTAGTGTATTTATATTTTTTCAGTACTACTGTGACTGTTGAAAAGATTCATTTTCATAAAATGATATAGATATACTTAGAAAATAATGATCAACATACCTGAGATAGGAATGTACAAAAACAAAATGAAGATGTGTCAATAAGGAAATGGGATGGGAATATATAAATGTAAATTATTACTACTTATGTATTTTGAAATAACGCGCTTTAATCCATTGCCTCAAAACATGTCACTCACTGAAAACCAAGAAAACGTGCTCTGATTGTCTTCAAAATTAAGGACAATGATTCCTAAGTCAGTTGTGACATGTATGAGTCAAACCAACTCAATATGATGCATGGTGTGACCGGTGTGACTCCAAATGTATCTTATAATTTAAAATTGACATTAATTCAAGTAAAAAAACAAACTGACATATTGAAAACCAAGAAAACATATTCATATTACTTTGATACTTTAGGAAAATGATCCATGATTTAGTTGTGACTTGTAAGAATCAACCCCACCTCAATCCAACACACGGTGTCACCAGTATGAATCAAAATGTGGCTTATTAATTAAAATTGACATTAATTCAAGTAAAAAAACACAAATGGCATACTGGAAACTGAGAAAACTCATTCATATTACTTTGATACTTTATAACAACGATCCATGAGTCAGTTGTGACGTGTAGAAATCAACCCCACCTCAATATGATGCACATTGTGATCGATATGACTCCAAATGTGTCTTCTTATTTAAAATTGAAATTAATTCAAGTAAAAAAACACAACTGGCATACTAAAAACCAATCAAATGCATTCATATTTCTTTGATACTTTAGAAAAACGATACATTAGTCAGTTGTGACATTTAAGAATCAACTCCACCTCAATTCAATACACATTATAAATGGTATGACTCCAAATGTGTCTTCTTATTTTAAATTGACATTAATTCAATTACAAAAACAAAATTGACATACTGCAAAATGAGAAAATGCATTCAGATTGATTTTATACTTTAGAACAATGATCCATGAGTCATTTATGACATGTAGGAATCAAACCCACATCAATCCAACGCACAGTGTCACTGGTATGATTCCAAATGTGTCTTCTTATTTAAAATTGACATTAATTCAAGTAAAAAAACACAACTGACATACTTAAAACTGATAAAATTCTTTTTTAGTTCTTCTATAATTTAGAACAACGATCTATGAGTTAGTTTTAACATGTAGGAATCAACCCCACCTCAATATGACACCCGGTGTGATCAGTATGAATCCAAATGTGACTTCTTATTTAAAATTGACATTAATTCAAGTAAAAACACAACTACCATAAGTAAAATCTAAGAAAAAACATTCAGATTTCTTTGATACTTTAGTAAAACCATCTATGAGTCAGTTGTGACGTGTAGGAATCAATCCCACCTCAATCTGATGCACAATTTCACCGGTATGACTCCAAATGTGTCTTATTATTTTAAATTGACATTAATTCAAGTAAAAGAACACAAATGGCATACTAAAAACTAATAAAACACATTAATATTGCTTTAATACTTTAGAAAAATGATTCATGAGTTAGTTGTGACGTGTAGAAATCAACCCCACCTCAATATGATGCATGGTTTCACCAGTATGACTTCAAACGGGTCTTCTTATTTTAAATTGACATTAATTCAAGTAAAAAAACACAACTGACATACTAAAAACCAAGAAAACACATTCGGGTTACTTTGATAATTTAGTAAAACTATACCTGAGTTATTTGTGGTGTTTAGAAATCAAACCCACCTCAATCTGACACACAGTGTGACTGGTATGACTCCAAGTGTGTCTTATTATATAAAATTGACATTAATTCAAGTAGAAAAACACAACTATCATACTGAAAACTGATCAAACGCATTCGTATTACTTTAATTCTTTAGGAAAATGATCCATGAGTCAGTTGGGACATGTAAGAATCAACCCCAACTCAATCCAATGCACAGTGTCACCGGTATGACTCCAAATGTGTCTTTTAATTTTAAATTGACATTAATTCAAGTAAAAAACACGACTAACATGCTGAAAATCGAGAAAACACGTTCAATTTCCTTTGATTCTTTATAAAAATGATCCATGAGTGAGTTTCGACATGTAAAAATCAACCCCACCTCAATCCAATGCACGGTGTCACTGTTATAACTCCAAACGTGTCTTCTATTTTTAAATTAACGTTAATTCAAGTAAAAACACAATTAACATTCTGAAAAATGAGAAAATGCATTCGGATTTCTTTGATAATTTAGTAAAAGAATACATGAGTCAGTTTTGACGTGTAAGAATCAACCCCACATCAATCCAATGCACGGTGTCAATGGTATGACTCCAAATGTGTCTTCTTATTTTAAATTGACATTAATTCAAGTAAAAAAACACAAATGACATACTGAAAACTGATAAAATGCATTTGGATTGATTTGATACTTTAATAAAATGATCCCTGAGTCAGTTGTGATGTATAAGAATCAACCCCACCTCAATCTGATGCACATTATGACCGATATGACTCCAAATGTGTGTTCTTATTTAAAATTGACATTAATTCAAGTAAAAAAACACAACTGTCATATTGAAAACCGAGAAAACGCATTAGTATTGCTTTGATACTTTAAGATAACGATCCATAAGTCATGTTTGATGTGTAAAAATTAACCCCACCTTAATCCAACATATGGTGTCACCGGTATGACTTCAAATGTGTCTTCTTATTTAAAATTAAAATTAATTCAAGTAAAAAAACTCAACTAAC
This sequence comes from Viscum album, assembly GCA_963277665.1. Lineage (NCBI taxonomy): Eukaryota > Viridiplantae > Streptophyta > Magnoliopsida > Santalales > Viscaceae > Viscum > Viscum album. The sequence continues at coordinate 582,591,926 of OY728150.1, read as the reverse complement.
ATAATGAAAACTGAGAAAATGCATTAGTATTTCTTTGATACTTTTGAACAATGATCCATGAGTTAGTTGTGATGTGTAGGAATCCACCCCACCTCAATATGACAAACGGTGTCACTAGTATGAATCCAAATGTGTCTTCTTATTTAAAATTGACATTGATTCAAGTAAAAAACACAACCGACATACTAAAAACTGAGAAAAAACATTCAAATTGCTTTGATACTTTAGTTCAACAATCCATGAGTCAGTTTTGACATGTAGGAATCAACCCCACCTCAATATGACGCACGATGTCACCGTTATGACTCCAAATGTGTATTCTTATTTAAAATTGACATTGATTCAAGTAAAAAAACACAACTGGCATACTGAAAATCGAGGAAAATGTATTCATATTGCTTTGATAATTTAGAAAAATGATCCATGGGTCAATTATGATGTATAGGAATCAACCCCACCTCAATTCGATGCACGGTGTCACCGGTATGACTCCAAATGTGTCTTCTTGCTTTTAATTGACATTAATTCAAGTACAAAAACAAAACTGACATACTAAAAACTAAGAAAACACATTCAGATTGCATTAATACTTTATAAAAACGATTTATGAGTCTGTTGTGACATTAGGATTCAACCCCACCTCAATCTGACGCCTGGTGTGACCGATATGACTCCAAATGTGTCTTCTTATTTCAAATTGACATTAATTCAAGTAAAAAACAAAACTAACATACTAAAAACCGAGCAAACGCATTCAGATTTTTTTGATACTTTAGGAAAACGATCCATGAGTCAGTTGTGATGTGTAGGACTAAACCTCACCTCAATATGATGCTCATTGTGACACGTATGACTCCAAATACGTCTTCTTTTTTAAAATTGACATTAATTCAAGTAAAAAACACAACTGGCATATTGAAAAATGAGAAAACACATTCAGATTACTTTGATATTTTAGGAAAATGTTCCCTGAGTCAGTTTTGATGTGTAGAAATCAACGCCACCTTAATCTGATGCACGGTGTGACCGGTATGACTCTAAATGTGTCTTCTTATTTAAAATTGACATTAATTCAAGTAAAAACATAACTGACATACTGAAAAATGAGTAAACACGTTTGGATTGATTTGATACTTTAGTAAAATGATCTATGAGTTAGTTGTGGCGTGTTTGAATCAACCCCGCATCAATCTGACGCACGGTGTGACCGATATGACTCCAAATGCATCTTCTTATTTTAAATTGACATTAATTCCGGTAAAAAAACATGAATGACATACTGAAAACTGAGAAAATAATTTCAGATTTTTTTGATACTTTTGGACAATGATCTATGATTCAGTTGTGATGTGTATGACTCAACTGCACCTCAATTAGATGCATAGTGTGACCACTATGACTCCAAACGTTTCTTCTTATTTAAAATTGACATTAATTCAAGTAAAAAAACACAACTAACATACTGAAAACCGAGAAAACACATTCAGATTGCTTTGATGCTTTTGGAAAATGATCCATGAGTCAGTTGTGACGTGTAGAAGCCAACCTCACCTCAATCTGACACGTGTGACTGATATGACTCCAAATGTGTCTTATTATTTAAAATTGACATTAATTCAAGTAAAAAAACACAACTGACATACTAAAAATTGAGCAAACACATTTGGATTACTTTGATACTTTATGAAAATGATCTATGAGTCAGTTGTGATGTGTGAGACTCAACCTCACCTCAATCTGATGCACGGTGTGACCGATATCACTCCAAATGTGTCTTTATAGTGTTACTAACGTAATATTTGTTTTCTTATATTAGTGGAATCTGTTTCTCGAGTTGGGATGTAGGAATCAACCACACCTCAATTCGATGCACAGTGTGACCGGTATAATTCCAAATGTGTCTTTTTTATTAAAAATCGACATTTTATTAATGTATTTTTCATATTAATGTTTAATTTATTTCTTTATAGTATTACAAACGTAATATTTGGGTGAGGAAAAACGACATTCTCTTTAACCAGGCTACCACCTTTTGGGTCGAGAACGCATCCCACTGGTTATTGACATGGAAGCACAGCGAGCATGTATTTGACAACCCTCTTATCAAGCAAGATCCCTGAACCTAAAAACCCCCCATTGGTGGCACCCTGAAAATTAATGCGGTTGCATCACCTTCATACAAAGGCATCACAGGTTCCTGCGCCATTGCTCAAGACTCTCATGGGCTGATCCTTGCGGCTTTTCACTCTTCTTGGTGTTGCTCTTACTCACAGTCGCTAAAGCTCAAGCAATTGTTCTTGGCATGGAATTTGCTTTGGAGAAAAAACGGAATCCATCACTTTGAAATCAGATTGCCTTACTATCATCCGTGTTATCTCTGCTCTGGAGGCCGACCCTCATCCTTTTTGCCTTCTGATCTCGAAGCACTACTACAAAACAGGGCTTTATCGGAACTTAAAGAAGCCTTTATCAGTGCTAAAAAACACTAATAATCAAGGCACTATTAAAAGGGAGTTCCTTTTATCATCACTAAAAAGCGCAGATAAAGTCTCTTTTAATCAAAGCTTTTTTAAAAGCGCTGATAAAAGTAAAAAAATATGCAAATCGAAGGGTAGACCCACGACCCATTATTAGCACTAAAAAAAGCTTTTATCAGTACTAAAAATCAATAATAATCAAGACACTATTTAAAGGGAGTCCCTTTTATCATTACTAAAAAGCGCAGATAAAGTCTCCTTTAATCAAAGCTTTTTTTAAAGCACTGATAAAAGTCAAAAAAATATATTTTTTTAATTAAAATATGCAAATCGAAGGGTAGACACACGACCCTTTATTAGCAATAAAAAAACCTTTATCAGTACTAAAAAATCACTAATAATCAAGGCGCTATTAAAAGGGAGTCCCTTTTATCATCACTAAAGAAACTGATAAAGACCCCTTTCATACCAGTAGAAAAAGCTTTTATTAGTACTAAAAAATCACTAATAATCAACACACTATTAAAAGGGTGTCCATTTTATCATCACTAAAAAGTGCAGATAAAGTCTCCTTTAATCAAAGCTTTTCTAAAAGCACTGATAAAAGTCAAAAAATATATATATTTTTTAAAAAAATATGCAAATCAAAGGGTAGACACGGGACCATTTATTAGCAATAAAAAAACCTTTATCGGTACTAAAAAACCACCAATAATCAAGGCGCTATTAAAAGGGAGTCCCTTTTATCATCACTAAAAAAAGTTGATAAAAACCCCTTTCATAGCATTGGATATCCCCCTACTTTAACAGGGGTAGGGCATATTTCACCCGCCTGCACATGCCCTTGTCGTTGCTGGGTTTCGAACCTTGGACATCCCCCTCATGCGCCTGCGCCTCTTCCACTTGCCCACATTGTTTTGTATTTCATTTTATGATATATCTATATATTTATATATATTTCGTTACATTTTTTACCTATGTATATAAATATATATTTATTTAAATACATATTTAAAATATGTTTTGTGTGTGTGTGTCTGTTTATAAATACATATTTATACGTGTGTGTGTGTGCATCTATAAATATAATTATTCATAAAGATAGCCCCTTTATGAGTGTGTTTAGCGTTGTTAAAGGGTGACGCTGCGTAAAACCATTTTTGTAGTAGTGAAGATCTAGTCACTTCAACTCTGCTTTTTGACTTGCTCCTACACATTTACCAAAAGGGAGGGTCACGTCATTTAGCTACTCGAAGCCTCTCGAATGACCCACATGTTTGGTTGGATATGTTCCTTAGTTGGTTTGTCTTCTCTTGTTTTCCCTGATCTTCAATCTCTTAATATATGAGTTGCTCATATTCTTCAAAAAAATATGTGGGGGGGGGGTACTCAGTCACGTTTTGGAACCAACACGGCACAACTTCTTGGTAGGGAGGCGACACATCACCATCGACTGATCTCATTGTTGCATTGTTTGGCAGGGGGCGATGAGACTTCTTTTGGTTATTGTAATGACGTTTTTTTCCCTTTGATCACTCGGGGCCATGTTATGACCTTCGGGTCATGTTTTTCATAGGCATATGTGCTTCTAGTCATGTATGTGTCCCTCTTCACTCAATTCTAAGAAGGGGTTTATCTTCAATAAAGGGGGTTTGACCCTTAACTGGTTAAAAAAAACATATATAAATCACATTTAAAAAAATATATTGTATTTTTATCAATATTACTATATATACATACATACATACATCATACATACATACATATATATATATTAATATCTGACTTTTAATAATATTTTGTTTTTATAAATATACATTTTTTTAGCCCTTTTTAACATTGAAAAAGGACATCTTTATCCGCACCTTTTAGGTAGCTATGATGAATGGTATTGTGGTTTATGGCGGTTTATGTGGTAGTGAAAGTCAGATGGATTGAATTAGAGGAATATGAATTTATTGGAGTGCATGAAAGTACATTTCATCCGTGCTTTTCCCATATTCACGGGTGCCCATGTCCACCTCCGTACCCACCTCCGCCGCCGCCCCCATGACCACCTCCCAAACCGCCGCCGCCTTTGCCCCCGCCTGCCCCACCGCCTGCACCTCCGGCACCCCCTCCAGCACCTCCAGCACCACCACCGCCACCTCCAATGCCCCCTCCAGCTCCGCCGCCTTTGCCCCCGCCTACTCCACCGCCCGCACCTCCGCCGCTCCCTCCTCCGGCACCCCCACCAGCACCTCCACCGCCACCACCTTGGCCTCCTCCGACACCACCACCTTTGCCTCCTCCCGCACCTCCACCGCTACCAACACCCCCACCCCCACCTTTGCCTCCTCCAGCACCGCCTCGAACGCCACCCCCTGCGCCGCCGCCGGCACCCCCACCTTTGCCTCCGCCGGCACCACCGCCACCTCCAATGCCCCCTCCGGCTCCGCCGCCTTTGCCCCCGCCTGCCCCACCGCCCGCACCTCCTCCCGCACCCCCACCAGCACCTCCAGCGGGATAAATTTTTTATCTGGGTTTTTAAAAAATTAAAATTTGCTAACAGGGTATAGGGTTCGCATATTTTTAAAACTGGGTCCAAGATGCGTGAACCCCGTTCACGCATCACCGACCCCGGGAAGATGCGTGAACGGGGTTCACGCATCTTAACCGCGCTGAAGGATGCGTGAACCGCGTTCACGCATCCTTCACGAAGTTGATGAAGGATGCGTGAACGAGGTTCACGCATCCTACAGTAACTTCTTATTTAAAATTTTTATTTTTATTTTTTGTTTTGTTTTGTTTTATATATATATATATATATATATATATATATATATATATATATACAAACAAAACATAAAATTCAGCAGAATTTATCTGCTATTTAATATCCAGCAGAACTGCCATTACAGCAGTCTGGATTCTGACAGAAACCATCACCCAGGGCTCTCTTTTATAAGAGGGCTTGCCCAGGAAATCATACTGCATTTCCGATGTGGGATTCAGGTTCTCTTTTCCTGCACAGAACATTCTGCATTTCCGATGCGGGATTCTGTTTCAAGTACGTGACTTTGAAAGACTATAAAATACAAAATATACGACCAATATAAATAAAACTTAAAACATGGATTAAACATATAATAAATAGTTGAAAATGAAAAGAATTTCGTAAAAAGGGTTGATGAATAATAATTTATAAGCTTTCAAAACCACCAACTTGAAACTTAAAAAAGTTTCAAGTACGTGACTTTGAAAGACCATAAAATAAAAACTATAAGACCAATATGAATGAAACTTAAAACATGGATTAAACATACAAGAAATAGTTGAAAATAAAAACAATTTCATAAAAAGTGTTGATGAATAATAATTTATAAGCTTTCAAAACCACCAACTTGAAACTTAAAAATGTTTCAAGTACGTGTCTTTGAAAGATTATAAAATACAAACTATATAACCAATATGAATGAAACTTAATATACGGATTAAACATATAAGAAATAGTTGAAAATAAAAAGAATTTCATAAAAAAAAATTAATGAAAAATAATTTATAAGCTTTCAAAACACCAACTTGAAACTTAAATACGTTTACGTGCCTTTGAAAGCCTATGAAATACAAACTATAAAGCCAATATAAATGAAAATTAAAACATGGATTAAACATATAACAAATAGTTAATAATTAATTAGTTAATTAGTAATATAATTATTAATTAGTTAATAATTAATATAATTATTAATTATTAATTACTAATACACAATAATTAATTTGTTAATTAGTAATATAATTATATAATAGTTAATTAGTTAATTAGTAGTATAATTATTAATTGATAATTACTTAGTTAATTAGTAATATAAATCTTAATAATAATTACTAATTATAATTATAATTATTAATTATTAATTATTAATTATATAATAATTAATTAGTTAATTAATAATATAATTATTAAATATAATTATTTATTATTTATTATATAATAATTAATTAGCTAATTAGTAATCTATTTATTAATTATAATTATTTTTTATTTATCTATAATTATTAATTAGTTAATTTGTAATATAATTATTAATTATAAAATAAGTAATTGATTAATTAGTAATATAATTAGTGATTATAATTATTTATTATAATTATTAATTATTAATTATTAATTATTAATTATTAATTATATAATAATTAAGTAGCTAATTACCAATATAATGATTAACTATTAAAAATTAATTGGTTATTTAGTACTATAATTATTAACTATAATTATTATATATTAATTAGTAATATAATTATTTATTATAATTAGTAATATAATTAGTAATTATAATTAGTAATTATTAATTATATAATAATTACTTAGTTAATTACCAATATAATTATTAATTATTAAAAATTAATTATATATTAATTAATTAGTTAATTAGTAATATAATTATTAATTATTAATTACATAACAATTAATTAGTTAATTAGTAATATAATCATTAATTATATAATTAATAATTATAATAATAATTAAAAATTATATTACTAATTAACTAATTAATTAATATATAATTAATTTTTAATAATTAATAACTAATAATTGTAATGAATATATATAATTATTTATTATATTACTAATTTACTAATTAACTAATTAATTATTATGTAATTAATAATTATATGTTTAATCCGTATATTAAGTTTCATTCATATTGTTCATATAGTTTGTATTTTATGATCTTTCAAAGACACGTACTTGAAACATTTTTAAGTTTCAAGTTGGTGGTTTTGAAAGCTTATAAATTATTATTCATCAACACTTTTTATGAAATTGTTTTTATTTTCAACTATTTCTTGTATGTTTAATCCATGTTTTAAGTTTCATTCATATTGGTCTTATAGTTTTTATTTTATAGTCTTTCAAAATCACGTACTTGAAACTTTTTTAAGTTTCAAGTTGGTGGTTTTGAAAGCTTATAAATTATTATTCATCAACCCTTTTTACGAAATTCTTTTCATTTTCAACTATTTATTATATGTTTAATCCATGTTTTAAGTTTTATTTATATTGGTCGTATAGTTTGTATTTTATAGTCTTTCAAAGTCACGTACTTGAAACAGAATCCCGCATCGGAAATGCAGAATGTTCTGTGCAGGAAAAGAGAACCTGAATCCCACATCGGAAATGCAGTATGATTTCCTGGGCAAGCCCTCTTATAAAAGAGAGCCCTGGGTGATGGTTTCTGTCAGAATCCAGACTGCTGTAATGACAGTTCTGTTGGATATTAAATAGCAGATAAATTCTGCTGAATTTTATGTTTTGTTTGTATATATATATATATATATATATATATAAAACAAAACAAAACAAAAAAATAAAAATAAAAATAAAAAATTTAAAAAATAAGTTACTGTAGGATGCGTGAACCCCGTTCACGCATCCTTCATCAACTTCGTGAAGGATGCGTGAACCGCGTTCACGCATCCTTCAGCGCGGTTAAGATGCGTGAACCCCGTTCACGCATCTTCCCGGGGTCGGTGATGCGTGAACGGGGTTCACGCATCTCGGACCCAGTTTTAAAAATATGCGAACCCTAACCCCTTTTACCTATTTTTTGTTTTTTTAAAACCCATATAAAAAAATTACCCCCTCCAGCGCCACCACCTTTGCCTCCTCCGACACTACCACCTTTTCCTCCTCCAGCACCGCCACCATGCCCTGCCCCACCACCCCCACCGCCACCTTTGCCTCCTCCAACACCGCCTCCTATGCCACCTGCGCCGCCGCCAGCACCAGTACCCCCACCTCCATGTCCCCCACCGTGGCCTCCTCCGTAGCCTCCACCGCCTCCTCCGCCACCACCTTCGCCGCCGGTGAGTTCATGGTCATCCTCCAAGCGGCGCCCATCGGATAATCCTAGGAGGAGCAATGCCACAAAAAGGGTTACCACCAGCACTGTTACGAACTTGGCCATTGTGTGGAACTGCAAGGTACAGGTGGGGAGTGGGGCGGTACTTATAGCCGGGAGGGTTAGTTTCAAAGAGGACTGTAATTAAATACAAAAATGTGTTACTGTGGGCGGCGGCGCCCTGTAGTTTCAACCATCGTGGAAATTTGGTTTGAATAACGGTGTCACACTTGTTGGCTGTTGATTTCAAAGACTGGATTCCAATGTCAGGATACCCGATTCCCTTGATTCGTTCTGCCTGCCCACCTGAAAAACAACATCCTTAAAAAAACCAATTTATAATTATAAAACATTAATAATTAAAGATCAATAAAAATGTAAAATACTATAATAAATATATAATAATAATAAAATATCATTATCCAGGGTCATTTTTTTAAAGTATTATATTTTCAAGTATTTTTATTTACTTGTATCATAATTATTGGTTGACATATTTATATTTAGATTTTTTCAAACGTTCTAAAATACAATTACAAAAGGGCATTTTTTAATCTAATATATATTTTAAATTATAATAAAAATTAACATTATAATAACTTTTTGATACATACATAGTTATATATTTTTATAATGTTTTAAAATAAACAATTATAATGTCCATTGTTTGTTTTATAAAAAAGTGTTTGTGCGTGTGTGTGTGGTATTATAATATTTTAAAATAATATAATTCCTAATATTTGCTTTGAAAAAATATATATTAATATCAGTTATTTTTTAAACCAAAAACCATAACAATAGTGTCTATATATATATACACATGTATGTCTCTACATTGGTTGAGAAGGTGCTTCTAGGGTTTCCTAGGGTTTGACGATTCTGTTGACTAATTTTATTTGGAATTTATTTCACCGGTTTTTTTCTCCCCCTCATTGATGAGTCAATGCGGTTTGACCTCATTAAGGTTGTCGCGTGTTTTTAATTACGTTGTGAATACAACATGTTTTGCGTCTATATAAAGCAATAAAAACCTCTGCAGAAAAGGCATCCCAATTGGTGGTGCACAAAACATCATTTGTGTTCAAGTATTTTCCTTCAATCTTTTTTTCATTCTCGCTTGTTTTTTCGTGTTGATCAGTCGGGCATTTCCAACATTTGGTATCAGAGGGAAGGTTGACTTCATCCACAATGCCGAACTCCGAGCCCTCATCGTCCCGACTCTCCCAGACATCATCGGCACGTCCCAGACCCCCGTTGACAGCGGTAGCGGCCCTCTGGTGGTACATCGAGTTGTGAAGGAGATCGGGGGATCGGCGGCGTATCTGATCCTCACGAAGACAAACTACAGCGACTGGTCCTTGATGATGAAGGTCATGCTTCAAGCACATGATCATTGGGATGTCGTCGACACCGGCGGTGCAGAACTCCAGGAAGATCGGATGGCGCTGGAGGCCATCCTCCGCGCTGTCCCGCCGGAGATGATCTCCATACTCGCCGTCAAGGCAACTGCCAAGGAAGCGTGGGACACCGTGAAGACCATGCACATCGGCATTGACCGCGTTCGCAAGGCCAATGCTCAAAAGCTCCGCAAGGAGTACGAAGGCATTGTTTTTCACAACGGCGAATCAGTGGACGACTTCGCAATGAGGCTCACCGGGTTGGTCAACTAACTCACGATCCTCGACGATCCGGAGCCTCAAGTCAAGGTTGTTGAGAAGTACCTGCGCATCGTCCCCTCCAGGTTCTCCCAAATTTCCCTTTCAATTGAGACGCTTCTCGATATCTCTACGCTCTCTGTGGAGGAGGTAATAGGGAGACTCAAAGCGGCGGAAGACCGTTTTGACCCGACACCCACTACTGACTATGGAGGGAATTTGCTCCTCACCGAGGAGGAGTGGGATGCACGGATGAAGGAGCGGCAAGCGAGGGATGAACCCCTCAACGACTCCAAGACTGGCAATTGGCGTCGCCGACAACCACGAAGGGATGATAGGGGATCCAATGACGGTTATGACGCCTCAAGAGACCAATGTCTCTATTGCGGAAAAATGGGTCATTGGGCCAAAGATTGTCGCAGCAGGATGAGACATGCTAAGACTCTTCTAACCCAAGGTGACGACGATGAGCCGACACTCCTTATGGTAAGGGCATGCACTGCGATGCCCGATACAACACCACCACAATCTGCCACTTCGAATTCCCCACTGCCACGTTCCAGTCCTCTCCGAGTGGTCAAGGCGAAGGTCTTTGCACAACATGCTCAAAGGGAGGCGTGCGGCGACGACCTGTGGTACCTCGACACTGGTGCCGCAAACCACATGACTGGTTCCCGCGTTGCCTTCTCTGAGCTTGACTATGGGATCCGTTGCACCGTGAAGTTTGGTGACAGATCTATCATCAATATCGAGGGGTGCGGGACGATCTTATTCACTTGTAAAACCGGTGAGCACCATACACTCATGAGGGTGTACTTCATCCCGAGCCTCACCACCAACATCATCAGCATTAGACAACTCGATGAGAATGGTTGTCAGATACTGATCGAGGGAGGCATCATGAAGATTCGGGACAAACAACGACGCCTGCTGGCTAGGGTGCAACGCTTCCCCAACCGGTTGTACAAGCTAAGACTCAACATTGCACAACCTACATGCTTGTCAACAAGGGGGTCAGAGGTGGCATGGCGATGGCATGAGAGGTACAACCACATGAACTCCCATTCTTTTCCCAAGATTTCTCAACACGATATGGTGCGAGGGCTTCTGCGGATTGATCAAATAGATCAAGTCTGTGACAACTGCCGTACTGGGAAGTAGCAACAAGTGCCTTTCCCCAAGCAAGTGAAGTATCATGCAGAACAAGTCCTCGACCTTTTCCACAGTGATCTTTGCGGGCCGATCATGCCAACAACGCCAAGCAGGAACCGATACTTTCAACTACTCGTGGATGACATGAGCCGCTACATGTGGCTCAATCTTCTTGCAAGCAATGACCATGCTCCGACAGAAATCAGACGCTTTCAAGCCACAGTGGAGGTGGAGACAGAGCACAAGCTGAACGTTCTCCGCACCAATCGTGATGACGATTTTACTTCAGTAGAATTCGGTGAATACTGTACAGAGCGTGGCGTACAACAACAACTCAAGGTTCCCTTTTCACAACAACAGGATGAGGTCGTTGAACAACACAACCAAACTGTGGTGTCTATGGCTCAAAGCATACTGAAGGCTAAGGGTTTTCCTGGGATGTTTTGGGGTGAGGCTGTCTCCACTGCCATCTTCATCCTTAACTGAGCGTCGACTCATAGCCTTGACGGAATGACACCGTATGAGGCCTGGCATGGAAAACGACCGACGGTGCACTTTCTCCGCACCTTTGGCTGCATCGCGCATGTTAAGAACATGAAGCCTCACCTGAAGAAGTTGGATGACCGGAGTATGCCGATGACCTTTGTTGGGTACAAGTTCAGGTCCAAGGCATATCGCGTGTATGACCCTGTCAGTAAGCGCATGCATGTAACGCACGATGTCACCTTCAATGAGGCAAAAAGTGGGATTGGAGTGCTCATGGTGAACAAGTTGTGTTGAGTAGTGAGGATCCATTCATCGTCGAACACACAAAGTCATGTAGACCAAGGAATGCGGAGGCCGAAAACACTGTTGGAGACCAGAGCTCATCACTCAAACCCATTAGTGCGAACTTAACAGAAGGTGCGACACCATACGTGGTTAAGGTGATACCCGTGTCATCAACCACAGTGGAGTTCGCTTCACCGCCATCCAATATAGCAGAAGCACTAGACGTTGATCACGATGATACCCCACTTCGATTTCGCACCATCAGAAACATTATCGGTCCGACAACACCGCCTGGGTTTGCACGACGCAAGCTCGACCCGAGTGAGTTACAATTCATTACGACCGACGAGCCAAGCCCACCCACTTGCATGCCACATTCATTGCAGCGAAGCCGGCGGTGAGCAAGGAGAAGGTTTCGAGGGAGGAATAGTAGCTTGCAGACATTCTCATGAAGTCACTTGGGTGCGCCAGGTTCAGAAGTTGAGTGAAAAGATTGGCGTCGTTGAGATTTAGAAAATGCAATAAAAATTAGGGGGGTGATTGTTGACTAATTTTATTTGGAATTTATTTCACCAATTCTTTCCCTCCCCCTCATTGATGATTCAACACGGTTTGACCTCATTAAGGTTGCCGCGTGTTTTTAATTACGTTGTAAATACATCCTATTTTTGTGTCTATATAAAGTAATAAAAACCTCTGCAGAAAAGGCATCCCAATTGGTGGTGCACAAAACATCATTTGTGTTCAAGTATTTTCCTTCAATATTTTTTCCATTCTCGCTTGTGTTTTCATGTTGATCAGTCAAGAATTTTCAATAGATTCCTGGGTTTCCTAGGATCAGCAGGGATTTTCTGACGTTGTTTTGATCACAGTTGACAACAGAGGCTCCTCCTTTGATAATTATTTTTTATAACTTTTCTATACACTTGGTGGTTCGTTTCTGGTGTTGCAACGATTGTGCTTTTGGATAGTGATTTGCCCTAAATCAGGTTTTTGGTGTTGCAACGATCCAACCCAAATCAGGCTTCTAGTGCTCACGGGTGACTGAAAGTGATGGAGAAGCTAGCTCCCCTGGCTGTTTCTAGTGACTCGGGGAGTGCCCTCGTAGAGTTGGATAAATTCCCTTCAGAGTTAATCATTTTACAATCATGCCCTTTTATATCATCCAAGGGGAGTCCACCTCCTCCAATCTGAAACATATATGCTTTGATCCTCCAAACCTAGATCTTCCCATAGTTGTAGAATATCCAGTTCCACCCTCTCAAGAAGGTGAGAACATGCTTGAGATGACTTTTTTGGGACCCAAAAAACATCATACATGGAGTAGGAAAATTAGAGGGGACCTTGTTTCAAAATTCCATGGGGTGGAACCTTGCAGCTCCAAACATAGTTATGAAGCCCCAGAGATTGTTGATCACTACTCAAAAAGAAAAAAATTGACGAAAGATGGATTTTTCTTCAATTATTAGAGGCGGAGGCTGGATTGAGCCAACACCGCCTACCAAAATGAAAATCCTATGTTGGAACTATCATTGGCTTGGAAAACCACATTCAGTTCGGATGCTTCAACTTCATTGCGCTACAAGTTGTCCTGATATGATTTTCTTATCCGAAACCATATTTGAAATCAAGAACATGGATGGTATTGGAAAAATTCCTAACATTCAGGGATGCTTCTCACTCTCCTGCCTGGGAAACTCAGGTGGTCTCTGTCTTCTCTGGAGGCAGGATGTGGATGTTAGAGTTAATTATTTTTCATCAAATCACATTGCTACCTCCATTTACCAACAAGACATCCCAACACGGGCTTTCATTGGATTTTATAAATGGCCCACCGAGAGAGACAAATTGAAGCCTTGGAATCTTCTTTAATCTATATATGAAAGGTTACCCGGACCCACCCTTTTTGGCAGGGATTTCAAGAAAATTATGTTTCACTTCAAAAATGAAGGGGGATCCAGTAGATCAAATGCCTCTATGATGGAGTTTCAGTAAGCAGCTATGATGGATAACCATTTTGATTTGGGACATGTAGGTTTACCTTTTACATGGTTCTGAGGGAACTCTGAAAGCACCCACATCATGGAGTTTCTGGACAATTTCTTGGGGTCAAGCAAGTGGAATAATCTGTTTAGGTTTTTCTAAAGTTAAGGAATGTGAAGAAGTGGTTCGTTAAAGTTAGAAGGCTAGAGATCTTGATTCGGGATGAAAAATTCAATGCATTGATTCCAAATTGAAAACCTAGAGAGACTTCAAATATCGCTAACCTGCCAAACTATGCGACACTAATACAAAATTTGAATGTACTTTACTCTATCCCCACTCTGACGTTACTCTTTCTATAATTTTTTTTCTTGAAGTGGAGCTAGATACATCCATTCATATTAGGTATATATTTTGGTCCATGCATGCTTGTGAAACACACATTAAATAAGGTAACACAAACACCTCCTATTTCTATCAGAAGGCCTCCATGAGGTGTCATAGGAATTCCATCTCTAGCCTGTGTAATACCAAAGGTAGAACTATTTCCAATGAATCAGGGATCCAACATATTTCCATGAAGTTTTTATAGAAGCTCTACACAAAATTTGAAGCTAAATTTTCAGCTAAAAATGTGTCTTGTATTAAACTCATGATTAAATACACCATGAATCACCATTTCATGTGTAATTTCACTAATGAGGAAATTCTATGGGGCCTCAAGAAAATCCTTTCCACTAAAGTTCTAGGGCCAGATGGTTTTCATGCCCTTGTATTAAAAAAATGTTGGTATATTGTTGGAACCGATATCTTGGATCTTATTAAAGACCTCTAGGTAGAGAACATTAATATATCACCTCTTAATGAAAACATTATTAACCTTGTTCTGAAAATCAAAAAAACTCGTATGGATTCATATTTTCGGCTAATAAGTTTATATAATGTTTCTTATAAGATCTTATCAAAGATCCTGGTTAATCACCTTCACTACTAGTTAACATTTATCATCTCTGAAAACCAAAGTTCCTTCATCCCTAAAAGGATCATTATTTACAATTCTATTATACCCCCTTATGTTTTTCACTCTATGAATACCCGATCAGTAGAGAAAAAGAGGTTTTATGGCTTGGAAACTTGATATGACAAAGGCCTATGACCGAGTGGAGTGGCCTTTCCTTCAGTATGTTATGAAAAAAGAGATTTTTGCTCAAAATAGACTGAGGTCATTATGTAATGTGTCTCATAAGTTTATTTTAGGATCAAAATTAATGGGAACCTAACTCAAAGCTTCACCCCTTCCAGGGGCCTTCGTCAGGGGGACCCTCTTTCCCCTTTTTTGTTTATTTTAGTGGATGGTGTTTTCTATCATCTTATTTCAGTAGTAGAAAAGTATAATGTTATTCATGGGGAAAAGGTTTTCCAATGAATCCCACCCATAAATCATCTTATTTTGGCTAATGGAAACATTCTTTTCTTAAGGGCCACTCATGAAGAATGCATTTGAATTTTTTATATGACCTGTATCTATGATTTTGCATCTAGGAAATCATTTAACCAAGATAAATATATACTTTTCTATAGTGTTGGAGTCTTGTTGAGTAGGAAGGATAAACTTAACCATGTTTCGGGTATTAAGACTATCGACAAACACAATAAATATCTTAGTCTTCCCATGATTATTGGTCGATCTAAGAAAGATGTTTTCTCAAATATCCTGAATAAAATTTCAAAAAAAATACAATATTGGATAACCATGATGGTATCTAAAGGAGGAAAATAAAAACTTATTTAGGCAGTGGTCAAAGTGATTCTGAGCTATGTCATGCCACTCTTCAAACTTACTACCTCGGTTGTCAACCAAATTCACTCCCGTATTGGAAATTTATAGTGGGGTCATTACAATGGGAGGAACAATATTCACTAGCTAGCATGGAACAAACTCTATACCCCTAAAGCATGCATGGGTATGGGATTTTGGGACCTCAATCTCTTCAATGATGCTCTTCTAGCCAAGTAAGGATTGATACTGTTACAACACACAAACTCCCTCAATGCTCAAATCCTCTAACCTAAACCCACTCGAATTTTTGAGGTTCAACCTAAAGACCCTACCCCATTTTCCTCTGGAGAAGCACTTGGGTGTCACATGATACTTAATTATGGGATCTTATAGAGGATAAGGGATGAATCCATCATCAAAATCTAGAAGGACTCTTAGCTATTTGATGATGAAAGAATTCTGTTGACTTCCCCCTAGATCACTAATTTTGAGGATGCAACAATGATTTCCATTTTTAATGAAGTTGGATATGACTAGTGAAATGAAAAATATAATTTGTGATTTAATGAGAGAGATAAAATGATTATTTAGAGTACTCCTTATATAAATGATATGGGACATGACAGTATTTTCTAGACCAAGGAAAGTTTGGGATAAATATCTGTTAATTCTTGTTATAAACTAACTCTCAATGCACATGATCAGGAGGGTGATGCAATTTGTAAGATCCTTTGGCACTTGGAAGTCCCTCCCAAGGTCCACTATTTCTTGTGAAAATTTTGTATTGGAATCCTACCCTCTAAGTAATTACTCTCATATCATCATAAATCTAATGAATCACTTTTCCCTATGTGCATGGATGAGCCAGAATCCCCCTTACATACAATTATTCACTATCCTAGGGCTAGGGATATTTGGAATACATGGTGTTTAAATTATGAAAAAAATTGATTTGGCCATTGGATTCTTCGTGTTGTTGTAACTTTGGTCATCCCCTATTTCTTTGGAGATGGTAGTGTCATTATGAATTGTCTCTTATATCACTTGGGTTAGATGAAGTGAATACATTATCAACAAAATCTCAAGACAAAATGAATTCTAGATTGAGTGTACCATTTAATGGATAGAGACGTGGAAATGACATGATACGTAGAATGAGAATTCAAGTGATTACCCATGAATCACCTCTTGGAACCCTCCCCCTACAAGTATCTTGAAAATTAATGGGGATGTGTCACTCTCCGAGAATGGGATTATCGTGGTTGGAGTGATATCCCATGATTCCTTCAGAAGGGTCACTACGTCTATCTAGGAGTCGATTCAATCTCTTTGGGACCCTTCAACAGCTGAAGCCCATGCGATATGGGTGGGAATGATTTTCTCTTTCGAGAGAGGATGAAAATATGTCACCATTGAATACGACTATCTTACCATTATTATTATTACCCATGCAATGGAGAGGGGTCTCCAATAATTTGGATTTATGATTTTTAAGATCTAGTCCCTCCTCTATGACTTCTCATCTTTCACTTTCTCTTTTAACAATTGGAAGGGAAATTGAGAATCTCATTTTTGGTGACTTGAGGTCTTTCTGGTGAAGCTCATGTTTTGTTGGATAAATTTACTCTATGAATGATTTCTGTTCTTCTATGTGATCTTCAATCTTTCAATTAAATCACCATTAATTTTCAAAGAAAAATATTCACTTGTCCACGCACGCATGCATTCATGTAAGCATACAATTAATTCAAAAAGAAATGTATGTATACACTGTAAATTTGCACTATAAATTTGCATTATAAATCTACAGTAAAAAATATTTTATATTTTAATAATGAAATATAACTTGTATAGAAAATATATATTGAAAATATTTATTATAAATTTAAATGGAAATCTGAATCATAATTTTCTAGTGGAAATGTGCACTGAAATTTTCGAATAGAATATTTTACAAAAAATTTATAGTTCCATTTTTCAATAAAACTTTCTGATGAAAATTTTCATTTTTTATTTACACATTAACATATTTTTATTATAATTTTAAATTTTAATTTGAATTGAAAATTCATCATGGAAATCCACACTTTAAATTCTTCACGAATGTTCACATGATATAAGATTTACAATAAAAAATTACTGTAAAATTTCACTAAAAATATTACATTCATATTTCCACTAAATACTATAAAATTCCTATGAAAATTTAGAATTTATGTTCACATGTTTTCATACACTTATATTAATAAATATTTATATGGTTATTTTAATTTTAAACATAATTTTCCACTAATAATAGTAAATTTTAATCATAAATTCCCATAAAAAATTTATATTCGAAATTTGGGAGTTTCTATTTGAAATAAAATTTCAATTATAAATTTACAGTGATAATTAAAAATCTTCATCATGAATTTTCAATGAAAATTTCAGTGGAAATTATGTAATTTTCTATGAGAAAATTTCCCGAAGAATTTTTATTGAAAATTCCAATGTAAATTTACATGCATGTACGTATGTATAAACTAAAACCTTTCAATGTATGTATACATTGAAAATTTATAGTATAAATTTCCAATATAAATTTGTAATGAAAATTTTCATTGAAAATTTATAAGTAGAAATTTCTATTTCTGTCAAATTTCATTTGAATTTTCCAATATAATTTTTTGATGTAATTTTATATAATTTGTTTTGCACTGTATGTACATATGTGTATGCATAATTGAATAAACACATATATAAATTATATACATATAATAATTTTTCATGCGTATATAAATATATAATAATATCATTATAATAAAATTTATAATATACATATTAATTTAAATATATATTTCTATTTTATATAGATTTATATTATTAATAAATATCATATAATTAATATAAAAATAAATGCATATATAAATATTAGTATATTTATAAATATGTACATATAAGAGAAGTGTGCGACAACATAAAAAAATAAATAAAAAATAAGGATTAAAGGAGGGAGTATTTTTGTACAAAAAGTGAGTTTGGACTCCTAGTTTTGGGGCCCAAAATTGATAATACACAATGTTATTTATTATATATATATATATATTAAAAATTTTATTGATTAATTATGATGGTATCAAATCAGGTTTTCCTTGGGATGAAGTTTGGAGTTAATAATTAAGTGAGGACTGGTTTGGGAACATAGTGAAACAATGTTAAGGGGGTATTTAGTTTAGTTTTCATATCAAGAAGACCATTGTAGGTGTATCAGTTGATGTATCCTTTCTCTAGGACTCTGATAATATTTTAGTATACCTAGAACTCTAAGATATCATTGTGAGGTACAAGTACATTTCAACATACATCATATAGTTGTCAGTTGTGATCCTTCGTGTCCTTATTGTGTCAGCTCATCCATATATGCTCTTTCCTTTGTGGGTTCATTCCATTGAATGAATAATGTTACCCAATGACATGAATATTTTATGTGGAGGCATGTCCTGAAAAACCCATGTAGAAAGTTAGACCTCTCATCGTTAGTTAGTGAGTGATATGGAATTATTTTCGAGAAAATTGGTTAAGAGATGCAATGTTGGAGTTAGTGCCTTAGAACCAACTTATTTTGAACTTTAAATTAATTATATTTTCATAGAATTGAATATTAATAAATTTCATATCACATATTGATTTCTATTCTATGTGAATTTAATGTAATAATGTATCGAATATCTATCTCATTAATAAGATCACGTCATTTATCTGTAATGATGATAACCTTGAGATGTTATGAAAATATTCATAAACTTAGTCCTATGGTATTATGATGTCATTTTTTTGGAAACATATAATGCAGACTGACCAGTGGGTGTAATTATAAGTGGATGAGACTCCATCTCATGAAGTTCACACTTGGTAATCTCCAATATCGAAGATTATGAGGACGAACCGTAAGTAGAAATTACACACATTTTTTTATTTGGATATTATTTTCTATGAGCATGTGTAATAATCCTTAGAAATTAATATTATTATTAATACATATCATGACTTGCATACTAAGATGTATTACCCTTAACCAGGAAGAAATATGTTCATGACAAAGTTGGGTATGTCGGGTGCGTCATGAAAGATATGTTATTAATGAGTATGTTGAGAAATGATTTTCACCATTTATCTTTATGAAAGTTGATATATCAACTCTTTGATTGGAATGAATATGTCAAATTAAATTTCATTTCCATGGTGTAAGGTAGGGTTTTATTTCAGATAATCAATGAAATACATATCAATCATATAGGTTGATGACATGGGTGTGCAACCTTCTTGATGTGATACCATGACAAATCACTACCACAAATGTGGGAAAGGGAAGCGCTCGGGTTTTATTAGTGCTAATTAAAAAGCGCTGATAAATGAGGGACTTTTATCAGTGCTAGAAAAAAGTGTGGATAAATATACCCTTTATCAACGTTAATATTAGCGCTGATAAAGTCCTCCCTTTATCAGTGCTAACAAAAAGTGATGATAAAAAGGCGACTTTATCAGCACTAATAATAGCGCTGATAAAAGTTTTTAATAGAAAATATTTTTAATTTTTATAAAAATATGTTAATTATAATAAAAAATAATGTTTATATGTATACATTAAATAAAAACACATGTTTATTATGTTTAAGTTTTATTTATGTTTATTATGTTTATTAGTTTTAGTTATATCTTTATCATATATTTATTATACTATATGTGTATAATATTATATATAAATACTTTTTAATATATATATATATATATACAAATACTTATTAAATATATATATATTTAAATAAATTTATGTTTCCAAATGAATGTGTCAATTGATGTGTACATTATTCCCATGAATATATGTTTGTTTACCCTAATGTTGTCCATATATACTATAGTACTATATATAATTGGTGTATTCATTCATTTGCTATATATATGAAGCTTTATCTTCTCATAAATACTTAAATAATGATAAATATATTTAAATAAACAATAAATGTAATTATTATATTTAAAAATATAAATATTTAGTTATATATAATTATTTAATTTTTAAATATATCATATATAATTATAATTATATATAACTAATTAAATATAAACATGTTTAAATAATTATAAAATTATAAAATATTTTTTTAAATGACAAATATATATTTATGAATACCTTTTGAATATATTTATTTATAAATATATATCTTTAATGAATATTTACACAGACACACACACGCATAGATATATATTTAAATAATTATGAAATTAAAATTCAAAATAATATATCAATTTATATTTATATATATTTAATTATAATTTAAAATATAAAAAAATATATATATTAATTATTATTTATACACAAACACCATAAATATATATATACATACATACATATATATATAATTATAATTTAAATTATTAAATTATAATAAATATATTAATTATATATATTTATAAAATTATAAATGTAATAAATATATTGGTTATAATTTTATAATTATGAATAAATGGTATGTTTTATTAGTGCTAATTAAAAATCCCTGATAAAACATCCATTTATCAACGCTTTTTTAGCACTGATAAAGATCGACATTTATCAGCGCTAAAAAAAACTGATAAAAATGTCTATGGGTTTATAAATAAACCTGAATTTTCTCCTCCTACCTCGCACCCCTCAAGCTATCACGGAAGAGGATTCCTGCCACTGTCATCGTTTCCGCTGTTGCCATCACGTCCTCTCCTCCCTTCGCTCCTCCCCTCCTCCCTCCTCTCCTTCCTCTTCCTCCTCGGCCGCCGTGAACCAAGCTTCGCCACGCGGTTCACCTCCTCCACGCCTCTCCTCCACCAGTATCTCTCCTCCTCCGTGTCTCTCCTTCACCATGGATCTCCTACACCATTGCCTCTCCTCCGCGACACCTCTCCTCCATTGCGTCTCTCTTACACCGCAAACGCACCTCTACTGCGTGCTTAACCACACCTCCATGGTTAGTTTTTTCCTCTTTATCATTGGATTCACTTATTACAGTTTGATATTAATGGTGATTTTTGAATTGTACGAGCTAAATGACACACTGAAAATCGTGTCTGTTGGTGGTCCTTGTTTGTGCACAAGTTACATTTGGTAAAATTCAATTTGCATATACCATATTTTGAATTGGTTGATTTAAAATTATTTAATGCAATGTAGATTTTCATCATGGTAGAATATAAATATTGTTATTTCTTGAAACTTGTGAATTTAAGTGGGTGAAAATGATTGAAAATAAAGGTTTTAAAGGGTATTTGGTCTTAAATTGGGGTATTTGTATCAAAATGGTTTGAAAGGGGGTTCTATTTTGGATTTTAAATGGTGATTTGAAATGTGTGTGTGGTTTACACCTTATGAAATGATATGGTGTCTTTTCTTAAATACTTTAATGGAAATGAAATGTGTGTGTGGTTTACACCTTATGAAATGATATGGTGTCTTTTCTTAAATAATTTAATGGAAATGGATGGCCTTTTGGCCTTGTTTTGGTTTTCAAAGAGGAAGACCTTTATTGAAGGGTGGCTTTGAAGCATTTTTAATGAAATGGGTAGTTTCATTGAACCTATTAAAATTTTATATGTGGGATTTAGAAAAAGTGTGATGGAAATGAAGGACCTTGGCCATGTTTTAGATTTTCAAAGAAGAGATACCTTATGTAAGGGTGATTTTGAAATGTTTTAAATGCTTGGGTATTTTCCATCATTATTCCAAAGGATGTTTCAAAATGTGTTTTGGGAAAAGTGAAAGGTCTTGGAATAATAAGACACATTTTAGTGTCAAAGGACTAGTGGAATTTTGCCTTTTAAATTATGGATGTGGAAGGAACCCCGTGATTTCCCCTTGTTTTTTTATTCCTTGTGTGGGTTCTTGATCACTATGTGATGCTTTATTTTCCCCATGTGTGGAAATGTACTTATTTTTCCTTGAGTGTATGTTGTGTGTATATGATGTTTTTCATCAATGGGTGTTAAGGGTGGGGTTAGTTATGGTTATGCCTTGTGGGTAGACTTAGATTGTTGATTCTATACCTCACTTTCTTATTGGTCATGGGAGGCCGGGTACTAAGTGAAATATCTATCTTGTTTCTCTATTTGGTTCACACATCACTAGTTTCCAATCATTTGGGATAGGAATAAGGTCTAGGTAGAGGTTTTTCATTACAGAGATTCTTGTGTGGGCTAGTGAGATGATAGTATGAACTTAGCACATGCTAGTAGCTAGTTTGAGTGGTTATAACCTTATATGGTTAGACTCTTAGCATATTATGATTTCTAGGATAGATCCCATTACACATTAAATTGTATGGTTGGTTAGTGTTTTAGGGGAGTTTTATCTAGTTCTTGATTATATCATTTCCCATGGTTTCATCATCATGGAACCTTTCTTGTTTATTTTTCATTGTTATATTCTCATGATGTGTGGTTCCTACTTGTTGTACTTGACCCTGGTGTGTTGGGTTGTTTTCCTTTAAAAACGAGCTTTTAAATATGTGTGTGAAAATATATTTTGTATTTTAAAGTCTCATGAATGGGAGTTATTTAAAAAGTATTTAAAAAATGAGTGTTTCTCAAACTTTATCTAAATAATACTAAGTTTTCTTACTTTCACAAGTGTAGATGTCTAAATAAAACTTCATTATGATTTTTCACATGATTCAACCCATGAACTAAGTGACAAACCAAACTAGCTCCCATCACCAAGTTCCCCTAAAAACCCAATCATTGCTTTATAGTTTGGAATCATTGATTCATTCTTGATCTCATCTAATCGATACCCTTACATGAGTATCTATCATCTACCAGTGCAACTCAGCCACTTATATGCACACACAAAACCAACCATCTATACCTATGGGTTAGGTTCACCTATAAACCACTCCCAATGTGCACTAAGAAATTCCATCACTACCAAAACATAAGCATGTACATATCTCATTTTCAGCTTAATATTGACACTCACAATCATTTCCAATAACTCCCAGACATGCTTACATCATTGAACCTAATAGAATAACTCAAGGACCCATCCACTTACCTAGAAATGACTCTTATAGTTTGAATCTCCACATACTCACATGGTCTTGTTAGTGACCAAAAAATTTACAGGATTTTCATAAACCATAACTAATCATTACTCAAATTACAAACTATCACGATGAGCTAACACCCACAACGAATTTCCAAACTTCGATTTCATCACCACACTACTCATCCCTTGATAGGTCATATATCATTCCCCAAAAGAACTGATTGTCTCACACACCTACAACACTATGACTTAGGGGTCTCTTATTTACCACATTATAGAGGCCTTTACCCATGAATACATTATGTATTTTTAAAGTTTTATTTTTTAATGATTCTATTAAAAGTATACATTTTTAAAGTATTTTTACTTCTAAT
This sequence comes from Viscum album, assembly GCA_963277665.1. Lineage (NCBI taxonomy): Eukaryota > Viridiplantae > Streptophyta > Magnoliopsida > Santalales > Viscaceae > Viscum > Viscum album. The sequence goes on along the minus strand of OY728150.1, from coordinate 582,567,793 downwards.
TTTTAAAAACTTTTTGTCTATTTAATAACTTTTTATTAGTAACTATTTGTAATAATTTTTTCAATAGTAATCTATTTCAATTCAAAAAAATAAAAATAAAAATAATTTTCACTTCAATGTTTTAAAAAATTATTGTAAAAAGGTTTGTATTTTCACTTATATTTATCATCTTAGGATTTTTTTTCATGTAGTGATATTTTAATCAAAATTTATATGTTATTATGATATGATTTATTTTGGAAAATGAGAATTATAATATTCTATTATTTCTTAAGTTCGTGTTATGTGATTTTTTTTGAATTATTTAAGAAAACAATTATTTTTCTATTTCAAGCATTCTTCCCACTATTTCTCCTTTATCTCCCCCATACATATTCTATTATCTATTTCCCATAGGTTTCTCCTTCTCCCAGGAACTGGAATTCATTTTTCATGAGGATTTAGGGCTTTAGGTTTTTTGAGTGTTTTCCATGGAAGGTGATATGTTGTGTATTAGTTACCATTCAGTTTAAAGTATGTGTTTCTTTTCTCTTCCTTTATTTTATAATTCATGGAATGTGTATACTTTTTAAATTTATTTTCAATTAAATTATTTTAATGTATGGGTTCTTGGGTGAAATTATAAATTTCTTTCTTAAATTCTAGGCTTGGCATAAGGGGGTTTTCATAATAATTTCATGTACTATTTTTAAATTAGATTAATTCTCATGAAAAGAATATTTGAAAAGGTTCATAGGGTCATTTAAATGTTTTTATAGTAAATTTAGGTCTTATTCCTTTTTTGTTTTTTCAAAGGAATTTTTCATGTTCTTGGAGAATGTTTTGGAAAGAAAAATGGATTTTTTTCAAGTGCTTACAAAATCATTGAAATGATGAGACTTTAAAGAAGGGGAGAGTGACTATACATACAATGTTGGTTTTTTATGTGAAGACCCATTTTCCACTTTAAAATTTAAATAGTTTATTACTCATGTGACCCTAAATGATTTCCCCTATACTTGTTTCACCAGTTATGGGTTATTTATTATTTATATGATGGATGTATGATGTGAAAAGGGGATGTTATATGTGATGGTGTTGGAGGTGAGGTGAGAGATTTTTTTTTGGTAATTATCTTGATTTCTTTCTCACCTCCATGGTTTTTTGTTTATGGTAACTTGGGTGTCTAGGTGGGAGGTCTTGATTCATGCTACCCTAGTTGGTACACACACTTCTATGGTCCCTCTAGTTGTGTTTAAGACAAGGCTAGTGGGAAAGTTCCATTATAATGAGTTAAGTATGGTTTAATTGGGTGGATCATGTTATTTTTGGATGAAACATATATTAGATGCTGGTCTATGTAGTTATTGTGCCATTTTGGATCGTCACACACTAGTACCTAGGGTATATACCATGAAATTTTGTTCCTTGATCAGTGGTTTTATATAGAGGATTAAATTATTATATATATTAAATCCCCCTTATAATTTTTTATTAGTGTAACTATTAATATTGGTTTTATTTACTACTATATTGTTCTTTGATCACATGGTTTCCTTATTCATTGTGAATTTATTTTCTCCAGTTGATATGAGTTCTTTATGAGATAATGAATGTTTTATTTTCAAGTGGAAAACAAATTTATGTATTATGAGACAGGTAGTACCTATAAGGCCTTTGGGACACCCAGGACTTTGGGTCAGTAGGGATTTCGGGCCACCTTTAAGGCCTTTGGGCCACATCAAGGGCTTCAGGCCACATGTAGTTTCCCCAGACACACTACAAAAAAGGAGCAACCCTAGAAGAGGATTCAGAGCAGGTGCACTCACTAGAGCAGAGCCAAATGGATTTTTCAGAATGAGAGGGTATGGATATGCCATCCAGACCATCCTGTACTTGGATGAGAATCCTATCCAGACGACCATGCGAAGGTGGAGAGCTACTATCATGATGCAGATGCTTGGGAGGGGCAGTTCCTTGTAGATAGTCTGGTTGAATTCCCTAAGACCTTCGGGTCATGTAATCTCCTAAGCCTACGGGCCAAGTAATCTCTGAGCCTATGGTCCTTGTAAGGGTTCCCCCTCATCCTTTGAAAGGGGGGTTATCAAAAATCAATAAAAATGAAGGCCTTCGGGCTATTCAGGTATAGGTTCAAAAAGGGTGATTGTGATTGCATTAAGCTCTACTCATAATAATACACGTGAATAAGTTATCAAGTTGCTATGTTTACGGGTGAGTTTTATGGTGTTAATCTATAATCATAAATTTAAATGTGAATATGGTTTTGAGTAGCTAGTGGGGGGGCACTGAAAAAGGAGTTCACCAACCAGTGATGGGTTGGCCAGTCCATAAGGTTGATGGGAGGAACACTAAAAACTAGTGATCAGAGCTAGATAAGGGGTGTCATGAGACATATAAGGCATGAGACCATCAATGATTTTCATTTTCTAGATTGAGGGAAGTGACAATGACATCTAGTGATTTTGTGAGGGGTTCAATTTTAAAACGATTCAAGTGTTTTTAAATGTTTCTTAAAAAATTATATACATTCAACATACCCTTTTTTGGTTTTAAATTTCTTTAAAATGGTTTAAAAAAAGAATTGTGGGTTTTGAGAAAGGATGTTGGAAATAATTTGTTTATTTTAAATAGGGTTTTTTATTTTAAAGAGGAATTTGTGTAAATGGTTGGTTTTTAATGGTATTTCAACTAAGATTTTATAAATATTTTTCAAAGGAGATTTAAATTCTATAATTTTTTTTATCCTTGGTTAATTTTTATATCAACATTTTGTGTATTTATTTTGTTAAATATTAATATCACCGAATCAAATAGGATGGATATGAATAAATAATGGATGGATTCCAATCATCTAACAAATAAGTATGGAGATGGAGTGAAATAGTTCATCAAGTTTGAAAAAGATCATGCATATGATCCTTCTAAGATCCTTTGTCAGTGTTTACAATGTTTTTATTCAAGACAAGTTAGTCTAGAGATGTTGGAAGAACACTTGATCTGTCACGGAATAGTTTGAAGTTATAAATGTTGTAATAAACATGGGGAAAAGGCTAATGTAGCTAGTGATTGGGATAAAACTACATTTTATGGATTTTTTGATATGATTACAAGAGTGAAAAATAAGTAAGACTGTATTGAGGATGTGATTACAGATGTGCATGATGATGAAGATCATATTAAGGAAATGACAAGGATAGTTGAAGATGAACTTTGTGATTGCCCAAAAAAATTTGAACAGTTAAAGAGTTGTGAAAAGACGCCATTGTATGATGATTGCACTAAATATACAGCATTGTCAGCTGCACTGAAGCTGTATAATTTGAAATTAGGCAATGGATAAAGTGATGACAGTTTTAAAGAATTACTTTCTCTCTTGAATGACATGATCCCAAAATATAATGAACTCATGAGTCGAACATACGATTCCAAATGAATGCTATGCTCGATGGGTATGATCTCTGAAATAACACACGCTTGCCCAAATGATTATATACTATTTCTCAAGGACCAAAAATCACATAAAGAATTCACAAAGTGTGGTGATTCTCGATACAGGAAAGATGAATATGATCCTATGGATTTTTCTTGGTACTTTAAAGTCTTTACAAGGTTTAGGCGCCTATATAGAAGTGAGGAGAATATAGAGCAATAGATGTGGCATGCTGAAAGAAGAAATAAATATGGAAAACTACGGAATCCGAAAGACTCTCCTCAGTGGAAGAGAATTGATCATAAGTATCCTGAATTTGGAAATGATCTGAGAAACCTTCTTCTTGTATTATCTATAGATGGAGTAAATCCTTTTGGTTTTCAAAGAAGCACTCATAGTACATGGTCAATTATTTTGTTAAGTTATAACTTGCAACCATGGTTATGAATGAAATAAAAAAACATCATGTTATCTATGCTTATATCAAGACCAAAACAACTGGGTAATGATATTGATGTTTATTTGGCTCCATTGATTGAGGATTTGAAATTATTGTGGGATTTAGGTGTTATGATATATTATGCTTATATAAATGAAGATTTCATGTTGGGATCCATGTTTTACGAGATGATAAATGACTTTTTTTCTTATGTAAAATTGTTAGGATATAGCATTAAAGTAACTCATGGGTGTCCCATCTGAGAAAAAGGTACACAATCAATTAGGTTGAAAAATTCATCAAAAATTGTGTTTCTAGGACATAGTATATTTATACCCCAATAAAATAAGTACCGATCTTGGACAAAATCATTTGATGGAAGTTTAGAAGTCACCCCATCGTCTCCACTAATAGGTGATCAACTGTTTGTGAAAGTTAAAGATGTGGACACTGCTTTTGGTAAACCATTTTTGAAAAACCTTATAAAAACCGATTGGGAAAAGAAATTAGTTTTTTTTTTGAATTAGTATACTATAATTGTCTATTCGTAAGAAATTTTCTTGTTGTTATGCATGTTGAAAAAAATGTATGTGATAGTGTCATCGACATGGTGCTAAATGAACCCAGTAAAATAAAGGATGTAATTAAGGCTAGGTTGGACATGGTTGACATGGGAATAAGAGAAGAGTTGGAACCAATGAAGGGTGAAAAATGAATATTTCTTCCTCCTACTGCTTACACTCTTTCCAAATAGGAGAGATATCAGTTTTTTAACTTCTTGAATGACGTAAAGGTTTCAAAGGGGTATTCATTGAATTTCAAAAACATCATGTCAATGCATGATTTAAAGTTAAATGTTCTGAAATCACATGATTGTCATGTTTTGATTTAAGACCTAATTCATATAGGTTTACATTGCATTTTTTCCAAGAATTTACATCATACATTAACAAATCTCTATTTCTTCTTCAAATATATATGTAGAAAATTTATAGACCTGACAAAATTTCCGACTATGGAAAGAGAAATTTTCGTCATATTATATAAATTGGAAATTTTATTCCCACAAACATTCTTTGATATAATGGTTAATTTGATTGTTCAATTGGTGATAGAGATTCGACTATGTGGTATTGTGCACTATAGATAGATGTACCCCATTGAACAGTATATGAATATTTTGAAAGGGCATGTCAAAAATCAAAGTCAGAAAGAGGGTTGTATTGCAGAGAGATATATTGCTGAGGAAGCCATTGAATTATATACTGAATAACTATCTAGTGTGTAAAGCATTGTTCTAATGAAATATCATCACACTGGGTGAATTTTTGGTGAAGTAATTTCTAGAAAGGATGTCGTCACAATCAATATTACAGATCGGGAGTCCCACCTTTAAGTTTTTCATAACAGTTTGGACGTTGACCCATATGTTGAAACCCAAAAAGAAATTATTAGGAATGTGAATCCATAAAGGTCAGAAAAATGGATATCAAATAAACATAATAAACAGTTTATAGGATGGTTTTAGGACCATATTTTTAAAGAGTCAAATGAAAATCGAAACTCAATTTTAGAAAGTCTTCGATGCCTAGCCGGAGGACCAAGTGTGTATGTATTATCATACAATGCTTATGTAATTAATGGTTATACATTCTATACTAATGAACATGAAGAAGACAGTACCAAATATAATAGTGGAGATACACTTGTGGATGAAGCAATGCATGTTTCTAGTGCTAAGGAAATAAATCCAATTTAAGCAAATATGTCATATTTTGGCATCATCAAAAAAATATGGGAGTTGGATTATACGACATTCCGAGTGCCGATTTTTCAATGAAAGTGGGTTGATAACATAAGTGCTGTTAAAATAGATGAGTTGGGATTTTTGAAAGTTGATATCAGTAAGGAAGGGTACAAAGATAAATATTTTATAATGGCATCATGGGTAGTATAAGTATTTTATGTTCTAGATCCTACAAACCAAAACTAGCCAATTATTCTATTATCGACCAAAACCACTGAAGGGTCAGATAAAAGTTCAATGAAGGATGACCATTTAATTGGGAAATCACAATAATTTCATAGTGGTCCTAGTGTATATGGCATTTTTTATGTAATAGAAGACCACAATTAAGGGACTTGGAGAGTCGATAAAGGGGTCAAATCCCTCCAAACTTTAAAAAATCGAGTTTAATAATCAAGTTATATATTTTTTCTAATATACATAATGTTACCTTATGTTAATATCTATTAACTATTGATTTTATGTTATATAAATTAAATTTTAAACCAATTTTCCAAATAATGACTTCTGCACATGATGATGCTTCCAATCCCCAGGCACAACAGGATTCTTAACCTGCTGATGCTCGTAGTGCAGATGAAAAACGGGTTTCTCAACCTATTGCCTTATGTTAATATATGTTCCTTTCTAATATTATGATATCTAAATTAAATGTTAAACCATTTTTTTAGATAATGAATTTTTCATGTGATGATGCTCCAAATCCCCAGGAACAACAAGTTTCTCAACCTGCTGTTGCTCGCAGTGCATACAAACAACATGTTTCTCAACCTGTTTCCTTGTGTTAATATCTATTCATTGATGCTTTTATGTTATCTAAAATAAATGTTAATTTTTTTTGTAGATAATGACTTATGCATGTGATAATGCTCCTAATCCCCAGGCACAACAGTTTTCTCAACCTACTTCTACTTTTAGTGCAGATGAACAACATGTTTCTCAACCTATTACTGCTCCCAGTGCAGAGGTACAACCACCATCTGCACATGCTGATGCTAGACCTCCAAAGCCGGAGGAACATATTGATGACGGTGGATCTGAGGAAATGAAATGTGACGCAACACTGTCTATGCATAAAAAAGAGTGTCGTTGTTTGATGGTATTAAAAAAAATCATTAAGGATAAAGATAAAGACATCAAATACGAGATTGGATGGAATAAGAGGGGACAAAATGTTAATCGCAACAAGGCCATGTTCTGTAGTTACATTGGAATCATCACTCGGAAATGTGTGGCGATTGATGTAACTTCATGGTACCATGTTGTGGCTGAGATTAAGACATTGATGTGGGGAGATATTATGGTAATATTATGATGTCATTTTTTTAATTTACTAAAAATTAAATAATGAAACATTGACTTAAACTTCATCATCTCTTGTAGAGTGCATTTATAGTAGATGAATCGAACAAAGACTATGTATTAAGGGTTGCTGGAAGGATTCACAGGTGTTTTTTCACACATTTAACGAAATATAATCTTAAAGATGTTGAAGGAAAAATAAAACCACACCCACCTCTTATTTATTCAATCCTGATAACCCAAGTATTGTGAGATGCATTTACTGGACGTCGTGTGAAGTAGTATTTTCAGGTGAATTGTGTCTGGTAATACGTTGTTTGATAGTACTTGTATTCATCACTTTGATTGATAGTGTTTTATTTATGAAATAGAAACTAAGTGATGAAAATAAACAATAAGCATCAAAACCAGCGTACCCCTACCGTAAAGCATGGATGGGATACATATCACTTGAAATAAATTTGGTACATATTTTAAATCTACTATAATACTTTTTTATGACATAAAAAAACACAATAAATATTTTATTTTGTTTATATGAAGCTTGAAGAGTCAAAATATATAGCCACTTCCATCCCACACCATGTTCTATGGAAGGAGGTGTGTGTAAATAAAGATGAAAAAAAAAACAGTTTAAAACACACAAAAAGTGTGGGAAACATGTGTAAGTATGAAATAATAAAAATTTGTTTTGCATTAAATCGAAATTTAATAAAAATGATTACTTATTTTCCTATATTTTTTATCTGACATAGTCACAAGAATCAAAAACACCCACAATGGATGTAGAAATACTTTCAGTGGACTTGAAGTAGAAAAAAAAGTATGGATGCATTAGAGGTGCGGGTTTTGGGGTGACACCCCGAATATATTTTTAGAAACAAGAAGAGGATCAAATTTTGGAAATGAAAAAGATAAGAGAAACATTAGCTATGTTTCAAGAAGAATTACAGTACTAGAGAGAGCTGATAACAAGTTTGATGGGGGAGGCAAAGAGAAGAAACAACTCAAAAAAAACCTACATGTGAAGATCCCGCCCCACCCACACTGGTTTTGAGACGATCCATTCCCCTAAAAAATAATTAATAACCAAGGTAGTCAAATCTCTAATAATTGTTTCTGTGAAATGTGAATCAGATAGACACTAGACACTGATACCTTTCCTATATTGATATTCTACAGGGTGAAAATGAATGTGAATTATATCTATCAACACCCATTCATCACCTTGTAGTGAGGGATACATTGTTAAATATCTAGAACGACATGCTACACAATAGACCAATTCTAAAAGATCATGTCAAAGTTTCAATTACTGTAGCCCTAGAGCTGAGTTCTAAACTACTTGTTCCAATTAATGATGCAGATATTCATACGGTCGAACAAGCTCTAGGAACATTCATCATATAGATGTCACATCTTGTAAAAAACATGTTGAAAATGTGGTATTCATTTTCAATTTAATTTTCAAGCTAAACCATAAAATTTTAATGAAAAAGGTCCGAACCAATGAAATTATTACAGATGAAAAAAGGGAAGGGGTGAAACAAAATAATGGTTCAAATCCATCTCAAGGATCAACCAACTAATCAAAACGATATACCCAAAGCACCTTAACCCCCCATTATATATCCAAATTTATTATCATTGAAGGCTCATGTGCATATGAAGTTGAAAGATGGTGGTAATCACATAATTGATTTTGAAGCAAATATGTACAGAGGGGAAGATCCAGACTTCATTGGTGTTGAGAGTGAAACTGAAATCCTAAAATATGATTTGTTAAGTGGCTCAGTTGTAAATGTTTACATGAGGTATGTTTTCATTATTTGATTTTCCAAAAGATGATATAATATGATAATTATGAATAAATACATTTCATAATTTTCACAGGTGTATATATGAAAAACAGTTGAAGGGATTTACCCATGAACAATAATTTGGACTTGTTAGTCTTCATGTCACCTCTACAGAACAAGAAGACATAACTTCCATAAAACATGGTGAAATAGTGGTAGTACTGCTCAAATCGTTTAACATAAAAATTATAGATGATAAACTCTTCTTAATACCAATGATGCAGGGGTAAAACTCTACAATTTAATCATATAAAATATATTTTAATTTCTTTCATTACTTATTCTTTTTTGTTTTCTTAGGCAGCATTGGATGCTCATTGCAGTCAATTTGAATACTCCAAAGACTTATTTTCTGGATTCAATGCATGGATATCCAAAAAAATGACAAAAAATGATGGAGTTTTTTAATTTGTAATACACTACATCCAACATTTTAGAACTAAACATCCAGTTATATAATTTATATTATCTTTTAATGAGGATTCTATTATGATAGGGTGGTTCATGAATATCATCTACATCATGGAATGAGGCCAGGGGAAAAGGAAAAGAAACCTAAAAAGTCCTAAGAATGGATACAAATCAAGGTATATATAATAAGATTTCACTATTCAAACACATAAAAATTTACTTATTTTTCTCAATGTTTCTTCAGTTCCTGAAACAAAAAAATGGTAAAGACTGTGGTTATTATGTTTGAAAATTTATGAAAGAGATCATATTCCATGAACAAACCATTATCCCCGAAGAAGTATTTTCGAAGATAATTTATATTTCATTTAAAATAATTATTAATCCTTTATATATTTATATTTTTTCAGTACTACCATTACTGTCGAAAACAATCATATTCACAAGATGATATAGATATACTTAGAAATGAATGGGTAACATACCTAATGGATGAATGTACAAATATACAATGAAGATGGTAAAACTTTAAAATAATTTAGACTTTAATAATCTTTTCTACCTTATATTTCTTTTTGTTTGATGGTAATTTTGTGATTTTTATGGGTGAAATGCCCCACTGAAAATCATGGTCATTGGTGGTCTTTATTTGTGAACTAAATGAATTGCATGTTGATTGGTTTTTTAAAAGAAATTGGTGGTCCTCATTTATATGGAATGTGTGTTGTTGATAGAACAAAAAATATAACGAGTATCAAAAAGGGGTTTCCCTATCCCTTGAGTTTTTTGTGACATCTTGAGACATAACGGGCACAAGAGCTTACTCCACACTTCTCGTTTTCAACAACGAGAAGGGTTTTTCTCCAAAAAACATCATTTTAATATGCAACATTGGAAGTTCCCCTCTTTAGTTGAACTGGTGAAGAACCAACTATCATATATTCATTTAGAGGTCCTGAATATATGAAAGTTGGTTCTTCACAGGGCCGACTAAAGCTATGCTATAGAATGAGGATATTATTCCGTGTCAACTGTAGAAGGACAATGATTCATAAGTCCTTTGTAAAAACCAAGAAAATGTGCTCCAATTTTCTTTCAAATTAAGGAAAGTGATTCATAAGTCATTTTTTACATTTATGAAGTAGTATCATGCCAAACCAACGCATGATGTGACCCGTATGACTCAAATTGCATGTTTTTTGTTTGAAATGACATTTTAGTAAAAAACACAAATGACATACTGAAAACTGAGGAAATGAATTCCAATTGTTTTGATACTTTAGGAAAATGATCCATCAGTCATTTGTGACATGTAGGAATCAACTTCACCTCAATATAATACATAGTGTCACTGGTATGACTCCAAATGTGTCTTTTTATTTAAAATTGACATTAATTAATGTAAAAAAACACAACTGACATACTAAAAACTGAGAAAATTCTTTCATATTGTCTTGATATTTTAGGAAAATGATCCATGAGTTAGTTGTGATGTGTAGGAATCAACCACACCTCAATCCGATGAACGGTGTGATCAGTCTGACTAAAAGTTTCCGCTATCAGTTTAAAATTGACATTTTAACTCAAAATGTGTCACTCACTGAAAACCAAGAAAATGAACTCTGATTATATTCTAAACTGAGGACAGTGATTTTTGAGTCCTTTGTGACATGTATGAAGTAGTTTCACATAAAAATGATGTACGATGCGCCCTGTATGACTCAAATTGCATGTGTTCAGTTTGAAATGACATTTTAGTAAAAAAGAAAACACACTGAAAACCAAGGAAATGCATTACGATTTCTTTGATACTTTAGGAAAATGATACATCAGTCATTTTCGATGTGTAGGAATCAACCACATCTTAATCTGATGCATGGTGTCACCGGTATGACTCCAAATGTGTCTTGTTATTTAAAATTGACATTAATTCAAGTAAAAAAATCAACTGACATACTGAAAACTGAGCAAAAAGATTCAGATTGTTTTTATATTTTAGGAAAATGATCCATGAGTCAGTTGAGACATGTAGGAATCAACCCCACCACAATCCTATGAATGGTGTGACCGGTCTGACTAAAAGTGTCTGCTCTCAGTTTAAAATTGACATTTTAACTCAAAACGTGTCACTCAATGAAAACCCAGAAAATGAACTTCGATTGTCTTACAAATTAAGGAAATCACTTAGTAATTCCTTTGTTATGTGTATGAAGCATTCTAACATCAAACTGATTCACTATGGGACCTATATGACCCAAATTTCATGTTTTCATTTTGAAGTGACATTTTAGTTAAAAAAACAAAACAATCATACTAAAAACTGAGGAAATGAATTCCAATTGTTTTTATACTTTAGGAAAACAATCCATCAGTCATTTGTGACATTTAGGAATCAACCAAACCTCTATCTGATGCACGATGTCACCAGTATGACTCCAAATGTGTCTTGTTATTTAAAATTGACATTAATTCAAGTAAAAACAATTCAAAGGACATACTGAAACCAAGAAAATGCATTTATATTATTTTTATATTTTAGTAAAATGATCCATTAGTCAGTTGTGACATGTAAGAATCAACCCTACATCAATCCGATGAACAGTGTGACTGGTCTGACTAAAAGTCTCCACTATAAGTTTAAAATTGACATTTTAACTCAAAAAATGTCACTCACTGAAAACCAAGAAAACATGCTCCTATTGTCTTTAAAATTAAGGACAATGATTTGTAATTCCTTTGTGACATGTATGAAGTAGTCTCACATTAAACTGACACATGATGCGACCCGTATAACTCAAATTTCATGTTTTTGGTTTGAAATGACATTTTAGTAAAAAACACAACAAATATATTGAAAACCAAGGAAACACATTCCGATTGTTTGGACACATTAGAAAAATGATCCATTAATTATTTGGGACATTTAGGAATCAATCACACCTCAATCTGATGCACAATGTCACCGGTATGACTCCAAATGTGTCTTATTATTTAAAATTGACATTAATCCAAGTAAAAAAACACAACTAGCATACTGAAAACCAAGAAAATTAATTCAGATTACTTTGATATTTTAGGAAAATGATGCATGAGTCAGTTTTGATGTGTATGAATCAACCTCACCTCAATCTGACGAACGGTGTGACCAGTCTAACTAAAAGTGTCCTCTATCAGTTTAAAATTGACATTTTAACTCAAAACACGTCACTCACTGAAAACCAAGAAAATGCTCTCTGGTTGTCTTCAAAATTATGTAAAGTGCTTTTTAAGTCCTTTATGGCATGTATGAAGCAGTCTCACATCAAAATGACTTACGATGCGACCCATATGACTCAAATTGCATGTTTTTAGTTTGAAATGACATTTTAGTAAAAAACACAACAAACATACTAAAAACTGAGTAAATTCATTACGATTATTTTGATACTTTAGAAAAACAATCCATCATTAATTTGAGATGTGTAGGAATCAACTTCACCTAAATTCGACACACGATGTCACCAGCATGACTGAAAATGTGTCTTGTTATTTAAAATTGACATTAATTCAAGTAAAAAAACACAACTGACATACTAAAAACTGAGAAAACACATTCATATTGTTTTTATATTTTAGGAAAATGATCCATGAGTTAGTTGTGATGTATAGGAATCAAACCCACCTCAATACAATGAATTATGTGACTGGTATGACTAAAAGTATCCACTATCAGTTTAAAGTTGACATTTTAACCCAAAACATGTTACTCACTGAAAACCAAGAAAACATTCTTCGATTGTCTTCCAAATTAAGGAAAACAATTTATAAGACCTTTGTGACATGTATGAACTAGTCTCACATAAAACTTATGCATGATGTGACTCGTATGACTCAAATTGAATGTTTTTAGTTTGAAACCACATTTTAGTAAAAAAAACACAACAAACATACTGAAAACTAAGGAAATGCATTCTGATTGATTTGATACTTTAGGAAAATGATCCATCATTAATTTTAAACATTTTAGAATCAATCATACCTCAATACAATGCATGATTTCACTGGTACGACTCCAAATGTGTCTTTTTATTTAAAATTGAAATTAATTCGACTAAAAAAACACAACTGACATTCTGAAAACCAAGAAAATGAATTTATATTGTTTTTGAAATTTTAGGAAAATGATATATGAGTTAGTTGTAATGTGTAGAAATAAAACCCACCACAATCCGACGAATAATGTGACCGGTCTGAAAAAAAGTGTCCACTATCAGTTTAAAATTGACATTTTATCTTAAAACATGTCACTCACTAAAAACCAAGAAAACACGTTCTGATTTCTTCCAAATTAAGGAAAATGCTTTTTAAGTCCTTTTTGATGTGTATGAAGTAATATCACATCAAAATTACACACTATGCAACCCTTATGACTCAAATTGCATGTTTTCTATTTGAAATGACATTTTAGTAAAAAAACAACAAACATACTGAAAACCAAGGAAACGAATTCTGATTGTTTTTATACTTTATGAAAATGGTCCATCTATCATTTGCGATGTGTAAGAATCAACTGCACCTAAATCCGACACATGGTATCACCGTTATGACTCCAAATGTGTCTTGTTATTTAAAATTGACATTACTTCAAGTAAAAAAACACAACTGACATACTGAAAACCATGCAAATTCATTAGGACTATTTTGATATTTTAAAACAATGATCAATGATTCATTTGTGACATGTAGGAATCAAACCCACCTCAATCTGAAAAAAGTGTGACCGGTCTGACTAAAAGTGGTTGTTATCATTTTAAAATTGACATTTTAACTCAAAACATGTCATGCATTGAAAACCAAGAAAACACACTTTGATTATCTTCAAAATTAAGGAAAATTATTCGTAAGTCCTTTGTGATGTGTATGAAGCAGTCTCACGTCAAACTGACACACGATGTGACCTGTATGACTCAAATTTCATGTCTTTGGTTTGAAATGACATTTTAGTAAAAAAACACAACAAACATACTAAAAATTGAGAAAATTCATTCCAATTGTTTTGATACTTTAGGAAAAAGATCCATCAGTCATTTTTGACATGTAATAATCAACTGAACCTCAATCTGATGCACAATGTCACAAGTATGACTCCAAATGTGTCTTTTTATTTAAAATTGACATTAATTCAAGTAAAAAAACAAAACTGAGATTATGAAAACCAAGCAAATTCATTCGTATTGTTTTTATATTTTAGGAAAATGATCCATGAGTTAGTTGTGATGTGTAGGAATCAACCCCACCTCAAAAAGACGAATAGAGTGACCGGTATAACTAAAAGTGTTTGCTATCAGTTTGAAATTGACATTTTAACTCAAAACGTATCACTCACTAAAAACCAAGAAAACGTGCTCCGATTGTCATCCAAATTAAAGAAAGAAATTTTTAAGTCCATTGTGACATGTATGAAGCAGTTTCACGTCAAACTTAAGCACGATGTGACCGGTATGACTCAAATTGCATATTTTCAGTTTGAAATGACAGTTTAGTAAAAAAACACAACAAACATACTGAAAATCGAGGAAATGAATTCTGATTGTTTTGATACATTAGGAAAATGATCCATCAGTCATTTTTGATGTGTAGGAATCAACCCCACCTCAATACGATGGACGATGTCACCAGTATGACCCCAAATGTGTCATTTTTATTAAAAATTTACATTTTTTAATGTATTCTTCATATTAATATTTAATTTATTTCTTTATAGTATTACTAATGTAATATTTGTTTTCTTATATAGGTGGAACGTTTTTTTTCGAGTTGGGATGATTTTTTCAGAAACTATTACCATCGAAGGACATTTTTTAGAGGTGACCACAAACATTAAAAGAATTAATGTTTTTAACTGTGTGTTGGATATTTGTAAATGTGATTTTATAAAACAATGATCATATAGAATTGTTTTTTGGTATTACCATGAGTGAATATTTTTTTATTCATGATTTTAATTAAATGTATACAACATTATTTTCCAAACTTTTGTGTGTGTTACTTGTTGTTTCATCATTTTCATCATTTATGTGGTTCTTTTGTATATATATACTATGATTGGTTATTTTTTTAGTAGGTTTTTTTCCGGTTTGTGTAGGTTGTTTTTTCAAGTTTGATTATTTTATTCAGATGTTTATTTTTTTGGAGGTTGCTGGGTGTGCTGTTATATAAATAGCATGCCTAGATAGGGAAGACTTTATCATCACTTAAAAATTGGGACTTTATCAGTGATTTTCTAGGTGCTGAAAAGGGGGTCCTTTATCAGTGATAAAAATAGTGCTGATAAAGGGCACCCCCTTTAATAGCAGCTCGATTAATAGCGCTTTTTTATCACTAATAAAATCCTTTTTAGCGCTGATAAAAGCCACTTTTGTGGTAGTGAATAGATTATATTATACAGTGAACGTTCGTATGTGGTTTTCGACAATATGAGATTAACTTTGTCCTCTTGGGTGCCTTTACATGTTATTAGAGGATTATATTGGACTTTAGGAGAACCTTCCTAAAGGGAACACATGTTTTTAGAGGATTATATTATAATGAAACCACTACACTAGCACCCATTTACCATCAGATACACTTCTACATCAAGGGAGCACATGTGGATTATTGAGTTAAAGGTTCAATTTGTATTTTATTTTGAAAATTACAATACACTTCATTATGTATTCAATTTAAATTGAGTTTATTATGTTATATTAAATTTATGTAGAATAAAAAACTATGAAATGAAATACTGATAAACTAAGGTTTTATGAAAAACCAATGGTTTGAGGATATGTGAAAATCCAATGACCCAAGAAATTTCAAAATACTGATTCTTTATGGTCTTGTGTAAAATCAAATACCTAAATGATTGAATCAGGGTTGTATGAGCTATGTAGTGGTGCTAGATAACTTCATTAGAAGACAATGAAGCTGCTAATGATGTTGTTATAACTAATTACAAATTTTATATAATCTTAAAATTAGAGGGTTTCTTATAAATAGAGTTTCACTTATAGGAATATAATATATACAATAACCAAGAATTCTAAAAGTTTTTTGATTTATTGATGCTAAGTAATGGATTGTTTCTTTGACAGATTATGGTCATTTTTATTTTTATATTTGAGTGTTATACTAATATATTATAACTATATGGTTTCATTGTAAATACACTTAGTATTTTTGTTGTAATAATTACCTTATTGAAATTCATGTTGAGGAATTCCTAGTGTGGAATAAATAGTATATCTTCCAGCTATAGTAGTTGTGAATTATTGATTAGAACAATAAAGTGCTTCATGGTGTGTAAGAGATCAGATTGAGAATTTTTGTACCTCTCACTGTGAGTTATCAATATCAATGAAATTAAAAACAAATTGGTTAGAATAATAAGGGTTATGAAGCATTATATAGAAGAATATGAATTTATTGGAGTGCATGAAAGTAAATATCATCCATGCTTTTCTCATATTCATGAGTGCCCATGTCCACCTCCATACCCACATCCGCCACCGCCCCCATGACCACCTCCAACTCCCCCACCGCCATCGATCCCTCAGCCGCCTTTTCCCCCTACCTGCCCCACCACCCGCACCTCTACCACTCCCTCCCCCGACACCCCCACCAGCACCTCCA
This sequence comes from Viscum album, assembly GCA_963277665.1. Lineage (NCBI taxonomy): Eukaryota > Viridiplantae > Streptophyta > Magnoliopsida > Santalales > Viscaceae > Viscum > Viscum album. Next base: position 582,550,895 of record OY728150.1, on the reverse strand, counting down.
ACACCACCACCACCACCTCCAATGCCCCCTCCAGCTCCACTTCCTTTGCCCCTGCCTGACCCACCGCTGACACCTCCACCACTCCTTCCTCCAGCACCCCCACCAGCACCTCCAACGCCACCACCTTTTCCTCTTCCACAATACCCAATTCCCTTGATTCATTCTGCCTGCCCACCTGAAAAACAAGGCATCATTTAAAAAAAATAAACCAATTTATAATTATAAAACATTAATAATTAAAGATCAATAAAAATGTAAAATAAAAATAATAAATATATAATAATAACAAAGCATCATTATCTGGCATCATTTTTTAAAGTATTATATTTCCATTATTTTTATTTACTTTTATAATAATCATTAGTTGATATATTTATGTTTATATTTTTTTAAATGTTTTAAAATAAAATTACATAAGGGATCTTTTTAATCTAATATATATTTTGAAAATATAATGAAAATTAATATTATAATAACTTTTTGATACATAAAAATTTATATATATTTATAATGTTTAAAAAAAAAATACAATGCCCATTATTTTTTTAAAAAAGTGTATTTATGTGTGTGTGTGTGTGTGTGTGTATACAATGGCTCACCCACTCCCTAATATTCCGCTTGACCGACCAAAGGATCAAACAATAATGCCTAGCTGCTACACTGATAGAGATAAGGAATTGAGGGGTCAAGTGTGCAGCTCATAGAAGTCTACTCGTAAGGGTTCATGAAGGAAATGATGGAAATCAATAGAGATGAGTCATGTGTGTGCGTGCTTGGAAACCCACAGTTCACTAGCCATGGAAAAAGATCAGTTGACGGCTCTATTGGAATGAACATGGTGTGATTATATAAGTTCATTATCCCTATCAGTGTATAATGGTCGCTCGGTCAATTTCTGCAAGGATCTCACTACCTTGACCATTATAAGACTCAAAATATTACTTTTTTACTATTGGTTGGGGATGATAGAGATGTTGGAAGATCATTTCCTGGCCTCATTTCACTGCATGTTGCACTTGGGATATTTGAAATTGTTTATGGTACTCCACCTCAAAGATGTTTTTTGGCTGATTCTGCTTAGCGTGTTACTCTTGGAATTGATTTGAGATGTGAATCAAATAGAAGGTGGCTTCGACGAATGGATAGGTCATTGAAGTGGATGTTTTCTAAGACAACTAGGGCCAAATACACTCAGAAGAACCCAAATTATAACCGCACACACAAGTACCCAAGAACATCATCTGAAGCCTTTTGGTATAAATAATATAGGTAATTGATTAGCCTTCAGGTTCTTTCTCCCACCTTCAATTCAAAGCTAAGACATGGTGGTCTAGAATAGTGGATATTGGGGTATGGAGGGCAGCCATGTGATCCATTACTCTAATCTAATAGTCAAGTGGCATGAGTAGTTCTGAGATATGGGATGGAGCAAACATGTGATCAAGTACTCCAATATAATAGTCCTTAGTTTGAGGTGGTATGATTGGACTTCTGACTCTATTGAGATCCATGCTTTTTAGTATAGTTGAACCACTTATTTTACTACCATTACAGCCCTATATACACCTAATGGGGAATGGGCTTGAAGGTGTGTTGAAGCCTCCTTCACTCAACTCCAAAAAAGTTCCTTCAGCCTCTTAATGAATGACATTTACCATCTATCTTCTGGCCATCTCCACCCGTACATGGGGGGTGCTTCCATACCTCCCTTGGGAGCATATCAAGCTTAATGTCTGAGAGTTTTCATTCTTTACACAATTCAAGACCTCAATTACTCTCCTTTGAAGGTTCCATATGGATGCTTTTGTCATTTGGGGGGAAACAACTTATTGGAATGAAATCAGAAGGTAGCTCAACCGTTCGGCCTATCATCCAATGGGACCACTCGTACGACTTGAAGATGGTGGTCTAGGTGATATCATAGTTGTTGGTGTTTTATATGGTACTAGGGGGAACATGGTATAATATAGGTAGTAAAGGTAGGGGGTTCTGCTTGAGAGCTACTCCAGACAACTCAACCCATGAACCGAGTTTTCCCAGTAACATTGGATGATAAATCAGTATAATATAGGTAGTATAACTTATGAGGAAAAGATCAATCACTTTCATACATCACACAAGAGTTCCTTGGAAGCTGCGAGCGTAAACCTCCATTTCTCCTTCGACCTTGGTGCTTGGCCATTGTCAAACCATTCAACGACTACCAAAGGTCTCAACTTGACACACCTAAGGTGTTCAGGGGAGGGACTATCAAATATAACTATAACCACCACCCACTTCTTTAAAATCAAATGAGGTAAGGTTCGTTATTTCTGACTTTCTTCCTCTAGATCAGAATGACTCTAGAACCTTACTCACTCTAGAACCAGGGGCTAACTCCATCTCCTACTCATACTCAGTATAATATAGGTAGTAGACTTACAAGATATCTTTATCTGGCTAAATTTGAATCACCTGGGTGGCCTTCTATCTTGGGAATCTTGTATGGATTAGCGGGCTAGGGATATGAGTTTGTTGCATCCTTTTTAGTGGGATAGAAAGACTCTATATAAAATAGGTAGTGGTATAGTTGAAGGGTTATAGGTACAACATCGATGTTAGATGAGGATTAGAGAGTGGAATGGTTCTTCTACTATAATAAGGTTAGAGGGATAGACTCATACACTAGCACTATGGGTGAGAATGTAGCCTGAATCTTGAATTTTGTGTGATGCCACAACTGAGAAAAATGGCATGTGGGATGACTTAAGAACTACACCTATAAGGCGGTTCACTGTCTTACCTAACATGTTGAATATAATTTGAGTGGGTCTATTACACTACCTATATTATATGATTGAAGAGAGTTACATGGAACGATGTGGGAATTTCCTCTTTTATGGTATATGATGCATCAAGTTCTAGGCATAAATCCTTGAGTGAAGAGCATTGGGAAATGGGGAAGCCATACTATTAGAGTAGAGTACTTGAGGAAGAAGGAATGGTTCACGAGCAATGGAAAGAGGGTGGTACTTATATATATTATCATTGGCTCATCAACTGCTCAATAGGATATTTTTCTCCACCATCTAGCCTATTGAGGAATTTAATCAAGAGTGGGAAATGACAGATGGAGGTATTATTAGCGATGCTCACACCAATAGAGAGTTGAGATAAAGCACTTTAACTTTGGTATGACGTCCATTGAGTGGCCTTTCCAGTGTATAATAAAAGATCATGTTTCGGGGGAGGTTGTAAATCGGTATAATATATGTAGTAGACTATCTCATTATAATATAGGTAGTAGACTATCATGTGTTTGCTCAAGCAATAGATTTGGGAACTCAGTCAACTAGAATCCTATCTAGTAGACGATCCCATACCATAAGAAAGGTCATTGCTAGGTCCCTTCTTGTACCACACACGTAGACAAAATCAATTGAGTAGTGAAGATATTACTTAGATAGGTTCCTATCACATCCTTCTAGAGACTTTAACATAATAAATGGGTCACTGAGTATGTGAAATTCCTAAAGAGACTCCAATTACCTTCATCTAGGTCCAAGAGGGAAGCTTTCAAAGACCTAGACATCAATAAGTGGAGGGAATCAGCGATGAACAAAGCGCTAAGAGGTACTGGAATCGGTGGATCAATCACAAGGCATTGATGAGCTTTAGGGTAAAAACCTCAAGTTTCTTATGACGGTGAAATGACTCTATCCTACACATACATATGATCTAATTGAATTTATAAATGAAATAGGATAGCATCTAGTTAAGTACCTACCTGTGAGATGAGAGCTTATCATTGTTTTGTATCACATCGATTTCACTTGATGAATCTATCTGCAGTTGAGAATAAAGAAGAAAAACTGACTAATTCGAAAGTATGATTGAGTGATAAAATAGAAGGATGTGCTATCGAATCTGACTTCGTATTATAATATACCTTTCAGAGACAATAAGAACTGCAACTACCAGAAAGAAATATGGACTAGTATCTGGGATACAATACATGATTCATATATCCCATGTACTCACTAGGATAGGATACTTCACATATCCTAGTGAGGACCTGGTTCTCCAGGATACTATATATTATAAGTGGGAGTTCTTGGAATACATGAATTATCCCAGTCCTTACTACCTATATTATACCGAGAAATGACCAGGACATACCCGAGTACCCATCCATTTCACCACCTAGTCGATCAAATGAGTTGAATTGAAACTACTCAGGGATTTGATACTATAGATAATAGAAGAAGCTCCAAAAATCCATTTTATCATACATATAAGACCATAAAAATGATGAATTTGAAATAGATATAACATCTGGATCATCGGATTCCTATTATTATAAAGGAAGTCTAGACTTGTGTACTCATCCTATACATCTATCTGCCACATCACCAAATCTTGTACTAGCTAATAAAAGATGAATCACTCAAGTTAGAAACCTGGATGAAGGTTGAAGAATGATTTGGGATCAGCTGGTATTAGGATTTCATTTCACATTAGACGAAAGGAAAAGATAAATAACCCTTAATCAAACTACCCTCAACCAGAGGGAAGATCTAGTCCTATTTGTCTACATATACTATAGATCTGGATTGGATACACTATAAGAGTAGAATAAGAATGACTCTATTTATGATTATAATTATTCATTTCTTATTTTAGGGTGTTAGGAAATAGGAGTGACGCAGTCTTTAGATCCAAGGAGAGAGAAGCAAACTCACTTAGGAAGCTGGAAGCACAGGGAAGCCATCAGTCCCACCCAGAAAAGAATGATCGGAAGAACAGGAAATGGAATCTCTTTAGGAATAAATGAAAGACTTGGTCAGAGGGGGGAGTCCTATACATAGAAGGGGTTACTTCATTCCAAAGATACAAAGAATAAAAGGGTAGAAAAGGTTCTTTTGTTATAAGAAATTTATTTTTTAATACTAATCGGACGATGCAGACTGTAACTTTCTTATCTGTTGTTATCTATCGTCCTCTATTACTCATGTCTATTAAATCATAAGATAGTATATTTCTTATTTTAATCGATATATGTGACTACTTTTGGTTTTGTAATAAACTACCTTAGGTAAGTAGCTAATGGAATATAGGGGATATCGACGAGATGAGGAGAGAAAGAATCTCTCTGATTCTTATAACTTCACATTGAATTCCTTCCCCCCTTTTAGTTTTTGAAGGTAGGTAGCTCATCCTAAACCATCTAGTCCAAGTAGCTAGAATAAAGTTGTATCTCTCTTTTTTCCTAGTATCTAGGTTGATAGAGAGTTATAGATCGGATGAGGTGGACAAGATTTGTAATGTAGGCTATTACATTAACATCTGTTGATGTAGCTACCTTTCCTTAACGTACTTGGAGTTGAATAAGTGACCCTAAGATTCTTATTTCATTCTTTTCTAGAGATATATGGGGCTAAAAAAGGATAGAAAGTCTCTCTATTAGGTTTAGGATGGTAGCTTCACTTTCTTAACATACTGGTAGTTGCATAAGTACTCTAAGACCAATGTGTAGCTTTCGGGCATAGTAGAAGCACTTGATGGGCATGTACCCAAATTTAAATTTTTTCATAATCGATGATTAATCCAGGATCAATATGACGATGAATTCTAGTATCCAAATAATTGAATAAAAGATAAAATAAAAATGAGAGAACCTGGAACTGAGAAGATAGGATCGAAATATTTTGTTTATAATTAATTTAACTAAATTATAGAATTACCCCCAAGGTGATTCTTTCTTCGTTGATGCATTCGACCATGAGTCTGAGGTGAAAATTCGTTGTGATATAGAATCGAAGGATGGGAATCCTCTAGTGAAGATTCACATGTTCTCCACGTATCTTTGAACGTCACCAAAGGATTCTCTGGGTGCTAGAACCGAATATCCTTGCGCTTGCGATGTCTGCCTTAGATCACATTGAGAATTGCTTCCAAATCATTCTTTTTGATCAGGTGGAGGAGGATCTCTCTCATTCGTGAGAGTGTTCTTAGAGAGGGAAGAGTTCTCTAGGCTAGAGATATTTTCTCCAAGGATGTTGTGCATGCAATGGTTGGGTAAGCCGGTCAAATGACCCCTATGATAATATAGATAATAATAACATAACAGGGAATTTAATTCACCAGGTAATAAAAAATAATTATCACACGTGTCATTACTTAATTTATTATTCCATGTGAGACCCCATGTCAAATAATAATAGAAATGCTATTTTTTCCATGTCATGTGATTAACTTGAAAGTTATATTTAAATATTATTTAACCAAATAATATTTAATATTATTTCTCACCAAACCCATAACTTGGTTTGCTAATCCTCCTCAATATTTACCGGGCCTTAAATAATGACTATTTATTTATTAAAAAAATATAACTACATTATTCCCCAATAAATAAATATTCCATCCACAATATATTCTCTCAAATAACTAGAGATGAAATAAATGCGATCCTACATACTTGAATAATTATTAAACCACAATTGGGAATAATATTTATTTAACTTGTTAAATAAATAAATTATTTAAATGAGATATTGGATACACTTAGTGTGTGACCCTCTAGGAATATTTATTATTTCCATTAGGTGGGCTTGCCTAAAGTCCAAGATTACTTTCTAGAAATGGGTAAAAGCTCCCAAGAGAAAGAAGTTGATGTCACAATGACATTTCACCTCATACAAATTCTTATCGTGTAATATAATCCCTTTTTCCTGATATCTCCAATCAAGAGGGTTGCATGCAAGTGACATCAACCCATGTGCTCAATTTCTCATTCTTTGACTTTCTAGAATTGAACTTTCCTAGATAACACTATGGACATGGATTTAATTAGGATATATCATTTCCATACAAGGACCTGAGATATCTACTTCTGTAGAAGTGAAAAATCCTTTCTTACATTATTCATTAACGTAGTATTACTCGTGATGCACCCAGCATATCCTACCTCATCACGAATATCTATTATCACAGTTTTTATCAATACATCTAAGTGTGTGAACCATAATACCCATTAATAATAATATTAAAGTCTAAATACCAATACACATGTTTGTAGATAGGGACATCCAATGACACTTATTAATTTGGATTTCCTACTGGTGGGTCTTGTTCTAATAATATCCTCCCGAACATTACCAAGCGTGCACACAATGAGAAGGTGCCTCAAAGTTGAAAGAGTCCCACCTCTGATAGCCTATATCATTTTTTACTTTCAAATGATATCATCCGTCCATAGAACATATATTCATGAATAGTGTCATGGCACTTCTAGGTTCTCATCATAGAATGGATATACCATGAACCATTAATATGAAATCTATTCTTATAATATATACTATGTCATGAAAAATAACAATCATAATTTGATAAGTAGTTTATTAATATTCATCCCATGAATACAGGTTTATCACAAAGTATAAAGAAGTTGGTTTCTAGGTCACCAACTCCAATAGACTCCCACTTTCACTAAAGACAACTACTAACAAACTTTAGTCCACTAGGTCTCACATGATATTCATGATTCTGGTGAGATAGGACTTTTGTCAAGGGGTAGACCATGTTATCTTTCTTGGACACTCTTCTAACTGCCACTTCACCCATTTGATAGAAATCCCTCAACAGGTGATACTTTTGGAGTATGTTCTTTGTCCGTTGATGTGAAATTGGCTCCTTTTCAAGATCCAACACTATAGTATTATCACAATACAATGTACTGGGATCTTTATTATAAGGCACCACATCAAGATCCTGAAAAAAGTTCAGAATCTAGATGGATTCCTTGGTTGCATCAGAAGCCTCTATATATTTGGACTCCACTGTAGAATCATCGATGACTAGCTTCTTTGAACTCTTCCATCTCACAAATCCTCTGTTGAGATAGAAAACATATCTTTAATTCCACTTCAGATCATTCTGGTTTGTCTGAAAACTAGCATCAACATACCCTCTAATGATAAGCTCGTCATCTCCTCCATACACCAGGAACATATCCTTAGTTATTCTCAGATATTTAATGATAGTCTTGATAGAATTTCAATTTTGTTCTCCTAGATCGGCCTGATATCTACCTACCGTGCTCAGTGCATAGGAAAAATCAATTCTGGTACATAACATATCATACATGATAGATCCTATAACTAAAGAGTATGGAATATTACTCATCCTATCTTTCTCATGTTGTGTCTGGGGAAAAAATTTCTTGGATGGATGTATACCATGTGACACTAGAACCAATACCCTCTTGGATTGTTCCACACTAAATATATTTAGTATCTGTTCAATGTATGTACTTTGAATTAGTCCAAGATACCTCTTGGATCTACCACAAATGACCTTGATCCCTAGAATGTAGGCTGATTCACCTAAGTCCTTTATGAATAAGCACTTGTTCAACCATTCCTTGAATAACTGCAAGACTGATATGTTATTTCTAATAATAAATATTTCGTCAATATAAACTACTAGGATAATGACCACATTCTCATTAAACTTCTTGTAAACACATAGATCATATTTATCATTAATGAAACCTGATTATATTATGGATTCAGTGAATCGAATGTTCCATGATTTGAATGCTTTCTTTAATTCATAAATGGATCTTTGTAACTTTTATACTATTTTTGCATCACCTGATGTCACAAACCCTTTTGGTTGTGTCATATAGACATCTTATAGAAGGTTATCATTAAGGAATATTGTTTTGACATCTATATTACAAATCTCATAGTCATGGAAAGTTGCTATGGAAAGTATGATTCTTATAGATTTAAACATGGAAACTAGTGAAAAGGTTTCATCATAGTATATTCCTTGACACTATTTATAACATTTAGCCACCAACCTTTATTTATAGGTACTAATTTGACCTTCCAAGTCCAATTTCTTTTTGAATACCCATTTACACCCAACAAGATTTACATTAACTAGTGCATTGACCAGAACCCATACTTGGTTCTGATACATGGAATCCATCTCAGAATTCACAGCTTTTATCCATCTTGCAACTTCTGATCTCTCTGCCACTTCCTTGTAGGATATAGGTTCATCACTGTCCAATAATAATGAGTCACCTTTATCAATGATAAGGAAACCATATCTATCTAATTCCCTTACCTATCTTGTGCTCCTATGCAGCACTTGTATTTCAGGAACTACCTCTTCCATAGGGACTTGTGGAACTTGTTCCTATAAAAACTCCTATGAATCTTTAGAATTAACCTTGTCAAATTCAATATTACTCCCACTATCCTTTTTGAGGATGTGAATACTCAAGAAAGACAACCTATCTATAAATAGTCACTTTCTTTTCTTAGGGGTTGTATAGGTAGTATCCTTTTGTTTCCTTTGGATACCCTATAAAGATACACTTTGTGCCCTAGGGTTCTAGTTTGTTTTCTAAGAAATCCTTGACAAATGCCTCGCATTCTCAAACATGTGTATGCGACAAAGTGGGTTTCTTTCCACTCTATAGCTTGAAGGGAATCCCATTTTCCGCCTTATTTGGTTCTTGGTTTAGTGTTTATTCCATAGTTTGCAATGCATATCCCCAAAAGGACAATGGAAGATATACATGACTCATCATCAACCTTACCATGTCCAACAAGGTATGATTCCTCCTTTCACTAACACCATTCCACAGTGGTGTATAAGGTTGAGTGAGTTGAGATAGAATCTCAGACTCCTGTAAAAGGTCTATGAACTTTTGGTTAAGATATTCTTCACCTCTATCTAATTGAATCTTATTTATCTTATTACCAAGATGATTCTATACTTCATTATTGAACTCATTAAATTTCTCAACAGAATCATACTTACACCTCATTAAGTATACATAGCCATATCTACTCAAGTCATCAGTAAAAGTGATGAAGTAAGAATATCCACCTCTAGATTCTACTAGAAATGGTCCACATAAATCAGTGTGTACCAATCCTAGAAGCTCTATGGACCTTTCACCCTATTCAAAAAATGGTGGTTTTTTTATTTTACCTTGTAAACAAGCGTGACATATATCAGGTGGTTTTAGTTTGGGAGAGTCTAAATAACCATCTTGATAGATATTTGTCAGGTTCTTCTCATTTACAAGACCAAGGCGGTGATTCCACAACTAGGTGTTGTATGAGTCATGTGAACTTGGTTCATTATCAATTTAAAACACTTTATTCTCACAATTTAATACATATAGAATGTTATTTAAATGCGCCATACCATACCATATGTTGTCCTTATAAAAGTAACAACATTTATTTTCAAACATGAAAATAAATCCATCTATATCTAAACTCGATACAGAAATTGTGTTCTTGGTAACACTAGGTACATAATAACATCCATGTAAAACCAAAAAAATTCCAGTTGGCAATGTGAGGTGGTAGTCACTAATGTCAAGATAAGCCAACCTCACACTATTGGCAGCTCACAGATCCACCTCTCCTATGGAAATTTTCTAGAATTTACTTGGTTTCTGCATTTGAATATATATGTGAGTCCCACAAGCTATATCTAATAACCAATGTGTCACGACCCATCCTCAGGACCTGTACCGTGACTACCCCAAGCCCAACTTCCATAGGCTAGAGGCTAGAGACCATCACCAAAGGTGTAAATCCCTAAGCTGGGAAGGCATTTCCTTTATAAAAAGTAAACACACAAAATTAGAGTACACAACTAGAAGCAAAGAACTAAGAAATATTGTATACAGAAGAAGTGCTGGAAAGTAAAAGGGGCTAGAAATATAAGACCAATAGTAAAGTAAAGGTACAACTGAAAGCAAGTACAACTGAAAAAGGGAAAAATAGCTGAAAGGTAAAGAGAAGCTCCTGGATCATCCTCCAGGGTTCCTAACTGAAGGGTAGGTACAGATGGACACCTCATCACTCCATATTCGTCAGAATCCTCTGTGTACTGACTCGTCGTAAGGTCCACCTCTGGGTACCATCCAGTCCTAGCGCTCTCGGGCTCCGTCAGCGCTGTTTGTCATCTGCATCCAACACAACGAGGTGCAGGCATAACCTGTGTAGGGGTGAGTATAACGATACTCAGTAGGGACCCCGAGACCCTCAAGGTCTCACAATATCCAACAAGGATAACCACAAAGTAAAGAAACAACAGATAACCCTTACTTAGTTATATGCCCAGACATATACCTAAGTTAACTAGTAACCCATCTCAATCATGAGGTAAACACAAAAGTCACCGACTCAGCTCAAAACCAGGATTTTGTTCTAGGGGGTAGTATCAAGTAACAACCCAAGACACACTGTCGAAACCATGGCTGCTGGTGTACTCCTTCACTATAGAGTATTGTGGGCCTTCCGCGTCACACAGAGGCACTTACCACTATCCTGGACTACTGTGGTACTCATCCTGTCAAGTAACATGGGTCTGCTGTGTCACACAGAGGCGCTCCCCACTGTGGGTCTGCCACGCTCACACAGAGGTGCTCCCCCTCATATCCTACTGAGGAAATCCTCCTGTCGAGTACCTTGGGTCTGCCGCGTCACATAGAGGCACTCCCCATTGTGGGTCTGCCGCACTCACACAAAGGCGCTTCCCATTGGGCTAGTCAAAACACTCCGAGTCGAAAGGTCAGCAGTCGTCAGGTCTCAGCCAGATACTAGGTCTCTGAACTCCACATGCTCATCTTCGGGAGGATCCATTACATGAGATAAAAGTAGATACTCAAACTATTAGGAAAACCTAATTAAAATTATCTCAAAGTTTTGCCTCGTCATAGGGGTCTCAACGCAATAGACGACGCGTCAATCGGACGCCCGGTCTGTGATTTATTGACATTTCCGTCCGAGGGGCCCGATTGGTTTTTAGGTTAAAACCAACCCGACCATACTCCAACTATGTCCAAAACTCAAGTGGAATACTCCAAAGGAACCGTCTCTCTCTAATCTTTCCGTTGCCGTGGACGGTTCGTCGATCAGACACCCGTAGCCCAAAATACGGGTGAAAAGGTGTATTTGGTTAATCGGGTCTGAACTGGGGTCTGACCCAGTCCGCGGGTCCGACCCATTCTGTGGGTCCGACCTGGTCTATGGGGGCGGTCTAGCCCGAGTGGGAGGCCTGACCCGAGTGGGCGACCCGACCCAAGTGGGCTGCTCGACACGAGGGGGAAGCCCGACCCGTAGGCGACCCGACCCGAGGGGTCAGCCCGGCTCGTAGGCAGCCCGACCCAAGGGCGTGGCCCAACCCGAAGTGGTGGCCCAGCCTGATGGTGGAATTCCGGCCCGGTTGGACCGGCGGGCCAGTCGGCCTGGCGACCCGGCAGCCCAGCGGGGGTCCGCCTTTGCCACGATCAGGGGGGAAATCGCGCCCCCTGGCACCCGAACGGCTTAGACGTTCGGGTGGGGACCCTAACCAGCGCCAGGTGGTGCTGGTCCAGGTCACGTGGGACCCTGAGGGTCCCGCTCCTCCTAGATGACCAAGCAGCCAGCCGTTCGTCTCCTCCGGCGGCCGGCCCAGCCGGCCGCCTCGGCTTTTCCACCGCGGCATGACGGCGCCACGATCCTGCTCCACCGTACAGCGTGACGACGCCGCTCCTCTGCCGCGGCTTGGCCTGGCCGAGACCTCCAGCTCCTTCGTGCTGTGCGACGGTGCTGCGTGCCTCCACCACAGCCCGACAAGGCCACGACTCTCCTTCCGCATGGCATGACAGTGCCGCGTCCTTTTGGTGATCCGATGATCTTGCACCGTCAATCTCTTCACGGCCGGACCGACACCGGCCTCCGTTGCTCCGCCTTCATTGTCAACAAACGAGAATAATCAAAGGGGGAGGGTCGGGCCGTGTTCATGAGTCCCGATCCTTCCACGTTATGGTGATAACATTTTGCGAAACAAATACTGAAGATTGAATGATGTTGAATGATGAAAACAAATTCAAACGTAAAAACCCCCTACCTCGCTTGACGATCGTTGACGGTGGAAGGAGAGGATTGGCGGATGTTGATTCTCTGACGTCGGGAAGCGTCCAGGGTAGGAGACCGGGGAAGATGCGTCATCGGAATTATTCGCGGTCGGCTCCTTATTTTTTGTCTTGGTCAAAGATCGAAGACGGTGGTCATCGTTCTTCGTTGGAAGGATGAAGTTCTCCAAGGGTTCTCCAAAGCTTCACCAAAAATAATTTTAAGACAAAAATAATAGAGGAAGTTCTCTATTATTTTTATGGCACAACAACACAAATACTTGTGTTTAATTAAATGAGACAACTCATTTAATTAATGGAATGGAATGGTTCAAATTCAAAAATTAGGGAAGGTGAGGAGTTCCAATTAAATGAAGAGAGGTGTCTAATAAATTAATGGGGAGTTGATGGGGGTAAGAATCTTGGGTGGGTCCCACTAAATAATATCCTCCCAAGGGAGGTTATGTGCGGGTGGGCCCCACCACCATAACCTCTCATGGGAGGTTATGGTGTGGTGGCGCCCACCACTAACCTCCTCTTGGAGGTTTTAACCACCATAAAATAAAAATAAAGTTAACATTTTATTTTTATTCAATTTAATTAAAAACCCCAAAAACTAACTCCCATTCTCGTTAGAACGCAACTGCAGTGAAGGTCTGACTAAGCAATCACCGACGTTGCGAGTTCAACAGCACCCTCAGATTTTAGTTCCGAGCATCGGTACAAAAGTTATAAAATCTCGCTCGTACATTTAATTAATGTACCCGAACAAAAGCTCAGAAATTGATTCTGGGCACACCGGGCCTCGAAATCAAGCACCGTCAGGAACTGCTGACTCATAAAATTCTCATGAATTTAAGAAAAAAATTTCCACAGAATTTCAGGGTCTTTACACAATTTGTAGAAATGGAAATATTACTCTCGATAATGAATGAAAATTTTGATTCCCCTTTCCTATGGGTGTAGTTACTCTTTCAATGGCCTGAATTTTTACATGAAAAGCGTACTACCTTATTTTCCATTCCCTATCTCTAGATCTTCCTCTTATTGGTTGGATGGTGCTCAGATGCTTTAGATTATTTATAAATCTAAGGCCCCTTTTCCATGTCCTTCCTCTTCCTATTCACCATAAGGACTACAGGTTTTTCATGCCACATGTCCTTATCAACTTGGTGAATTAGGGTAAGAAGATCTAATAGACTCTTCTCATTATCACTCATATTATAATTCACAATAAAACTAGATAAGGTATAATGCATTGATGATAGTATGAGATCTATACGCAACTCATATGAGAATTTAATCCCTAAGATGTCTAGATGCTCAATGTAGCTAATAAGATTGACTACATATAGTCCATGTGGCATATAATATCTAATATTAGTAGTAAAAAATAATTCACTACTAGAAATATTGGTATTTGCGACGGGATCCCATCGCAAATGGCCTTTTGCGATGGGGCCCCGTCTCAAATGACCTGTTGCGGAAAATGGCATCGCAACTAATTTTTTTGTGACGGGCCTGTCACAAATAAATTTTTTTGCAATGGAAAATGGGCCCGTCATAAATAGATTTCTTGTTTAAAAAAAAACAATTTTGCGAGGGGCCCGTCGCAACAAAGTATTTGCGATGGGACCTTTTCCAGTCGTTCTTCGTTGGAAGGATGAAGTTCTCCAAGGGTTCTCCAAAGCTTCACCAAAAATAATTCTAAGACAAAAATAATAGTGGAAGTTCTCTATTATTTTTATGGCACAACAACACAAATACTTGTGTTTAATTAAATGAGAAAACTCATTTAATTAATGGAATGGAATGGTTCAAATTCAAAAATTAGGGAAGGTGAGGAGTTCTAATTAAATGAAGAGAGGCGTCCAATAAATTAATGGGGAGTTGATGGGGGTAAGAATATTGGGTGGGCCCCACTAAATAATATCCTCCCAAGGGAGGTTATGTACGGGTGGGCCCCACCACCATAACCTCTCATGGGAGGTTATGGTGTGGTGGCCCCCACCACTAACATCCTCTTTGAGGTTTTAACCACCATAAAATAAAAATAAAGTTAACATTTTATTTTTATTCAATTTAATTAAAAACCCCAAAAACTAACTCCCATTCTCGTTAGAACTCAACTCTGGTGAAGGTATCACTAAGCAACCACCGATGTTACAAGTTCAACGGTGCCCTCAGATTTCAGTTCCGAGCACCGGTTCAAAAGTTATAAAATCCCGCTCATACATTTAATTAATGTACCCGAACAAAAGCTCAAAAATTGATTCTGGGCACACTAGGCCTCAGAATCAAGCACCGTCAGAAACTGCAGACTCATAAAATTCCCATGAATTTAAGAAAAAAATTTCCACGGAATTTATGGGTCTTTACACAATTTGTAGAAGTGGACATATTACTCTCAATAATGCATGTGCCTTTTGATTCCCCTTTCCTCTAGGTGTAGTTACTCTTTCAATGGCCTGACTTTCCACATGAAAAGCGTACTACCTTCTTTTCCATGCCCTATCTCTGGATATTACTCTTATTGGTTGGATGGTGCTCAGATGCTTTAGATTATTTATAAATCTTAGGCCCCTTTTCCATGTCCTTCCTCTTCTTATTCACCATAAGGACTACAGGTTTTTCATGCCACATGTCCTTATCAACTTGGTGAATCAGGGTAAGAAAATCTGATAGACTCTTCTCATTATCGCTCATATTATAATTCACAATAAAACTAGATAAGGTATAATGCAGTGATGATAGTATGAGATCTATACGCAACTCATATGGGAATTTAATCCCTAAGATGTCTAGATGCTCAATGTATCTAATAAGATTGACTACATATGGTCCATGTGGCATATAATATCTAAGATTAGTAGTAAAAAAATCACATTGGAGATCTCATACCTTTCATGTCTCACCTTCTCTTGATAGAGATCCCAAAGGTGAGACATCATGCTATAATCATCCAATTACTTATGTTGCTTCAAGATATAATTGGTCATGGATGATATCATGAGGCAATGAAAACCTATAGCGTCATTCAGATTTTTCTCGTACACAGATATTTCCACATCACTCGCCTCATTTTCAGGAACAACTGGTAAAGGTTCTTCCCAAAACATAAAGTTTCCTTTCATGGTGAAGGATAACCCGAAGGTTCCTTTTCCACTCTTGGAAATTTGTGCCGATGAGAAAGTTTTCCTTCTTGAGTATAGATCACAATGATATGTTTGATGTCATTTTGATTTCTATTTCTACAAATTAAGATGAATAGAGTTGTATTACTTTATCTTGATAAATATAGAAAAATAAATAAATTCATATCTACCAGTCTCCCACTATTTTGTCAAAACCCAATATCCCTCACCATTGGCTTCGGAATATCCCGTTGCTTGAATATTATAAGGGTAATGATTCATTTTTCCCTTCATATTACCCTAAATAGGGTTGGTCAAGCAACTAGAAATGTTTTAGGTAGGAATTCCAAATTCCAACTGCATTAACTCATAGCTCCTTGATCTGTTGAGTGGACTTCCCAATCCTGAAATCTTTAATTTTAGATTTCCTCAACTTTTCCTATTAGTTACACCAAGCCCTGCTAGAGCAGTAAAACCTTGATGTAAACTAACTTAAGTCAACCCAAAACTTCAAATTATAATTCCCCGATAATTTAAATCATCATATCTATGGTTGGTTAATAACTTTGAACTATGGTTCGATTCTAACCGAAGTAATGGAAGTATATACCAACTTAATATTTAATTGAGAGATTTTATCCTTTATGCATAAATTTCCACTTATTATCTTTTCACATGATTGTTAATGTTAAGTGGGACATAATTAAGTGATTAACTATGTATAGATAATATTTACTCATAATCCATTTTTATTTTAGTTCCATCATGTATGTTTTTTAGTTCATTAATTATGTGATCGCATCAAACATCCATAATGAATAACCATACAACTGACAAAAATAAAATAAAGGGTATGATCATGATCTCTACTATTGGTTAGTTTATCTAGCAGTTGATAAACTAACTGTTGACGCTCCTTTCGTCACAGAACCTAAAGATCAGAAAAGGGAATATCTGAGCTCAAAGTGATTCAACCTTTGAAGAAAATATCAAAAATCGACAAAGGAATGAACAAAGGATCAACAGCAACTGCACCGCGCAAGTTATCTCACTGTCGCGCAAGTATACTTGCACGATGACCTTGGTCGCACAAGTCACTTGCATGACCTAAGTGGTAACCGCCCAGTAACCGCCTGGGGTCTTCTCCTGCCTATAAGTAGACCATGTGGGCCCCCCATTCGAGAGGATTTTTTTCCAGAAACTCGGATTGAAGCTCCCGACGCCCAAGTCTCTTCTCAAAGCTTCCAGAACACTTCTAAGGTAATTTCTTACCTAGAACGGAATATCTAAAGAGAGGGAGGAAGGCCTAAGTGTTGAAACTCATCAACACTTGCGCGCCTGAATGGCCAGCCCTTAAGGGAACTGGTCATACTTGTGCACCGCCTTATTCCTTCAATAGAACTCGCGCGTCCCTTTTCCGGAAGAATCTCAAGAGGATTCTAAAGGGATTTATAAAGAGTTGCTCAAATATTCTAATGATGTTTGAGAATCCCGCAAGTACCCCTCATGTCGCGCAAGTATACTTGCGCGACCAATACTTGCGCGCCACCGCAATACTTGCGCGCCTTTCAAGACTTGCGCGCCCCTCCCTTTTTGGGTGCCCATCTTGCCCATTTCACCCCTCTTAAGCCATCACACCTTTCCTTTTCAAGATTCAGTCTTCAAGACACTCTTCAAAGCCATTTATGGCATGATTTCTTGATTTGAATTCCTTATCTGAAAGGAATTCTGTGGAATATCTCTCAAAACCTAGTGATTTAAATATCCTTATGTCACTAAATATGGAGAGTTCATTAATTCAACCTCATCCTTTAAGATGAGAGAATCCTTAACCTGGGTCTCCTTTTTAGGAATAATCCCCAGTTATAAGTCCTTTAATCTGGGCATCTTCCTCAGGATTAAGACCCAAATTCTTAAAGTTCCCAAACTTGGGCATCCTCCTCAGGAGTAAGCCCCAAACCTTAATTCCTTACCTGGGTCTCTTTTTCAGGAATAAGACTCAGTCATAATCTTGGGTTTCCTTTTCAGGAGTAAAACCCAATCATAAGTCCCCTCCTAATTTGGGCATCCTCCTTAGGAGTAAGCCCCAAGATTAGAGTATTCAAATCTCCATGAAGCACATATACCTTTATGGACCCTGTTCATGGATTTTCTCCCTAAAAGTGAATCCTAAACCTTCATCTATCCGGGTAGTCATACATACATAAGCCCCAAACCATTTCTTATGATTGCATCTTTCATGGCACAATTGTCTATGTTTTTACCAATACCTCTTGTTTCTCACACCGAGCATGAATCATGTGAGCTTAGAGTGTAAAAGTAATTATGACATCCTTCTTTGAGCCATCAATCATAAACGTCATACTCCCTTACTCGAACTACATGGGTTCTGATTCCTTTTCCAAGACAAAGGATACGTAGGTAGCCCATTTATGGGTTTGATCCCAACTTTGAAATAATCCATGTCCTTCTGAATGACGATAAACTTCAAGTGCCCCACTGAGTGGCTTTAAAACCAGCCTGGTTATCATAATGACCAAGAGACTTTTATATAAATGTTTTGAAGGATACCATTGACCAAGAATCTCTAAACATATATAAATGATTCTCTATTGATGAAGAACCTCGAATACATATAAAATATTCTCTAAATTTCTTTCATATTTAATCATTGATTGTTAAAACTAAAGGAAAGCACATTTTATACTTGGTAATGTAATAAGGATTCACGAACATAACTTAAATCTATAAAGAGAGTCCCGGAGTAGACAATAATTCCCCTAAAAAAGGTGTGATGAGTCCGACCTCCCATCCTCTCGACTAATGAAAATTCCTAAGCCTCATCAGTCCACAAGCTAATGAGCGCCTACCTTTGGAAAGTAGGTCCAAACGGATGTGGAATCATTGGATGTTTCCGGTTCTACGAACAAACCCGCTAGAAACCGATCGGAACGTTTGAATCTCCCATCCAGGTGGTCATCCCCAAATTCCGTGCGAAACAAAAATGGTGAACCCGACGTGAAATCCTTAACCAAGTTAAAGTGATGTTCTTCTTATTTGTTAGGCCCCTTGGGCCAACAAAGCAATCATTGACATGTGCTCATCCAAAAGATGCAGTGGCCGGATTCATCTTGATTATGTCTGTTATATGGAACAGGCACTCTTTTCTCAAGATCTTCTGCAAAATGGCTTTCCTTAAATTCACCCCTGTGAATACTGCTGCTGTAAACACCTCTACTGTGAGGTCTGCTGCTGTGAAAACCAATGCTGCTACTCCTGCTGGAACGTCGTCCGCTCTGAGGATGACATCACCAACTCAGCATCTTCAACGCTGGGTTTCTAATGCACTGGTTAAGGAGTACCATCGAAACGGTACTATCCCAACTCTGGAGGCCGCTCATCAAGCCCTCAAAGTTAACAACTCTACCTGGTCGTCCAGACAATAAAGGCCAGCGATCAAGAAGCAGGCGGTGCTGACTACCGTCTCCAACCGTTTCGGGTCGTTATCCCCGGAACGCAATTTCCATTCACTCCCTTACTCTGAGGAAGTGAATGAGCAGGTCCCGCAGGGCCTTAATTCAAAAAGACAGGAGTCCTTCTCGAGGGCTCCCATCAACAATCGCCGCCAGACTCGTGCAGTAGTGCGCCCTCAACATGATGAGGGTACCGACTCCAGGCATTCAGCTCAGGTTCCTCGAACCCGAGTAGGCAAGATGAACCGCCAGAGACAGAATCCGGTTAACAATGGGAAGGTTGTCATCCCTGCCATCTCCGGAGAAGTCCACCAACCTAACTTGGTGGAAAACAACGAGCAGGAATACACACCTTCCCGTTTTAATTCCGCTGTCCAGCAGACTCGTCTGGCAGCATCAAGCCAATCCTGCCCGGCAATTCCGGCGGAGTACTATAGGCAGTAACATGCACCTGCTTATACATCACCAGTTAGTCAGCAGGCTCGTCTGACTACATATGATGGATCTCTTCAACCGTGTTTGGCAAAGTGTAATCAGCAGGCACATACACCTGCTAATACTAATCAAGCCTACCAACAGTCTCGCTTGGTAGCGCACGGAGAAGTCAGTCGAAAAGCCCCGACGACAAACAGGAGGCAGACTCAACTCTCTGCCTCCACACTTGAGTACTGTCAGGATTCACTGACAGGAAAAGGAGGACAGGAGCAGACACATACACCTACTCCAAGCCCGGAATGGACGTATATCCCCGTTCCGGCGGCTGAAGTCACCAAACATATTTTGTCAATGGTGAATGAACAGGAGAAAATTCCTGCTCATATTCTGGATGCTTTCCAGGATATCATAACATCTTCAGCATCATCTCAGGGACATACACATAAATCTATCCCTAGCAGTGGAGTGACACATCAACGATTCACTCCGGAACAGACACACACATCTGTTCCAGTCTAAGAGGGTTATAGGGCATACACCCCCATATCATACGGACAACCAAGTCAGGCACATACACCTGATTTGAGTGGAGATCGTCAACCTAACCTGACCATCTTTCCTGATTAGGCACATACACCTGCTCAGAGTAACCACTTTCGTCAACAAGTGGTTTCTAAAGTGAGTAAGAATGCATCTAAGAAAAAGATCCTCCCAGCACAGTCAGGAGATCAAAGGCCAATCTGCAACAAGGCCTTGATCGATGCTGGAGTTCTTGAAGCCCTCAGACATTTATCTGTCGGAATTCAAGATTCTACTCCCTCAGTTCCCAATAACAGGAACATTAATTTTGAAGGTCTTCAACAGACACTTCCTCATAAAGGCTTGCTTTATGAAAGTTCGGTCAATCTTGAAGTTTCTTCTTCATATGAGAGCCACATGAACCCTCTGTGTGGTCAGAAGACCAAGGAGCAAGAGATTTCTTCTTTTGCTGTAACCCATCATGACGGTCCTCCTCATGGTGATGAACTTCGCTGCGAAAGTCCTCTCCGCAGTAGTGATTCACGTTGTCTCGAAAATTCTTCAGAAGGCAATGTAGTGCCGAGAAATCCCTCTTATCTTGAGGCACTTTCAAACGTGAAGCCAGTCATGTCTGATGCTTTACTATCGGCAGGTGAAACTCTTTCTCCATCAGAGGATAGCCTGGGGTTCAGGTTATTCTCTGAACCATCCCCAGGTCATTCATCTTCCAGCATGAATAGCGGACTCTCTACAAATCTTGTTGAATCCGATGAAGCAACAAGGAAACACCAACTCTGGTCAAAATAGGTAAAAGAATCTTCATTTAATGATAAAGAGGAAATGCTGAACATAAGGAAAAAACTGGCAAAAGGTGAAGTACCAGCCTTGTTTTGGCCTGTGGCTGACTCCAAGTACGACATTCCAAAGATGTTGACGGATGATGGAATCCATGATATTCGTCTCAACATATGGAAAAATCTTTGTCAATTAAAGAAGAAGTTATTATCTTATGATGAATAAGAAAATCATCTTAAGACTATAGAAGGGCTACAACGTCAGATTGATTTGGCATCTCTATCAGTCTCTAGGTATCCGAAGGCTGAAAAGCAACAGAGAACCCTTCAACGTTCATGCCTTGGCGCACTAAGAAAATTGCGTCAGTTAATTGCCAATGCTCCATCTGTTGTTCATATCAGAGGATGGGGTGTTCATGGAGCACTACATTTCACAGTGCTATCCAGTCAGCAAAGCCCGCCGAAAATGGTCTCATGCAATGTTATTGCCCATGGCCGGCCACAGTCAATGGGCTTTGTTCATAATCAAAAGTTTTCTCAAGAACAGGCTTCAACTAGTTCCTCTAAAAATCAAGTATATAGAGAACAAGTTGTTGAATTGATCCTACATCAAGCAGGCGAGAATATTGCACAAGCCTCTCGTCTGGAGCAAACACGTCATCAAATGACAGAAGTTTCGGAAATCATCCAACGGTCTGTTGAACCAGGTGATAAAAGTGGATACAGGTTAATGCATCCATCTAATTTACGAACTAATATTTTCAAGATCAAGAGAGATTTTAAGAAGATCTCAGACATAGCATGTCAAGAGACACCCCAGCTTGTCATACTGGGGACTTCTTTAACCCAACCCTCAGAGTCAACAAATGGGATTCGAGGAGTTGAGCGGAAGCAGCAGGAACATCCCCAGTCCACCGGACTGGGGACTTTTTCAAATCCTCAATCCCTCCCTCAGAGAAAGTCAGTATTCTCTCGATTAGGGAATAAGCCTCAAGAGGAACGAAGAGCCAAGCTATCAGGATATTCTCTCCAAGTGACGGTTCTCCAAGAAGTTCCTGAGGGATCAAGTCAACGGAATGCCATGTCTCATCATGGACATGGAAGAAGACAATATCACAGAAATGCTGATAGAAAAGATTCCATGAAATATGAATCCATTAATGTCATCAATGCCGTTGCTGCTGATTCACCAGATGAGGCTCAATCAGAGGGATCAGACGAAGAGGTTCCTGCTCAAGAAGTTGCGCACACAGACCTAAATGAAGAAGGTGTGCGCACACGTAATCAAAGGCTTACCCAAAATCTGGGTATTACTTCAAGTAACCCACTTCCCCCTCTCCGAAAAGGATCCAATAAGGGGAAAGGAAAGAATCAGGTTACTTCTCACCCTTCCTTTGAAGGATTTCAATCGCTCTCATTAGATCAACGGTTTGCACAACAGGAGGAAGAAATGAAAGAATTAAGAAGGTTGAATGCAGAACTACTTCAGAGTAGTCTTCTTCTTAAGAATGCTGAAGTCCGACAGCCGAAGGAATTTGTTGTAACTACTGAGATGGATCAGGAATATCCTCCTTTATCAGTACACCCTCGGAGGTCTAATACTATGGGTCAAACGCAACAACGGTTGGCAGCACTACCATCAGTTGCAGCACCAACCACCACGTTTGTCCAAGCTCCATTCATTGCACCTACCCAAAACCAAGTTCAACCTGATGTTTCTCAAAAGTTAATAACTACTATTGAGTCATTAACATCTCGGTTAGAAACTATGGAAGGGAAACGGGCGCAAGTTCAACCTGAAAAGAAAGTTTACCCTGAATGGGTAGATTCAATTTCTCCTCCATATAGTTTTGGAAACCCTGTTTTCCCTACTTTCAATGGATCAGGCGACCCTGAACAACATTTGACGCATTACGTGTCTTGTTGTGATCCTATGATGGGAACTCCAGAGTATAAAGAAGCAGTGAAACTCAGATGCTTCGTGCGAACCTTGCAAGGACCAGCTTTTGTCTGGTATACAAGCTTGCAATCCCAGTCAGTCATCGGATGGGAGGATCTTCGTCAAAAATTCCTTCTTCAGTTTAGCTCAACTTTGCCAAAAACGACAGTTTTCGATCTTACAAACTGCAAGCAAAGGGAGAATGAAAGAGTCTCTGATTTCATTGCTCGTTGGAAGGGATTAACGTATTCCCTGAGTTTAGCACTCCCTCAGGAGGAATTGTTGCCAATCTGTGTGGCAAATTTGCGTGACGAATTACGCACGCCATTGATCCCTGTGAAATACAAAGGAGGGTTTCGAGACCTTACTTCAATCGCTCAATAGATTGAAGATTCCCTTATACAGGCTAAGGTTAAATCTCGTATAATTCCATCAGCTCCAGGAAGGAGAATGAGTAAAGCAGAAACTGCTACAGTTATGCTTAAACAAGCACCTATAACTATTTCTACTTCAAAACCTTCATCTTCTCGAAGGGCTCCACCTCCTGAACGCCAACAACAAAGGCTATTTCGTCCAAATGATCAAAGAGATCAACGACGAAAACAATTTGAGGATTTGAAGAGTAAAACATACTCTTTCCGGAGTGAGCAAGTTCCTGGTTACTTCATTTCACCCCTGGAAAATAATTTGGTTCAATTACCAGTGCCCAAAAGGCCAAACAAGGAAGGAGATAAAGACCGTCCCAATTATTGTCCCTTTCATCAAATGTTAGGGAATACCATCCAGGAGTGTTTTGTCTTTAAATACATCCTTAAAAAGATGGTCGACTTGGGACAAGACAAATTGAAGGGTTCTTCAGCTCATGTAGCATGTATTACCGCTACAGATCCAGAGGAAGGAGGCGAGTGGCAGGAAGTCAAAAGCAAAACTGCGAAAAAATATGATGATTGGATGGTCAGAAAGACAATCAATCGGACCCATTCCATTTTGCGAACACAATTGAAGAAGCCAATTGGGTCTCCTACAAAAGCTGCAGTAAAGCCTCCATCAAAAGACAAATCCTCAAAAGGGTAGCGCAATTCAAAGAAGAAAGAGGAATAAGGAGAAGATGAGTATGTATCAAAGCCTAAATTGTCTTTGACTCTGGAAGATTTCATGCCATCTACTTCAAATCCACGGGCACCGCCCCACCAAACGGCACAGCCTAAACAGGCTAACCAGGCAGAGTCTTTATCAGACGAAGAGTTAATATTTGGTTCTGTTAATATGATTCAATTAACAGATCCATATTCCAGTCTTGATGAGCCTGAATTCCCTATATCAAATAAGGGAATCTGAGGAAGTTCTAGAGGTTCAGGATACAGGGGAAGACGTGGATCTTTCCAAAGCCACTACTCTAATTTTACCCCTGCTAGCACTGTATATGCAGCAGAAACTCGTGGTAGAGCCCTTCAGCGAGCTCAAAAAGAACAAGCAAGTTCTTCTGCCAATGGCCAACTCAGTTTTGGCACAGTTATTTTAGAAGAACGATTAAAGGTTCCATCTTCTTTATCTCAGCAAGTAAATGGATCTAATCAGTCTAATCTGCCAAAACCAAGGATGTTGCCAACTTCAATACAAGATGCATCAGCTTCCAAAGCATCTGCTTCCAAGGTACCTGCTAAACCGCATATTCCTATTGGGAAACGCAGACCTCTAGATCAAAAGTATGATATATTGAAACACTTGGCCCAAGTACCAGCCAAGTTATCAATTTTGGATGCTTTGAATCTGTCAAAAGATCTTCAGGAAGCACTCATCGAAGCTTTGCCAAGTCCTCAGGAGTTTGAAGCTGAAATTGCTGCAGCTGAAATCTATCACATAGAGAATAATCCTGCAGAATGCCATGCAGTGATATCTTTTACTGATAAAGATGAAGATGATGTTGTGCATGGGCACATAAAACCTTTGTAATTATCTGGCAAAGTCAATGGTGTAGATGTTCTAAGAGCTTTCATTAACAATGGTTCAAGAGTCAACCTCATGCCCATTCGTACACTTCGTCGATTGGGCCTCACGAAATCTGATTTATCTCCTTCTACTATGATGTTACAAGGATATGATAAAAATGAACAAGAACCACTGGGAGAAGTTATACTCAGAACTCAGTTTGGAGATCTTGTATCCAATTCGGATTTCATGATTGTTGATCAAGACTCAGCTTTCAATATCTTGCTTGGAAGACCCTGGCTACATCAGCATGCAACTATTCCTTCATCATACCATCAATGTCTCAAATACTGTTTCGATGGTCAAGTTGGAACATTGTATGGTGATAAGGCCCCGTTCAAGACATGTGAGTCTCAATACATTGATGAGGAATTTTATCACATGAAAGGAAGAGAAAAATCTACAATGAAGGAAATTACCAAAGTTAATGCTCCATATGGTTTGGAGAAAATTCCAATAAATCCATTTTTACATGTGAGTACAGATTATGTGTTACCTATGAGTCAAATTGACAAAATAGGCTCAAATCAAAATACTCTTATGGAAAGATCCATAATGTCAATTACGGCGATCGAGCCAGACAACATGGGAGAAATTGCTAACCTACCAAGCAGTGATGAAAGCATAAGTGGTGAAGTTTTCATTTCATCTGATGAAGTCCAACAAGTCTATACTTCGCTAATCAGGCCAGAAGAAGTTATAGAAACACCAGAGGTGAATAATGATGTCGATTCTCAATCCATCATCTCCTCTTTATTTCCCAAAGAAGACCCTTTATCATCAATAGGGTCGGAAATGGAAGCTTCTTCTTCAAAATGTGAAAATTTTGACATCTCTTATGATCATGAGAATTTCGTTTTTTCATTTACTTTTCAAGTAGAAATGGAAGAAATAACACATGATGAAGAGGAAGAGGAAGATCTTAGAGATGCTCCTCCAGCATTTGAAGAGGGTATCTCTACCACTGTGGATGAACTCAGAGAAGTAAATCTGGGTACAGAGAAAGATCCACGCCCCACTTTAATTAGTGCGGCCATGACCCTTGATGAGAAAGAGATGTATATTTCTTTTCTAAAGCAAAATAAAGATATTTTTTCTTGGAATTATACAGAAATTCCTGGGCTTGATCCTGATGTTGCTACTCATCATTTGGGTTTACCAAAAGAACATCGAGGTTTTAAGAAAGCCGCGAGAAGAACACACCCAACCTATGCTTCCAAAATTGAAGCTGAAGTGGATAAGCTGATCAAATATAACTTCGTCAGAGAAGTTAAATATCCCAAGTGGTTGGCTAATATTGTCCCTGTAAAGAAGAAGAACGGACAAATTAGGGTTTGCATCGATTTCAGAGATCTTAATCAGTATTGTCCTAAAGATTATTTCCCAGTTCTGATTACAGAACTCTTAATTGATGCGACAGCTGGCTATGAAGTACTTTCTTTCATGGATGGATATTCCGGATATAATCAGATCCGAATGGCCCCAGAAGATGAGGAATATACAGCCTTCAGAGCTCCTCAAGGTGTGTTTTGTTACTGGGTGATGCCCTTTGGTTTAAAGAATGCAGGTGCAACATATCAACGCGCCATGCATCGTATCTTCAAACCTCTTTTAGGGAAGTTTGTTGAATGCTATGTAGATGATTTGGTGGTTAAATCCAAACAACGTGCTAATCACTTGTCTGATTTGGAAGTCATATTTCACAAGCTTCGACAACATAATTTGAAGATGAACCCCTTAAAATGTGCTTTTGGGGTAACCTCAGGAAAATTCCTTGGATTTGTTGTACGCCATCGTGGTATTGAAGTCGATCCTGAGAAGACCAAATCAATCCTTGGTATGTCACCTCCTCAGAATTTGAAAGAATTAAGAGGAATTCAAGGACACTTAGCCTATATTCGGCGTTTCATCGCTAATTTGGCAGGCAAAAGTTTACCCTTTACCAAATTATTGAAGAAAGGAGTCACTTACCAGTGGACTGAAGAATGTCAAGAAGCATTTGATGTTCTTAAGAAATACCTCTTGAGTCCACCAGTACTCATGCCACCTGTTGAGGGTAGATTGCTTATCCTCTATGTGACAGCTCTAGAGCGATCATTGGGTGCCTTTCTCGCTCAAAAGAATGATGCTGGGAATGAAAATAGCCTCTACTATCTCAGTAGAACTATGCTTGAAGCAGAAACCCGGTATTCAAGTATTGAGAAGTGTTGCCTGGCATTAATCTTTGCAGTTCAGAAACTGAGACACTACCTGAAACATCACGAGGTCCAATTGGTATCTCGCAATAATCCGCTCAAATTCATCCTTAGTCGTCCAATGCTTACAGGACGTCTAGCAAGGTGGGCAGTTATTTTGCAACAGTTCGACATTCAGTATGTATCTCAAAAGGCAATTAAGGGCCAAGCTCTGGCTGATTTCCTGGCTGAACATCCTTCAGTGGAAGACACGTCTTCAGATATTGAACTCCCTGATGAGGAAGTTTTCTCTATTCAAGAGAGTCCTCAAACATGGGAAATGTATTTTGATGGTGCTTCCAGAAGTCCAACAGGGAAGAAAATGGAAAATCCTAAATTCAACAAAGTTGGTTTAGGAATTGTGCTCATTTCTCCAGATAAGGCATTGTTACCTTATTCATTTTTATTGTGGGAAGGTGGTACCAATAATGAAGCTGAATACCAAGCTCTTATCACAGGCTTGGAGTTAGCGCTTCAAGCACAAGTGAATCACTTAAAGGTGAAAGGTGATTCAGACTTGGTAATCAAACAAGTCAATGGGGATTATGCCATCAGAAAAGAAGAATTAATCCCTTTGTATGATTACGTCAGAGAGTTAATGTAGGAATTCCCTTCAGAACTGACATTTTCTTATGTCCCAAGATCACAAAATGCTCAAGCTGATGCACTGGCTAATATAGCCACAGCTTTAGCAGATCCAAATTGGGACGAGACAACCATCTGTATTGCCCACCGTCGTGCAATTTCACCTTATGTTCAAGTCAGAACAGAGGAAATTAATGAAATTAGTCCCATTCCTGAATCGTATGGTCATACTACAGGATGGATGTCACCTATCAGGGAATACCTTCAAAATGGAACACTTCCACCTGATAGAGCCGAGAAAGAACAAATCCGGCGACGTGTGGTCAATTTTACTCTTTATGATATCCCAAACCACCTCGAGAAAATTCTCTACAAACTTGGTTTTGATGGAGTTCTCTTCAGATGTATTGATGATGAAGAGACAATGGCTATCATAAAAGAAGTTCATGCAGGAGTCTGTGGTGCCCACCAGTCTGGACATAGACTGTCTGATCAAATTCGAAGGCTTGGATACTTTTGGCCTTCAATGATACAAGATTGTGTTAATTTCACAAAGAAGTTTCATTCATGCCAAGTATATGCCAACTTCATTCATCAACCTCCAGAGTTTCTTCATACAGCTAAATACTCATGGCCATTTTCCACATGGGGAATGGATGTGGTGGGACCTTACCCTTCAGCTACGGCCAAGCAGTTTAAGTACATTCTTACTGCTACTGATTTCTTTTCCAAGTGGGCAGAGGCAGTACCTCTCAAAAAAGTCAGTTCTAAATGCATTGTTAGCTTCATCAAGTCTAACATCATTACTAGATTTGGTGTCCCTCATACCATATTGACGGACAACGGCACCAACTTCTGTTCTTCTGAGGTAAAGAAATTGTATCAAGAATACAACATTAAGTCCAACCATTCATCTCGATATCATGCGGCGGCTAATGGCCAGATAGAAGCCTTCAACAAGACTCTTTCAAATATACTGCAAAAGATGGTGGATAAAGATAATAGGTCATGGACTGATAAACTCTTTCATGCTTTATGGGCTTATCAGACTACCACTCGCAATGCGACGTGGTTAACTCCATATTCATTGGTATATGGAACAGAAGTAGTCTTTCCAGTTGAAGTTCAATTTCCCTCACTCAGAATAGCCATTTGTGATCAGTTATCTACAGATGAGCAATCCCAAAAGCGGTTGAATGAATTGGAACAGTTAGATGAGAAAAGATTGTGCACTTTGCACCACTTGGAAATCTATCAGAATCGAATAGCACGAGCTTCTAACAAAAAAGTTCGTCTTCATTCATTCATTCAGGGAGAATTGGTATTGGTTCTCAGAGCACCAATGATACCAGGAAAGAAGCCTCCCAAGCTTGAACCAAAATGGGAAGGACCTTATTCAATACATAAGGTCTACTCCAATGGAGCGTATTCTCTAATCTCAATGGATGGAGAACATATCACGACTCCAACTAATGGCAGATTTCTGAAGAAGTATTTTGTATAAACACAAAATATTGTTCCCAGAGCCAAAACAGTCACATTGGTTCATATTATGTCCTACATGACACTAAACTGTATTATGTCCTATCTACATGACATTAAACTGTACAGAAGTTCCTTATTTGTCTGAGATGACATTAAACTATATTTTGTCCGAGATGACATTAAAATATATTATGTCCTATCTACATGACATTAAACAGTACAGAAGTTCCTTATTTGTCCGAGATGACATTAAACTATATTTTGTCCGAGATGACATTAAACTATATTGTGTCCTAGCAACATGACATTAAACTGTGTGGCACTTTCATCGTCCAGCATGACGATAAACTGTAAAAAGTCCCCAGAACTGATATCCTCATATTGGTTCACGTTAGTCCTAACTACATGACTTTAAACTGTACAACACCAGTTCATCCTTTCTATATGATGTTAAACTATACAGTAATGGTCCAGTATGACTTTAAACTGCAACTTCGTCCCACACAACATTAAACTGTGAAACAGTTCCCTAAACCGTCTAGCATGACCTTAAACTGCATCATCCCTGGTCCATGTATATGACCATAAACTATTTGCAAATCCCTTATGTCCAGCAAGACGTTAAACTGTGACATCCTAACTACATGATGCTAAACTGTATAAAAGTCCCTCACATCCGGAAAGACGTTAAACTATATAATCATCAAAGGTCCAGCATGACATTAAAACTGCACCATCCACAGTCCATGCATATGACCTTAAACTATTCGCACTTTCGTCCAACATGACATAAATGGTGTGTTATTTTGTCCTTACTGCATGAAATTAAACTGTACAGTCCCCCTTTCGTCCAATATGACGTTAAACTATTTTATCCCCATCGTCCTAACTACATGACGCTAAACTGTACAGAAAATCCTTGATATGTCCTACATGACATTAAACTGTATTTTGTCCCTGCTACATGACACTAAACTGTGCATCGTTAAGGTTATTGTTACCTCTTGTTTCTCACACCGAGTATGAATCACGTGAGCTTAGAGCGAAAATCAACCATAACACTCCCTTTGGGCCACTAACCATGTGTAAGTCCCAACAACATTTTAGTTAGATCGTTGTCCCCAAGAACAACTTGATCATTAATTCATTCTTTAATTGAACTACACGGACTTTGATCCTTGACCTCCAGGCTGGGTATGTAGGCAGCCTCCCAGGGTTCAAGCCCAAAAACAATCTCTTCACATCGGTTCACCACCATCTCATATGATGTTGATTTGTGAAACCGCCCCTAGAATCAATATCTTTACATTGATTCACTTTCGTCCTTATTATACGACGTTAAACTATACAACACTTTTTTCCGGTACGACAATAAACTACAATATTCTTTGATCTCCTCACTTGAGAGAGACCTATTATTGACATTGATTTTTCAATCATGTTTCATTTAAAAAAAAAAACTACGTGCATACATGGTAATGCCTAAATTTTTTATCTCAGGTTAAACCATCATTGCACTAAAGTCCCCTTTCACCCTTCACATGTACGAACCAAATTTGTACAAAGGGTAGTTCTAGAACTACGTGGACTTGATTCCCATCCTTATGGGATACGTAGGAACATTCGAGTGTCCCTCGAATCCAGTCCCAAGTCTTTTGGGCCTAACCCCAAATTTCACTTTCAGTCCCTTATCTGAAAAGTCCTCATGAAAACACACACAGTGTATTCATTATTATGGTCCGAATTCTATGACCCTAAACTAAGATTTCTCATACTTTCGTCCTGTAAGACATTAAACTGCATTTCAAGAACTACGTATGGCTTGATTCTCATTCTTATGAGATACGTAGTGAAGTCCAAAATTTCAATTCAGGACCCAGCCACAACATGATTATGGTTATCATTGACCTATGTATCTCTATATACATTGGACAATACCCATATTTATGTGTTATAATCCTAACCTTAAATATTTTCAGATCTTCATAACCCTTTTCATGACTTCTAGTCACAAAAATGTCAATATTCTGAGAATTCTTTTGCCTGACTATGCAGCACGTGCCCATAGGTGGCCTTGCATAAACAGTCCACATAACAGACTTGTCAGCCGAAAAATGCTATTTATTTGACCATACAGCCAATGCCCTTAGGTGGCCCTGCATAATTCAACCCCCTAACGGGTTTGTTAAATGATGGTAACTTCATTCTTGGGAAGAATGCCTCTTTTGTCCTTATTTGTCTTAAATGACAGTATGTAGGGATCCGAAAAAAATAGCCATCCTTAACATATTTGTCCCATATCCTTTTCCATGATATGAAGGTATTCAAGTCTATGGTTTATTCTTCTTCCCTACGTTTGGGTCAGACCTTCGTAGGAGTGATATTCATCCAGTTCTTCGATATTCTTGTTCGGAAATATCTTCTCCATATTCAAGTACCTCTTTCCATACAACAAACTCTATACTTTAGAAAATTTGAATCTCCATAAACTTTCACTAGCTTTTAGCACTAGGAAAGTAAATTTCTGGTAGTTCTTTTGCCTGACTATGCAGCACGTGCCCATAGGTGGCCTTGCATAAACAGTCTACATAACAGACTTGTCAGCCGAAAGATGCTATTTATTTAACCATGCAGCCAATGCCCTTAGGTGGCCCTGCATATTTCAACCCCCTAACGGGTTTTGCTAAATAATAGTAACTTCATTCTTGGAAACTACTTCTTCTAATTCCTTTTAGCTCTTTTTCATATCATTCCTCAGATTCAAATATTCTTAAGCCATAGTTTACATATTTTCCCTCATACTTGAGTATGGTAGTATGTTTTCAGATGAACTTTCAAGGAATTGTGTCAATTCTAATCCATTCTTTGGTCAAAGCTATTTCGACCTTAAACATTAGCCCCTTTATGTCCGGCATGCATGACTTTAAACTGCCCACAAAAGACAAAGGAACTTTGAATAAAAGTCAAGTTCTAGCTCACTAAACATACATTTTTGTATGATTTAGGTAATATTGAGCAATTAAGAGATTCAAAGTTTGTAGGGTTATTTGTAATAATCCTAGTAAAAATCAAACTATACTTACTAGTCCCATTGGATTAAGTAAAATTTAAGCAGGTAATGAAAGAATGCAGGTACAAATGATTGAAGACAAAAGTGTTTTTCATTGATACACAAGAGATGGAAAGACATCCACAGACTGGAGTCTCTTCTCTTTTTCAAGAATTACAGAAGATTGTCAACATAAGTCTTCATTTGATATATAGCATCCTGAGCTTTATCAATAGTTATTTGAAGCTCGTGCACTTGACCAGCTTAACTCTTTTCAGCCTACTGAAGTGCCTTCTTAGCATCTGTGATGGCTTTCATGCCATTCATATGAGTTTCATCCAATGATTTATTAAGCTGATCAAGTTCCCTAGTAACATCATCTAACTGTTGCTGGAGTTGCACCTGCTGGATGACCTTTTCTTTGATTTTTTGCTTTAGATCCTTCATCTTGGTAACATAATCAGCCTCATCTTGGGATACCGCAGCCTCAAATTCACCTATATTGAATGACAATTTCACTCTGGTCAAATCTTCGCGACTTGCCTGTGCTTGCTCCCTCCTGAAAATGATCTGTTTCACTGCAGCATGGATCTTTTCATACCCAAAACCACCAAGTCCCAGTATAACAAATTGGGATGACAATCGAGAAATTTTTGATGGTAGATCTTCTAAATGCACCCCAGATATGATGTTCCATATGTTGTTCCATGCCTTACGTCGTGAAAAGCTGAATGCTTTAAGCATCTCTGGATCTGATTCAATATCATCGTCAGAAGGGGGTATGTAATCTGGAATTAGTGCACTTAAAGAAGTGCCCTGTCCTGCTTCCCCCCCTGATTTGTGCTTCTTCACTTTCAATTCCTGTTGGGGCAGAGGCTGAGGCCTCACCTCCGGATCTAGTCATTGCAGTTGATGGTCCTGCATGATTAATTGAAAGATTTAGTCAGCTTCAAAGGATAACAAAAGAATAGATAGTCTTGAGAATAAAGTACAATCACAAATATTGTTATCCCTTACCCAAGGATGGTTCAGCAACCTGAGAAGACTTTTCCCCATCTTTCCCGGTTTCAACAGGATTTTCAAGATGGGTCTCAGGAGGGTTTATTCGATTTAGCTCTACTTGAGCTAATGTTTCTACAATGATAGGGTTGAAATCAGTGTCCACACCCTCTTCGGGCATTGGCAGTTCAGCAGCTTCTACGGAAGAAACTACATTTTGTTTTCAGTCATGGTTAGAAATGTAATTTTTTTTTAAAAAAAAATTTTTGGGCGAAGGGTAGCACTCATGCCCAAGGTCTTCTAAATCACATGACAACTTAGCATGATCATAAAATTCTTCGAAATTCATTCCTTGATTCACCATTTCATCCAATGATATTTCAGAATCCTGGTTAGTCTCACCAGTGGGAGAATTTGCTACATCTTCTTGCCGACTTATGTCCTGCAACCCCTGAACCTGGATAGCATCTTCAGCAGTAGGAGGGATACTGGGAATGGATTCTATCTCTTCTCCAGGAGCAACCAAGTCATCTTGGGTCTATGATTGTTCTACAGCACCCTCCAAGGCCTTTGAAAAAGGATCGGTCCCTTCCCTCAAGGGGGAAATTGAAGAAGCCCCTGCAATCCTCAAAAATGTGAGTAACCATATGATTATGGGTATAAACTCATGATTGTTCGAAGGACTTACCACTGCTAATGAAACATTTAGCTATGGATTTCCTCCTTCGTTGCCTTTGATTCTTTTGTTTTTTTGGAGTATCAGTGGTCTCCCTTATAGGCACTTGGATTGGCGAATGGAGGGCTGTGTCCAGTGCCTCATTCATGGCCTGCTGGCCTGGAGATATCTCGCCTGGTTCGCGAGGAGAATCAGCAGCAGCCCCGATAGCAGTACCACCAGGGCTATACTGTGGTGAAGGAACCCCAGTTCCTTTCTTTTCAAGCTGCGAGACGAAGAAAATAACTTCCTTAAGTAACAAAGCTTCAACTTAAATCAAGTTGCAAAGAAAATAAGGAAAGAAAACTTACATCTTCAGGAGCCACGTACTCTTGCCATTCCTCATCTCCAGAACCACCAGCCCCCTCAGTGGCGCCACGATCAATCATTTCCTTCACCCGCCTGGTGATAGGAACCGAGTCATCAGTGGCATATATGAGCATTTCCAGCTCTCTGATGTAAGATCGCACTTCATTGGGGTTATCTTCATATTGAAGATTTTTAGAAGCTACAAGATTTCCTATTCCAGGAAGTTGTAGGCCCTCACACAAATCCAGCCAGGCGGTCTTAGTACCACAGTATAAGCTCTTCCATAGCTGAACAACCTCTGGTCTTAGATATAAAGGCTGTGAGGAAGGTCCTGCAATTTTCGATTTTAATTTCTTCCCAGCTTTTGCAACTACAGATAGAGAATAAGAAAGTAAGAATTATTACTTTATAAAGTAGCAGTGATTGAAATTATTACAACGAAATAACTCACCAGTAGTTGATGGAGTGGGTCTTTTAATTCTGGATGGAGGATTATATCGGGCACGAAACCGCTTTGCTGCCGGTTGTGCCTCATCATCCCCATCGTGATAATCCGATGAATCAGTTCTAGAAGAGGAGTCTGTTGAACCTATTTCAGGTGGAGAAGCGTCACCTTCATGATGAAGGGTTTCTTTCTCTACAGTCCTCTTCCTCTTTCCCACTTGATATACTGGGTGATTCAATATCCCTTTGGGGTATGATGCTATCCAGTGTTCGGCATAAAATGTAGTCAGATTATGTGCCGCTTTTTTAACTGGTAGATCAAATACTGCCCCAGTCTTCTCTCTTGATGTCAGCAACCATAGTTGTCGAGCAACCATCGGATGTTTCTCTAACCTGAAATGTACCAGAGGGGATACAACAATTTTTTGCAAAAATTTGAATTGGCGTGCAAATCTATATGGAGCATAGGCCTCACATATGATTTCCCCATCAATCCTGGCTACTAACACGCCATCCCTGCAAGCTAGCATGTATGCCCTCAAATCCAAATGGGCTGTCCCATCATCAACAAATCGCCCGGATGGCGGACTTCCATAGGGAAAGAAGTTGAATTCCTTAAACATGCTCAGCCTTACTTTCATGTCATAACCATTAAAATCTAATGGAGCAATTCCAAAGAATGCTTTCACTGACGGTCTGAAAGAGATTTCAGTAATTTGTAATCCATTCTGTACATTGTAAGTCCTGAAGTGAGTGGTGATCCATCCCCACAAAACCTGGAATGGTCCCACTATTCTTAAAGGAGATTTACCCTGGAAGACGTGAAGTAAACTCCTATGAATCTTTGCTAAAATGGGGGTAGCTAACCCAACCATTTTTTCCTCAGCCAACTTTTCCGCAATGACGAAGGTCCCTGGCCTAACGCCTCCCTTCGAATCCCTGACCGGCAAGAGATAAACACTGAGCCACATTGCCAAGAAACTCGCCAGATGAGTTTTTTTGGAATTCTTTGATTCACTTCATATCCCCACTTTTCAAACTCTCCTGCTTCTAGAGTTGGCCAGAATGTGCCAGGAGCTCCTCTCTTCTCAGGTTTTGGACAAGTGGTAGGACGTCTGGGCCTGGTATCCTTGGATTTCTTTTTCTTGGATCCTTTTTCTTTTGGCTCCATCCCTTTCTTCTCAGTAAGAAACACATTCATCCATTCTTCCGGATGAATATCTTTTCTAAAATGAGTTAATGAGGTCTCTGAACTCTTGAGCCTGTGGAAGATTTTAAATAATTCTCGAGCTAAAGCAGGAGTCTTCTCTGAATCATTCCAAGTCACCTTGGGAGGAATGAATTCATCATACATATCGCCCAAGATTGGAGCTCCAGAAATCTTGTGGACATCCCACAAACTGATACCTACTTCTCCATGAGTCAAATGGAAAGAATTAGTTGTTGGGCTCCAGTGGCTGAGTATCTCTGGCACGAAGTTATCATGTCTGTAAACATATGTTTGCCCAACCCAGAC
Organism: Viscum album; assembly: GCA_963277665.1. Taxonomy (NCBI): domain Eukaryota; kingdom Viridiplantae; phylum Streptophyta; class Magnoliopsida; order Santalales; family Viscaceae; genus Viscum; species Viscum album. The sequence goes on along the minus strand of OY728150.1, from coordinate 582,514,357 downwards.
AGCCTCATATATTGCAGCTCTCTTCAGGTCCTCGATAAACTCTGCGCAAGTCTGTCGCACCTAGTATGCCCACATCCAGGTTGGCTTCACACCTCCCCCAGGACGGAAATCCCAACTTTTCTTCCAGCCTTTGGATTGATCCATCTGAGCATTTCGGAAGATTGAAGGATGATAATGTGGTTTAAGCTCAGGTGTATGATTTTTCAGATCTGGTGTGCAAGGGCTATGATGCATCACATAAGCCTTCTCTACTGTTCCAGCAGTTAGAAATACTCCTCCACCTGAGATATTTGCTGAAGCAAAATTGGTATAATTATGAAACCACGAAAATGGAAGATAATTCTTTACTTCTGGAATAATGACTTCTTGTAGATGACCATATCCATAAAAAGGTAGATAAGGGCTTTGAGGAAAGTTGCGATGATATTTTTTCAGAGACTTAGCCAAATCTGGAAGAGTACTATCCTTGACAGTATAGTAATCATGGCCAATGATGTTCATCATATCATCTATCCACTTGCTAGCCAGTTCATCAATTAATCCGGGTCTAAGAGCCATTAATTCTGCACAAAGAGTTGCATAAATTAATTTATAAATGAATTATTTTTTCACAAACTTTGTGGAAAAAATCAAAAAAATGGCTAAGGCATTAAGGCGCGCAAGTATGGAGATGTCGCGCAAGTGTTACATGTGCCGCACAAGTTTTTTTCGCGCATGTATTACCGCGCAAGCCCTATTACCTTTACAGTAGCGAGACAGCGAGGGAACAGAGGAAAAGAGACTTGCGCAGCTAAGATGACCTGCGCGGCGAGAGCTTGAGAAATTCGGGATCAGATGCTACACACGGCCAAAAGCCATGTATTTATAGGCCAGGAAGCCTATCTGCGCACCGTACCCAGAGCGCTTAAGGCCTGCGCGACGCAAACTTGCGCGCCGCCCTCTGTGCACTGAAGACTTGCGCGCACCCCTTTTCCTTTGGATGGATTCGATTTCCTCAGAGTCAAATCCTCATTTCTCTCCGGATCCAACTCTGAGGGGGGACTTTTGTTGACGCTCCTTTCGTCACAGAACCTAAAGATCGGAAAAGGGAATATCTGAGCTCAAAGTGATTCAACCTTTGAAGAAAATATCAAAACTCGACAAAGGAATGAACAAAGGATCAACAACAACTGCACCACGCAATTTATCTCACTGTCGCGCAAGTATACTTGCGCGACGACCTTGGTCGCGCAAGTCACTTGCGCGACCTAAGTGGTAACCGCCCGGTAACCGCCCGGGGTCTTCTCCTACCTATAAATAGACCCTGTGGGCCCCCCATTCAAGAGGATTTTTTTCCAGAAACTCGGATTGAAGCTCCCGACGCCCAAGTCTCTTCTCAAAGCTTCCGGAACAATTCTAAGGTAATTTATTACCTAGAACGGAAGATCTAAAGAGAGGGAGGAAGGCCTAAGTGTTGAAACTCATCAACACTTGCGCGCCTGAATGGCCAGCCCTTAAGGGAACTGGTCATACTTGCGCGCCGCCTTATTCCTTCAATAGAACTCGCACATCCCTTTTCTGAAAGAATCTCAAGAGGATTCTAAAGGGATTTATAAAGAGTCTCTCAAATATTCTAATGATGTTTGAGAATCGCGCAAGTACCCCTCATGTCGCGCAAGTATACTTGCGCGACCAATACTTGCACGCCGCCGCAATACTTGCGCGCCTTTCAAGACTTGCGCGCCCCTCCCTTTTTGGGTGCCCATCTTGCCCATTTCACCCCTCTTAAGCCATCACACCTTTCCTTTTCAAGATTCAGTCTTCAAGACACTCTTCAAAGCCATTTATGGCATGATTTCTTGATTTGACTTCCTTATCTGAAAGGAATTCTGTGGAAAATCTCTCAAAACCTAGTGATTTAAATATCCTTATGTCACTAAATATGGAGAGTTCATTCATTCAACCTCATCCTTTAAGATGAGAGAATCCTTAACCTGGGTCTCCTTTTTAGGAATAATCCCCAGTTATAAGTCCTTTAATCTGGGCATCTTCCTCAGGAGTAAGACCCAAATTCTTAAAGTTCCCAAACTTGGGAATCCTCCTCAGGAGTAAGCCCCAAACCTTAATTCCTTACCTGGGTCTCTTTTTCAGGAATAAGACTCAGTCATAATATTGGGTTTCCTTTTCAGGAGTAAAACCCAATCATAAGTCCCCTCCTAATTTGGGCATCCTCCTTAGGAGTAATCCCCAAGATTAGAGTATTCAAATCTCCATGAAGCACATATACCTTTATGGACCCTGTTCATGGATTTTCTCCCTAAAAGTGAATCCTAAACCTTCATCTATCTGGGCAGTCATACATACATAAGCCCCAAACCATTTCTTATGATTGCATCTGTCATGGCACAATTGTCTAAGTTTTTACCAATACCTCTTGTTTCTCACACCGATCATGACTCACGTGAGCTTAGAGTGTAAAAGTAATTATGACATCCTTCTTTGAGCCATAAATAATAAACGTCATACTCCCTTACTCGAACTACGTGGGTTCTGATTCCTTTTCCAAGACAAAGGATACGTAGGTAGACCATTTATGGGTTCGATCCCAACTTTGAAATAATCCCTGTCCTTCTGAATGACGATAAACTTCAAGTGCCCCACTGAGTGGCTTTAAAACCATCCTGGTTATCATAATGACCAAGAGACTTTTATATAAATTTTTTGAAGGATACCATTGACCAAGAATCTCTAAATAGATATAGATGATTCTCTATTGATGAAGAACCTCAAATACATATAAAAGATTCTCTAAATTTCTTGCATATTTAATCATTGATTGTTAAAACTAAAGGAAATCACATTTTATACTTGGTAATGTAATAAGGATTCACGAACATAACTTAAATCTATAAAGAAAGTCCCGGAGTAGACAATAATTCCCCTCAAAAAGGTGTGATTAGTCCGGCCTCCCATCCTCTCGACTAATGCAAATTCCTAAGCCTCATCAGTCCACAAGCTAATGAGCGCCTACCTTTGGAAAGTAGGCCCAAACGGATGTGGAATCATTGGATGTTTCCGGTTCTACGAACAAACCCGCTAGAAACCGATCGGAACGTTTGAATCTCCCGTCCAGGAGGTCATCCCCGAATTCCGTTTGAAACACTAACCCTGACCTAGGGGAGAAACACCTTGAACCATTTAAGGTTAGTGTTTATAGATTTCCACCTGTCCACCTTTGTATCTCCTTAGATTGGTTTCACCTCTGATCCTAACTTGAACCAACTATACTAGCTTGGGAGATCCATTCATTACACATTCTTTTAACTCAGACATAGGTGAGGGTTAAAAGGGGTTTTACATAAAAGAAACCATGGGCATACATTCCCTACATACTAATGAGGAGAAGGCACACATGCCAACAATTTTAATTAAATAAATTAAAAGGGAACCAATCACATACAAAGGTATGGTATAACTCATGATCATCCAGATGCATACAATGAATTACACATTAAAAACTATCATTAAATTATTTAATCATTCTTATTAAGATAAATTACACTTGAATCGATTAATCATTATCTTTAATTAATCAATCCTTTTTGTTTTAATCCTTTTCTAAATTTCCTTGAGATTCTCATGTATGACATTGTACATAACTTGTACCTTAGAAAAAACCTAGTGAATACCCATCCAAAACTACCTATAATGTATTTATACTTGTATAAACTTTATTCTTTGTAAAATGTAGCATTCATGCAAAATTATAATTGTAATACAACTCATACATGATGTGCAGATCTTTAAACATTATACATATGTAAATTATACATTAATATATATATATATATATATATCAAACTACTATCACATGTTGTGTCCTAGCTTTACACCCACATAAAGGTACACATATCAAGGGTTACATAATATAATAATAAATTTTTAAATCTTCATAATCTGGAAACAGTACACGACATGTAGATCTAACTACACGACATGTACTCTCCTCACCATCCATCCTAAGTACACACCTAGGGAAATGGAGTGTGAGATGTACTTCAGAAATATTTGGAATACACGGCATGTTTAGTGGGCCACACACTATGTAGACTTCACGTTCACTATCAACATCCATGAAAGCCATGTATGGGATACATGACTTGACCCTGACCCGAAGAGACTACACACCATGTCCAGTGGGTCACACAGCGTGTAGTCTGACTGACCGTGTGCCAGTCTGTCCTGGTCAAAACATGGTGTAAGAATTAACTACACCGCATGTCATTAATGCACACAACCTAAGTAATTTCAGAATTCTCCTGATGCATTGAACATAAATACATGATGTGTAGATATGACTACATGACATGTATTCTTGTGTTATCTAGATAGAACTGTTGGTGCCTCCTGATGAGATCCTCAATTTAATTTGAATCATAAAATTATTCATTTCTATTAGATCTACAATAAACTATAAGGGAGGAACAAATCTCAAAATTCAGATTACAAGAACTATTAAACATGAATTGACAATCTAAATTATTAAAGCGTAAATCATCGATGAATTATTTAAATAATTATACAAAATATGACTCGCTTTGATAATACTTGTAGGTTCCAGGCGCAACAGAAGCACATGATGGGTGTGTAACCCACTTTGAAAATTGTCACGATCGATGATTAATATAGGATCAATATGACGATGAAGTCCAGTATTCATGGAATTGAATCATAGATAAAATAAAAAGGAATGAACCCGGAACTGAGAAGAGAAGATCAAAATATCTTATTTATAATTAATTTAATTTAATTATATAATTACCTCCAAGGTGATTCTTTCTTCGTTGATGTATCTGACCATGGGTTTGAGGTGTGGCTTTATTTTTATGTAGAATCCAAGGATAGAAATCCTATAGCGGTGATCCACACATGCTTCACGTATCTCTGGACGTCACTGAAGGAGTCTCCAGGTGATATCAAAGAAGATCCTTGTTCTTGTGATGTCTGCCTTCGATCGCCTTGATAATCACTTACAAATCATTCTCCTTGATTCGATAGTGGAGGATCTCTCTTGTTCTTGAGAGAATTCTTGGAGAGGGAAGAGTTATCTAGGATCCAGAGCTTTTCTCTAAGGATGTTGTGCACACAACGGTTGGGTAATCTGGTCAAATGGCCCCTTGGATAATATAGAGAATAATAACATAATGGGCAATTTAATTCACTAGGTAATGATAAATAATTAGCATAGGTGTTGTTAATTAATTTATTATTCCATGTGAAACCCCATGTCAAATAATAACAACAATGCTATTATTTCCATGACATGTGCTTAAATTGCATGTTATATTTAAATATTATTTAACTAAATAACATTTAATATTATTTCTCACTAGACCCATAACTTGGTCTTCCAATCCTCTTCAATATTTACTAGGCCTTGAATAATGACTATTTATTTATTAAATAAATACAACTGCATTATTCATTGATAAATAAATATTCGATCCAAAATATATTATCTCAAATAAATAGCGATGAAATAAATATTATTAGACATTCTTGAATAATTATGAAACCAAAATCGGGAATATTATTTATTTAACTTGTTAAATAAATAAATTATTTAACTAAGATAATGGACACACTTATTGTGTGACCCTCTAGGCCTCTTTCTCATTGTCATTAGGTGAGCTTGCCTAAATTCCAAGATTACTGTCTAGAAATGGGTCATGTCACCCAAGAGAAAGAATTTTATGTCACAAAGACATTTCACCTCATATGAACACTTATCGTGTAATATAATCTCTTTGTCCTAATATCTCCAATCAAGAGGGTTTCATGAAAGTGCCATCAACCCAAGTGTGCAATTTCTCATTCTTTGAGTTCTTAGAATTGGACTTTCCTAAAGAACACCATGGACATGGATTTAATTAGGCTATATCATTTCTATCAAAGGTTCTAAGATATAAACTTTCGTAGAATTGAAAAATCCTTTCTCATGTCATTCATTAATGCAGTCTTACTCATGGCGTACCCAACATATCCTACCTTGCCATGAATATCTGTGGTCATGGTTTTCGTCAATACATCTAAGTGCGCAAGTCATAATACCCATTAATAATAATCTTAAAGTCTAAGGACCAATACACATGTTCTAAGATAGGAACATCCAATGACACTTATGAATGTGGATTTCCTACTGGCACGTCTTGTTCTCATAACATCCTCCTGGATATTACCAAGGCCACACACTATGAGAAGGTTCCTCAAAGTTTCATGAGTCCCCACCCCTGATAGCATGTATCATTTGTGTCCCTTCAATTAATATCATCCAACCATAGAATATATATTCAAGAATAGTGTCATGTAACTTCCAAGTTCTCATAATAGTAGGGATTTTCTATGACCTTTTAATGCGACAAAAATTCTTAGGACGTTATCACATACTATTTCATGCATAAAAAAAATCTTGATGTGATAAGTAGTTTATTAATATTAATCCAATGAGTATAGGTTTTTCATAAAGTAAAAAGAAGTAGGTTTCTAGGGAACAAACTCCAACACAATGGGATGTTTCTTCTATCCTATTAGCTAGATGGTTTTGAGTAGCTAGCTTTCCTTTAGGGTTATAAAATGATAGGGGGTGAAAGTCAGAGAACAGATAATAAATGGGTTTAGTTACCAGGAATTATCAATAAATAATTCTACGTAGCTTAGTGAGTGCTTCCTAGGTGGGTATCATGGACCTATCTATTTCTCTAATAGTGCACTAATTGAAGGCCCGTAAGGAGAGAAGGCAGATAGCTAGATTTAGTCTTCTTGTTGCTAGGCACAAGGGTAATATTTAATATATTAACTGTAGTGTTGAAAACATCATTCTTTTATCTATTCTAGTGGTATAAGAACAAGTTAGCTTCAAATATCTAGATGTAGCCACTGAACTTTCTGGATGTATAACCCTGAGTCATGTAGCTCCTTATCGAATAGTGATTTTAGATGAAGAGTGAGAAAGAGCTACAACAGATTCTGCCATTATGCATTGAAACTACCTCTGTCAGCTCTTAGCTTTCTTCTTGGGCTCTGTGGAATCTCTTGTATGAAAAGGATAGGAGTAAAAAGAAGAGTTAAAGGTAGTATCCTCTAGAGAGCTTTCCTACTACTTTTTATGTTTATTAATTTTATACCTGTCCTTATTAGTCTTGAGTCTTCTTTATTCGAGTAGCTTATCCTAAGCATTGGGTTCTTAACTATAGGTTTAGAGGATGTTAGGCTCTATTATAATGGATTATATCGATTGATTCTATCTAGGTATAAAATCTCTCTTTCTTCCCTACAGGACCCTCCTTATGAGAAAAGGGATCCCTACTAGAGGTAATCATAGCCTCAATCCTCTCTTTTTAGCTCTTCCCCTAGCTACAAACATTCTTACTTGTCTTTGTTTTCCTAGATTCCTACTGGAAACTCATATAGGACTACGAGCTTATAAGAAATAAGAGAGCTAGAATCAAAAATGGAATCTCTTCTGTTATGGACTTATATGTTATTATCTGGCCTTATTATTACCATTAAGGAAGAACCTGGGGGATACCATTTCTTATAACCTCTTTTTCTCTAAACCTAAAGTTTCTAAAATATCTGACCCTTTAGAAAGGGACAAGAAAGGTTTTTATTCCTGCTGACTTTTCATTTGAGTATGAAAGGTCTACAGTTCCAGATACAACTTGGAGGAATGGGTCGAATTAGGAAGTTGGCTCCCCTTTTTGAGAGACAAGAATAGAAAAGGAAGAAGGTGTAGGGAAAGAAAGATGAAGATGCAATTTCTTGAGGTTATGGAATCCACTTTGATTGTATCATAATTTCAGTTCATTTCATGTTATCCAAAATAGATAATGATAGCCATTACTAAATTCTAAGATCTAGGAAGAACCAATAAAGGAATCCATAAAGGAAAGAAGGAAATGAATGACACTGTTTATGTTATAGAAGCTTCTAACTAGCAAGGAAAGGTGTGATTTTGTCTCAAATAGACTCTCCAATAAGTTATGAATGATCAAACTTTAATAAAGTTGATTTTTTGGCTTCAAATTGATCTTTTAGCAATCCATTGTATCTTTTACATAGGTAAATAGGTAAAATAGCTAGATTTTCTATCCATTCAAAGTAAAATCACTACCTCGCTGCTATTAGAGTGATAAAAATGAAGGTTCCCTAATTTTCTATTCCAGTATGACTACTTGAAGTATGTTATTCTGCCTTTTTTAGACATAGGATAGTGATTTTGATTAAACTATCAGGAGGTATATCAAGGGGTCAAATGAAAGAAGTTGATGAAGGAAAATTTCAATCAACTCAATATTCATTTGGGTGATTGAATCAAAAACCAAATGAATTGGAGGAATCAAAGCAAAGCATGAATACCAAAAATGAAAAAACATTATCAAATTCAACTCTACCTGAAAGGATAGGATTAGAAGTAGTTACAACACCAAATTTGGGTCAAAAAGTCAAGCCAAGACTTGGTTATTGTCTCAAACTAATTTTTCATATGACTCAAATCCTTTTGAAAAATATGTCTTTGTGGTTGAATAGGAGAGAGATACCTTTTTACATTCCATGGGCTTGCTTTCAGGATATGATCTTGTATAACTGATTTAATTAATCAAAGAAGTTTCCCAGATTTTGGTGAGACTTCTCATAATAGACATGCCTCATATAAATCATAAGCGGAAGTGAGGCAAACCTAAGGAAAAAAAGTCATATATATATATATATATTACAAGTCGGATCATGAAGACTCTAGAGATAGAGTCTAGTTACTCTGATTAGTATGAATCTCAAAGTAAGGAAGGATAGTCTAGCCATATCTAGAAGTCCCATCAGAGGATAGAACTAGAGTATAGATCGAGATAAATGGGCTTGAGGCATAAGTCAATATATGGGGAGCTCTCATTATAGAGGAGGAGATACCTAGATAGAGAAGAGAAAGAATTATCACTACATTTATCATTATGTCTGGCCCTAGATTTAATAATGATTTGGGATCATTCATAGGGGACTTGTTAATAGAGAGTTACTTTTGTTTGTGGTTTGATTGACCCTTGAGCATGAACTATGCTCAGAGGAAGATAAGAACGCCCAAGGTTACCGATATAGAAGAAGTGGGGATCTTCGAGTGGGAAGCTGGGGAGAAAAATCCTAGGATAATAGCTATTCTATCATTTAGAAGGATCAAGGAATTTCTCATAAAAAGAAATCAAATCCTGAACCTACCCTTAGGGAAAGATCTTTTAGAACCATACCCTATAGGTTCAAATCTTTTAGAACATTCTATTATCTCGATATGTATTTTCATGTTTCTTTCAAGGAGGATCCATTCTCATCATGACTCTCACTCAATCATTCGGTAAGAAGCACCTTGGGACCGGTTCACCAAGTCCGATATCTATGTGGAAAGTGCTCGTGAACGCTGAGATATCTATCTCACTTGCTATAGTTTCTATTTATTTTTTTCTTTGATTGTTTTCTTGACCTCAATTCCCAGGGCCTTTGATTTACCAGAAAAAAGAGAACTAAGAGGAACTTTTAAGCTAGGTCCCTTTAATCTCTTTCTAAATCGTGTTCTTAGTATGTTTCCCAAGATCAAGTCAAAAGCAGATTTGATAGCCCCATCTCTTTTCCAACATCTTAGGCCCTTCCTACATAAAACCATGTGAACCATCTTCTTCCTTTCATTACGTAAAGCTCCATATGGAGGAGTTTCTTCCTACCTTTATAAGTCCCGATACTATTTAATTCAACTCATACGGTCTTATAGAAAGATCCCTAATCATATGACTATTTTTGAATAAATCTCTACTTGATTGGTGCTTCTTAGCTGATAGTGAAAGTAGGAGTGCACTCGCCCAAGCTTGCATCACCTATTATCCTTTCCTAATCACCTTACCTTCCCTCCCAACCATATAATCTGAAAATAACTCTATAAACAGAGATGTACTTCCTCGAGTCCCATCCATCGGGGTGAGAAAGTTCCATTCTATTTTCCAAAGGACAAGATCTGAATGAAGAGTTATTACAGGACCACATTCCTTGATCTTTAAATATAGATCAAACTAAGTGGGAAAAGCCCAAGTACTCTAATATAATATTTTTTGAATCGATCTTTGCTATCTGGGCCTAAAAGGTTTCCTGACTAGGGCCACTAGTCAAAAGTATTCCTATTCGGAAGCATGTCACCACTATCCACCTTAAGATATCAAATAGGCCTCACCAATCTTTCTAAGAAATCTAGGAAACACAACAGTATTATGATACATTAGCTACCTCTGACCCTAGTTCCACTAAATATGGGACCTGGGCATGAAAAAAGATCAGAAGAAAGCCTCTCAACAGAAAGGGGCACACACAGAGGCAAGATCATGACTCCACTACCCTTAATAAGTGTCTTTTTCTACACACATTATGTCAGTATCCTATGTTTTCTTTGTTGAATCTAGATTGGATTTCTCTTACATATAGTGCACTTGTTTATCTGCTGATCTAGTTAGAGTGGTTGATGAAGGGGTGTGGCCCAACATATGTAGTTCTATTTTCAAATCGATATTTTCTTTCTTACCTTCCAACCTTCTCTTTTCCAGCAGCTTAGGCACCCGAGCCTCCATTTGATTGTTTATTTCTGGCACCTCAGTTTTCTTACCTTGCTCTTTTACACTTAATATAATTTGGTCTCCTCCATAGGCACTTAATGAAGTTGAATAAGAATTGAAAAAAATATAGTCTACTACTATACAGCTGGAACTTTAATCCAAAGGACTATGAATGCTAGTTCCATCCTCAGACCATGCCTCACCATCCCTCATTCTATACCATCTACCCTTAATTATAATTAGAGAGGTGGTTAAAGGGGACCAAACAAGTAGACAAAAGAAGAGTTCCCTACCTGATAGACAACCACCATTGCACATTAGCACAACCATTTTCATATTTGCAGGTAGGTAGGTAGGGAAAGGTTTATAGAAAGTAGAGAACAAGGAAAATGCACCATATAGAGATGATATCAATGCCTATCCTCCCTTCATATGATTAATGCCCTCATCCCAATCAATATACTACATTAAAGAATCAATAAGGAATCAAGGATAAATTATGATTCTTACTTATATATTGGACTTCTCATTTTAGAATCCAATCAATCTCACTTGAAAGAGGGAAGACAAAGAACAATTAATAGCTATTAAGCCTATAACTACAACTAGAGAAGTAGGGAAAAAATGCAATCTAAGAGCCACCCAAAAACCAAGATAGAGACTATTATTTTACCTATGATTCTAGTTCCAGTACTTATATATATTGTTATTGATATTCAATTGGGATAAACACTTAAAGATGAACTATACCTAGATAATGGGGGTGAATGAATGCTTGTAGGAATGTTGGATGTGGGAAGCAGGAAATCCGAAGGGGATAAAAGACTACTTGAAAGAAGGTTGTAAAGTTAGGCAATCTTATCCATTCTCTTAAGCTGCTAGTTCATGATCACATTTTAAGGGGTAGGTCGGAAATTCATACTTGAATTTGAATCGATCTTGAGCTGAAGCATTCTCCTAACTGGAAAGCATCAAAGGAATGAAAGAGGGAAATTGGGTAAGGCATAAAGGTCATATTTAGGCTGTGCCTAGCTGAAAAGGTCAATGAAGACTAAAAGACTAGATAAAACTCAAAGATGATGAAGAAGACTAAGCTTTAGTGTTGGTTTGATCATTTTCTCAGATTAAGGGATGATCAGATCTTGCAGACTGAAAGACTCAAATAATAGTAGTTTGTTGCTAGAAATACGACTCTGTATCTGATTATTTAGTTCCATCAGGTAGATTTTTTTGGGCCTAGTTTTTCTAGGTGTAGTTTTTTATGGACTAATAACTTAGAAGAAAAAGTTTGAAATGACTATTCAAAAGGAAATTGAAGAGGGGTGACTTTTAGTGTGATAAGGGAGGAAAGACATAAAGATAAAGGATAATAAAAAAAGTACTACCATCAGCCCCACAGATAAGATTTGATTGGAAATTCCCCCAACTCTAGATATTGATATTTTCATACCCAAAGAAAACAAAACTTTGAAAACCTAGAAAGAAGAGCGAGACCTTGTGCGTACCACTCTCTCACACAGTTCCCATTAAACAACAAATAATCTCTCTAATCTTGATTATTGAATTCATGATTCCCCCCATCTATGTGACCTTTTATGAGTCAACAAACTTTCACATTGTTCCCTATTTTCTACCACTAGTTCATATTTGAAGGAGATTTTGATCTCTGGTTAGTGAGTACCTAGCCAAATCAATTCCAATTCCAAAGGACCCATGATTTCCTAAAGTATATGATGGTCAATCTAAGGTAAATGACTCATGATTTCTTCACACTTTATAAATCAACCACTATCTGGGGAGGTTAAAAAATCTCCTCCCCCCTCCCATTACTAATCTAACTATTAATTCCACTACCTATATTATAGAGAACTATAAAAAGTAAGAAGCTTCAGTGCAAGAAATAAGTAAGAATCCTACCTCGATCAAACAATCAATTTCATAAGAGAATAAAGAAAGACTTTCAGATAGCAAGTAAGCATTAGTACTCTAATATAATAGTCTATGCCTCAAGGCTATCTGAGTTCACATGAACTTCCTATATTCATTGAGATTGGGTTAGTGTGAAGTCTATTTTTTCATACAAGTGACTTTATATGATAGAATATTTATGTTTGAAGGGTCCCACATTTTGTTTGTTGGTCAAAAAACCACCAAAAATCTATCTAGTATTTATTAGAGAATTACTTCGGGGTAAATAATACAAAAATATAACTGATAAGAATCAACAAGCAATGGATTTATAGTGTCTGCACGAAGGGAGTTGTTTGTTCCGCTTTTCTTTCCTTTTAGCCCCACTATTAGAATCATACCTGAATGGGATGACTTAGGTGAAGTTCAAAGCTGTAGTTAGTGAATTTTCTCCCCTTTTCTTAAGTTTTTCATTAGAGGTTTGGAACCAATAAAAAAGGAAGAATCAATGAGGAGAAAAAGGATGAAGCTGCAATAGTTGAGGGTGAACAATAATTATCATCTGACTTTGAGCATTCTCTTATATGCATGGAGGGGGGTTCTAGAATAGTAGGTTTCATTAATTCAAGGGAGATTAGATATATTGGGAAAAGTATTTCGGAAGCTCCATATCCCTTTTATTTGGGTTATTCTTTCACTATGATGATTCTTTGTATTTCTTTCTCATCCATCTATTCAACATGACTATGTGAAAATCTCAACTCTTAGAAAGTAAGAGAATTTTAGGTACTAATGGGAGAGTTAGTCACAAAACGAGGATTATAGCTATCCCTTTCGATTGATAAATTCAGAGTTACTCACCACTATTATAATGAGTTTGAACCTGAGATAATGGGTTATCCAGTTCCATAACAAGTAAAATCAATAGGACAGAGCAATACCTATTCATATGAGGTCTCATAGGATCTCATCGCTCAAATAATTAGACAACACTGTGTAAGATTAGAAATGAAAGTAGAAAGGAAAGAGGCTAGTATATCTTAAATCAACTACCAAATTTTATCTTGATTTTGCAAGACAGACAAACATTGAATGAAGAAAAAACAACTGAACTCTGAATGGATAGAAAGAATAGTATAATAAAATAACATATATGCAAGTTGAATGATAGAAATGTCTTATAGAAAAATGAATTCTTGAAAGGGATATGGAGAGTGTGATATTATATCTCTATAGAATCTATTATTGATAGCTTATCTAGATTGATCTGCAAACTATTTGTATTCATACTAAGATCAATATATTGTAACATATCAACTAAACTAGTCATTACTCTTCTAATAGTGTCTATCTGAATGTTTTTCTAAGAAATTTTGAATCCCTTATGATTATTTATATTCTAGAATACATCTCTATAGCTTCTCTGTAGATAAATATATAATTATATATATACCTTATAAGAACCACAACCATTAAAGTTCTATAGCTGATAATATCTAGATAGCTTCTAATTTCCTTGAAAGACAAAATGTTTATATATAGTTGGTAATAATTTCTTTTCCATAGTTAGGAATGGAGTGATCCCTAGGGAGTAAAAGGTTCCATGGATATATGAGGTTTTTTACATACCTATATATTCTTTATGCTTTCTTTTACACTTTTTAAAGGTAGAATTATGTTACAACCCTAGTTTTAGGGTGTATGTGAGAGAGGAAGAGAAGTACTCTATGGAATACGGGTTAGAGTGAGTGACCAGGTTCCTTTGCTATTGGTCCAACCATTGATGGTTCAAGTCTTACACATCTAGAGCCATTTTCATTTCTAAAGGAATTGAGCGAGTGTAAGTGCTTCGCTTGTTACGTTATATCCAATAAAAAAGTAATCCTTTGAGAACTCTTCAAGTACATCCAATAAATTATACTATATATATTATACTGACTTCTATAGGGTAATTTATAAAGTTTAGTCCTATAAGCTTCTTTAATAGATTAAGATAATATGAACATTATAGTAATAATAATATGATATTTTCTTAGTAGATACTAAAATATATCACTTCCTTCGCATGATAGTGCTCAAGAATATAGCGTTAGATATGGAGTTTGATTTCTTAGTCTTCGGTATAATATAGGTAGTAGGGTCAAAAAGCCAAAAGTGAAGTGGGTTTTTTGTTCAAAATTTATGATCAACCCTATTAACCCTAGAAAGACATCATACTAGGACTTTTGAAACTCTCACACCCATTCCATGGTCATGGGTGAGCCCTCAGACGATGAAAAGAGTGGTTATAAGTTATTTGGATAATGGATTTATTTGATAGGGAGATGCGAAGAGATGTTTAGGAAGTGAAAGAATTTAAGATCCCCTGCTTGAACAAAATAACATCTGTAAGCCCAGTTGAGAGTCAGGTTTCCACTAACAATCGATACGAGAAGGTTTGAGGTAGACCACCACTACTCCAAACACAGGTAGCTCGGTACTATACTCTAATAGTGAGGCCAGTGAGAAAATGTAGAGCCTACGATTTAAGGGGAATGATTCATCCATAATCCCAATAGATCCTAATTTAGATGTGTAAACTACCCCTATAAACTTCGACCCAACACTCAGGCGGATTTTCCTTCTCATGGGTTGGAAAACTAGTGATCAGTAAGCTAGAATTGAGGTCATCTGCTTCCTTACCTTAGCATAATGGGTTTGGACCCTCAATAATACTTCCCACCTTTCACTGGGATTGAGTAGGATCCTCAATCTCCTATTAGTAGTGAGCCAGTACCCATTAGTTAAGACCCATTTCCCTCAGTTTACTTTGTGAACTCAGGCATCAAGGATGAAAAATCCAACCTCCTAGTGATCTCGAATATGAAATATTAGAGATTGAGGGAAGTCTAGGAGGAACCTCATAGACTATATGTGCAACAATTGATCCTAAATCCTTCAATGATTGGATAGCTAGAATTATCAATAGTGATGGAAGCATTCAAGTGAGTAAACAAGGATATACTTATCTTGAAATTACTATGGCATTGGAAGATATACGACTACTATGATATATCCAACATATGATTGGTGGAAGTATTAACATGCAATTAGGTGATAAAGCTTATTGTTATCGACTACATCATCGACTTGGTATGATGAAACTCATGAATTGTTTTAATGGTCATATTATACATTCAGCACAACTACTTCAACGACATCATATCTGTCAAGTACTAGATATCCCTATCATTATACCTATTACACTAGATGCTCAATTCAATTGGTTTTCAGGATTCTTTGATGATGATGGTACCATTGGTATTGATATGAAGCATCAACTACCTCAACTAAATATTCGAGTAAATAATAAACTTCTAAAAGATGTAGAGTATTATAAGGTAGTATTTGGAGGAAATATATACTTTGATAGTAGTCAAAATGGTTGCTATCAATGGTCCATACAAAGTCCAAAAGATGTGATCATGATGCTAGATTACTTTCAATCAAGTACTTTCCAAAGTCATCAATCACGACTATTCTTCTTTATTGAGGAATATTAGGGTCTTTACGATCTCAAGGCCTTTAAACCTGATAGTATTCACCATAACACATGGCTTGATTTCCTAGAAAAATGGAATCATTTGGGGATATATTCCACCTTTATTCACTTATATTGATGAGTACAATAGAGAAGAACCCTAAAGTTTACACCCTCATTATTCCTGAATCTGGAATCACCAGTCAAATAGTTTCAAAGTATTTGAACAAAATGGTCTTCGACTATCTCAAAATGGTATATGCCATGATTAATATTGGTGTTCTTGGATCTCTAGTTTGGGAACATCATATGTTTAATATCGGGTTAGATTTAGATACCCGTTTGTACTTCACTTCTTCTACCATGATAATAGTTGTTCCTACTGGCATTAAAATCTTTAGTTGGCTGACTACCTAGTGGGTCGGTTCGATCGTGTACTTCAAAACACACGTGTTTTTTGATATGGGGTTTATCTTTTTGTTCATGATCGGTGGAGTCATTGTAATAGTACTGGATAATTCCATGCTTGACATTGCAATTCATGATACCTCTTATGTGGTAGCACATTTCCATTATGCACTTTCTATGAGCACCATTTTTTATTTATTTTATGGATTTCAATATTGGGTTGGTAAATTCATAGGGTTGGTCTAACCAAAATGCTTAGGGAAACTCCATTTTTGGACCACTTTTTTCAGGGTGAATCCAACCCTATGTCCAATACATTTATTAGGACCAATGGGAATTCCATGCCACATTCCATATATTCCATATTCATTAGAGGGTTGGAATGAACTGATATCATATGGTTCATATCTATCATTTTTTGGGATTGTTTGTTTTTTAGTGGTAGTGACTATCACATCTACCAGTGAACCTACTCGATTTTTTATTTCAACAGTCGAAGTTGAACATACTCCAATCACACCAAAATGGCTTCTTCCGAGTCCCCCATCCTTTCACATGTTTAGTGAACTACCATATATTAAGGATACATGATTCATTATCTCAATATGGTTTCTTATGTTAAAAAACATCATCTCGAGAATATGGAAGAGAAGGGGGTATTTTTCTACTGTGATTGGTTCATTCATGAGGTTGTTGGGATGCCGACATTGAACCAGTATGCATCTCATCACATAACCAACCATGGATGCACTGGGATATGAAATCATATACGGGTTATTCCAGTGCATCCTTTTTCAATTAAATCTTGTCTTTTATCTTCTCTGATGATTCCAATTACTACCAAACTACTTTCATGTCCACTTCCACAAGTGATATATTTTAGTATGGGTCCTCCGTACTCTACTCTAATAGTTTTACAAAATCCTCCTAAACCCACCCAAACACATATTTTTATACCTTTCCACCACTCTGTTATCCATACCAATAGAATGCATCAAAAAATATGACCATTGCCTATTCATTCTAGTGTTCGACGAACCACACTATACTCTTTCGAGCATAAAGAGTACAATTAGAGCAGTGGGATCCTTGTAGAAACTGACCAAGTGACCATTCCCTACTGATAGGGATAAAGAACTAATAAAATCATACCAAGTTCATTTTAATCAAGCTATCAACTGATATTTGACCATGGCTAGTGCACTATGGATTTCCAAACATGCACACATAGGACCTATCTCTATTGATTTCCATCATTTCCTTCCTGAAACCTTGTGAGTAGACCTCTATGAGTTGCACACTTGACCCCTCAGTTCCTTATCCCTATCAGTGTGATAGCTAGGGATTTTTGTTTGATCATTTTCTCAACTAGGAAGAAAAATAGGAATTGGGTGAGCTATTGTGGTTTGTTTTCATTGAGTTTCCCTTCAATGTAGCACTATCAAATCAACAAGGTCATCATTGATCCACTTGGAGTTTCAATGGAGTACTGGGTTGGGGGTGTTTCTACCACAGTTAATCAATTCCAGCCGACAGTGTTGATTGTATCCATTGGGTTTCATTCGCAGTATTGGACACCGAACACACTTCTGGGGTAAGCAACTGGAAAATTTAAATTCATGGTGAATTCACACACACACACGTAGTTAATGTCAAATCTATGGGGGCATCCCTAGTCCAAGTACACCATTTCATGGCGTTCTCACTCACCAGGTCCTCACTGGGATACATGAAGTATCTCAAGTACACAATGGGATACATAAATCATGTATCCTTGGTATAATATAGTCGGAGCACTATAAGAACCACTATAGGTACCACTATATGTAGTTATGTACCTATAATGGTACTTATAGTGGTACCTATAATGGTCCACCTATAGACTATATAGAATAGTACCTTTCTAGATTATACCAAGCCCTTTTAAAATCTACAGTCACATGGAACACCAGATCCTTTACTGGGATACCTGATTTAGGTATCCCATGGTAGTAAACATGATATGTGACTCTGAGTATAGATGAAGAAACTCCTAAACTCGGTTGGACTCCGTTCTCATATGCCTAGAACATTTTGTTTTGGTACAAATAATCTTGCTGCATAGACTTTCTTTATCCTCTAAACACTCTACATCTAAACTTCCCTTGAATCCATACTGATAAAGATAAGGAATTGCTTTATTAAGAAGGGATTTTTTTATAGAGAGAGAGTCGGGGATTCTTGCATTGAATGAGACCAATCCCTTGGTGTTGAGAGTGTATGTCACATTTTTGGTATAATATAGGTAGTAAACCTAGAGTGGAGATCAGGTCAATAACTCTTTCCTTTATAGTATATCTCATTACTCTTTTAATTCTTTTATTATAGAGAACGACATAACTAATCTAATGTGTGTATCCATGCCTGAAACATTCGGTCAATTAGTGTGTTCTTAGAGACTGAGGGCAGTCTAGTTGGAACCTCATAAACTACATGCACAATAATTGATCCTTAATCCTTGTGTGGGTGGATAGCTAGAATTATAGATAGTGATAGAAGAATTCAATTGATTAAATAAGGATATACTTCTGAAGTTGGTAGTATCCAAGGATATGCCCAGAAGGAGTAAATCGATGGTATACCTATATTATACAGAGTTGAAATGGTGCTTGAAATAACCCAATCTTGGTGGTCCCTAAACCAAATCATCCAAAAACCCCCAGATATTCTAGAATATATAGTATACCTTTCACCCCCACACTATTCAACCCCATGATAGATAATCTATTGGAATATTGGCTCAAATTGGTAAACTCGATGGTATTAGTGTTACAAGGCCATTGGGGAGGTACCATGTTCAAGGAATTGGAATTGAGGTCGGTGAAACTATTAGTAGAGTAGTGATCAAACACCAGGACAAATGAACCCCCTAACACCACATATACGAGTTGGTGTAAGATTCCAGCACTATGGCCATACTTTCCCAACCTAGGTGTTCCCAAATGCCCATGGGTGGATTGGCATGGTGTTGGATGAGATGGAATTTATTTCAAGGAGGTTGTCATTTGGGACCTCCCGATATTCCATTGGAATTGGATCTTGGAAACCCAAAGAAACCACTATGGGAGGATTGTTCAACCTTCTATAAAATTAAAACAAATTCTAAGAAAACCTTGTATCCCCTTGTGATGGTGTCTATGCCAGTTCCGAAGTAGGGTTATACACCACCACTAGCATTGGAGTAGTTTTATGGGCATTCTTCTAAATTGCATAATTGACAGTACATATTCCCTAGGCACTCCATGGGATACCTGAATCAGGTATCCTAGTAAAGGACCAGGTGATCACTGACCGGGTCCTCCTAGTTCTAGTTAGTGAGAACCTATTTAGTGAGAACTAGGTCCTCCTAGGTCTGACCAGGTCCTCCATGGTATAAGATACTTCATGTATCCCAAGAAAGGTCAGAACAGGTGTTCCATGATACTCTATATTATAAGAGGAAGTACCTAGAATACATTAATTCTTTATGTGCATCATTTATATGGAATACATGAAGTATATCAGTGTCTACTACCTATATTTTACTTAGAGCATCGGTTCAAATACAAGCAAGCTCGTTCTAGTTCGTCTAATTTATCTGTTCTTGGTGAGATTCCCTCAAGACCACCCCTGTCATCAAACCGAACAACCAACGTGACTAATAGGAAACATGGTACACTGGCCGAATTGAACCTTCTGGGGACCTATCAATGCAAGGGGGCCCAAGGTATCCACACCAAAGGCAACCCATCACGCTATCACCACTCGACCAATCTAGTCAACATGACACCCTTGGGGGGAAGGAGGAGATCCCCACAACTATTTGAAAGTGGGGAATATACACATCATCAGGTTTTCCCAACTGATTCTTATTTATCAATAAATGATACCATCTCTAACCCATTCCATTTCCTTTATTTTTGGCCTTGTGTTATACACTAGAAATATCGACCTTGTTGTTATTGGAAGCTGAACTGCCATCTATATGCGGTTTGTTAGTACTCTTCTAATAGAGAGTACTATAATCTAGTAGTCCTAACTGATCAAAGAGATGTCCAAAGAAACAGAAGGCAACCAATCAGGTCGATATAATATTGGTAGTAGGAATTTTAGGTTCTTCAGTTTCAATAGAGTGACCACTCAAGTTGATTCCATCCATTCCACTTGGTACATGGACATATCCATTCAACATGAAACCCATTTCCAAGAAGTTCCTTCAATGATATACAATTTGAGTATGATGATCCCAACGGGTGAGACCTTTGGTTCATGGCTAGAAACCCATCACCCCATGTGGAATTCTAGGTTGATCTGTAGTGGGAGGTGCGGAGATTGGGGTATGTAGAGAACTAATTGACCATATGGATAGTTCATCAGAAGCGCTAATGAACTGTCAGGATCCATAGAATAGTGAGCTTTCCATTTAACCTCCTTCAATTCCTTATCACTATAATTCTCTTTCTTTCCCCCAAAAAATCCAACCCTCACCATGGCGATGTATTTATGATCCATTTCTGTATTGCGCTATTACACTCACAAAACTACTCCTTAAATAGATTCAAATTAGTATAATATAGTTGAACTACTAAAGGAACCACTATAGGTACCACTACTGGTGCCACTATAGGTGGTACCGATAGTAGTACCTATAGTGGTATGCCTATAGACTATATAAAAGAGTACCTGGATAGATTATACAGAGATGGGATGACCCTATGAATAGTGAACTGATATCGACAATGTCATAATGAATCATCAAGAGAGTGACCACCTACCTCAACATTAAAGAGTCCCTCTTTATTGGTGCTGGTTCCCCATGAAAGTAGTCATGTGGTCATTCAAACACATGATCCAAAATATTAGAGTGGAGTAGTAAGAATATCCATCCTACCACATTCCTGAGCACAATTCACCTTACCTCACTCTTATGCATCGCTTTAAACATAGGTTGTATTTGACACCCAAGAACAAAACACATTCCGATCCACTACTACAATGATGATTGATTTGGTGAACATGGTTGCCTACAAAACCTCTCAAACAATACTTTATCCATATGCCGCTAGTATTTCTTGAGCTTCAAGACATGGGGTCATCTCTATGCGTGGATTCCCACTACTACCAACTCTCAAAGAACTGGATATTATTTCAGTACTACACTCTAATAGTGTTGGTATAATATATGTAGTATACTTCACACAACTACTCACACTATTGAATTGGTGGTGAAATCAATAATATCAATGCCTATGGATATGAAAATTTATCTATGAAACCATGCGGGTGATCGAGTGTATTCAGTAGCCAAATAAATAACATCACTCTTTCTTGAACATGGAGGTGGAGTCAGGGAACCAATATTACCCCCATCAGTATCTTTCATATAGTTTTGAAACATCAACCCATCCTATTACTGCTTAGTGTATGGAAACAGTAGCTGTGCTTGTAGTATGAAGGGCCCCATGAGCTCGCCCTGAACCATCAATCACCCCAGTTCTCAAAAAACTCACCTCCAACTCTATCACCCCATATCATCATGGCATAACTTAACCACAATAGTATACTATAATATCCCTTTCCATTCCACTTCATCCTACCTATACCCCCACCCATTGGGCTCATCATATGAGTGGGTCATTATGTCACCTCAGTTTTATGCCAACTAAGTCCCCATATCTATTCCATGGCCTTCCAGGTGCCTTTTTCCTTGACCAACCTCAGTAGTAATAACACAACCACCACTCCATGATCCCCATGAACATTCCACCATATCTATGACAATCAAATGATCAGACCTGACTCTCCCTATTTCAGGTACCAATTTTTCTGATTGGAGTTGGACTCATGAGTGGTTCATTTGATTGATAGATATATAGTTATGGTTATACTACCTATATTATACCTTCTATTACTTAGAATATATTATACTAATCTTTTTTAAATGGAGTTACTCTTGGGATATCGATTTCAACAGTCTACAGTTGTTCGACTAGACATAGTGGGGAAGTTAGGTGAGTAGTCTTCTACCTATATTATACCAACGTGGAACCATGTGAGGATAGTGGAAATAGAAGACCTCATGTTCACATGCCACTCCATACCATGTTCCATATGGAAAATTGGACAACTAGGTAGACTAGGTTTCTCAAGCCCCCAACTCCACTCCAATCGTTGAGTTGGTATAATATAGGTAGTAGAATAGATGGGAACATGCTTGAGCATATCGAGCTCTCGAGCATAGTAGATATAGAATCAATTGAGCAGAGAGGTTAAACATTCACTCAGAACACAAAAAGTGTATCACTCGAGCACCACCAACTCCATTCCAGTAGCTCTTCCATCCATCGAGAAGCATTGATTCATATCATATCATATCAAAGTATTACGACCGATCAATTGAATGGATGAAAAAGGCATGATATGTACCTTGTGAAGTGGGGGAGTTGAAACCCTCTTGAGACCCATGGAAAAAAGGGTTTTCTGGATGGGATGGTCAATCAAATCACTATTTGATTAGAGTTGGCTTCACCCACACCCACGTCCCCAAGGTTTCTATTTGATGCCCTCCATTGCTCCACCCACTCCACTCCAGCCCTATCGCCCATACCCAACAATCTAGAGCTTGAGGTATGATATTGTGGTATTGGCATTTTATAATGTATGATTTGACATTCTAGTATCATTTCCCCCTTTGTGAAACCGCTAAGATATCCCATAATGGCACAATCCATTGGCCCCTCTAGCATTAATCTATGCCCAGTTGGAGTGTAAAGGTAATGTTTTTTTCTAGGGGTGATAGATTCCCCATCCTCCCTTGAATACTTAGGCTATGGATTCTCTAAATATAGTATAGTTGGTTGTACCACATCGATTCCCACTGACCATATCATTTGATACCATTCCACTGACTACTACTTATTTTGTTTTGTTTTGACAAAACAAAACAAGTAGTAGCTAGTCAGTCAAGTTATAATGAATCATATGACATTGTTGACACTCCTTTCCATCACAGAGTCTAAATGACTGAAAAAGGGTAATACCTTAGCATAAAGAGATTCATCCTTTGAGGAAGCATCAAAATTTGACAAAGGCATGAACAAGGATTCCTTTAAGAAAGGTCCACACAAGGTTAATCATGGTCGGGAAAGTATACTTTTGCACCACATATTGGGTGCGTAGGTGACTTGCGCGCCCTATTTTATTTTCTCCCAATGTCTTCAGTTGCCTATAAATACCCCTTGTAGGCCCCCATTTCGAGAACGGAAAAATTCCAAAAGTTAGATTTGAGCTCTCGGTGCCCTAGTCTCTTCTTGATGTCTTTCGAACACTTCTAAGGTAATTTCTTACCTAGAATGGAAGATCTAAAGAGGGGGAACAAGGCCTAAGTTTTGAAATTCACCAAGACTTGCGCGCCTAAGTGTCTAACCCTTAAGGGAAATGAAGACACTTGCGCGCCACCTTATGATTTCACCAAAACTTGCACACCACACTTTTGGAATCCTTTAGGGATAATACTAAGGGATTGATCCAAACCTCACCAAATTATTACCTTATGGGTTAATCGTCACGCAAGTGCACATGTGTCACGCAAGTATACTTGTGCGACCAGTACTTGTGTGCCCAAACAGGACTTGCACGCCTACATCTTTTTGGGTGCCCCTCCTATTTATTCAAATCTTTTCTTCAAATCCACCTCTCCTCTTTAATATTTAGAATTCAAAACCCTCTTCAAATCCATTTTTGGCATGTTTCCTTTGTTGGATTACTTATCTGAAAAAAATTATGTGGAACACCTCTCAAAACCTAGTGATTTACATATCTTTATGTCACTAAGGTTAGAGATTTCCTCAATTCAACCTCATCCTCTAAGATGAGAAGACCACTAATATGGGCATCCTCCTCAAAAGTAAGCCCCAATCCAAGTTACCAAATATGGGAATCCTCCTTTGGAGTAATCCCCAATCACAAGTTCTCTTAACATGGGCCTCCTTCTCAGGAGTATTCCCTAGTCCAAGTTTTCTTAATATGGTAATCCTTCTTAGAAATAAGCCCCGAGTTCCCCAATTTGGGCCTCCTTCCCAGGAGTAAGCCCCAAAGTCTCAAGTCCTCTTAAATTAGGCCTCCTTTTGAAGAATAATCCCCAGTCATAATTCCCCTTAATCTGGGCCTCCTCTTTAAGAGTAATCCCCAGTCTTAATTTACTTTTGATTTGGGATTTCTTCTCAAGAGTAAAACCCAATCATAAGTCCCCTCTAATTTAGGCATCCTTCTCAGGAGTAAGCCCTAAGTTAAGTATCCAAATCTCCATAAAGCACATATACCTTTATGGACTTTGTTCCCGGGTTTCTTCCCTGAATTAAATCCCAATCCTTATCTATCTGGCCAGTCATACATACATAATCCCCACATTATTTCTTATGATTGCATCTTTCATGGCACGATCGTCAGGTTTTACTGATACCTCTTGTTTCTCACACTGAGCATGACTCACATGAGCTTAGAGTGTAAAATTAATTATGAAATTTTTCTGTGGGCCATCAATCATGAATAAACCTCATACTTCTTCACTCGAACTACGTGGGTTCTGATTCCTTTTCTAAATAAGGATACGTAGGTAGCCCATCTGCGGGTATGATCGCAAATCTGAAATAATCCATGTCCTTCTAAATGACAATAAACTTCAAGTTCCCCACTGAGTGGATTTAAAACCAGTATGGTTATCCAAATGACCAAGAGATTTCTATATAATCTGTTGAAGGATACCATTGACTAATAATATCTAAAAAATACGGATGATTCTCTATCGATGAAGAACCTCAAATACACATAAAAGATTCTCTAAATTTCATACATATTAATCATTCATTGTCAGATCTAAAGGAAAGATCATTTTCATACTTGGTAATTTAATAAGGATTCACGAACATAACTCAAATCTATAAAGAGAGTCCCAAAGTAGAAAATAATTCCCCCCAAAAAGGTGTGATGAGTCCGACCTCCCATCCTCTCAACCAATGCAAATTCTTAAGCCTCATCGGTTCACAACTAATGAGCACATACATTTGGAAAGTAGGTCCAAATGGATATAGAATCATTGGATGTTTCTGGTTCTATGAACAAACCCATTAGAAATCGCTTGGAATGTTTGAACCTTAAACCAACGAGGTCATCCCCATTTCCAGAGGAAACAAAAAATGGTGAACCCAACGTGAATCCTTAACCAAGTTTAAATGATGTTTTACTTATTTGTTAGGCCCATATTTTAACTCAATGAAAGGGCCAACAAAACAATCAATAACATATGTGATCATCCAAAAGATTTAGCGGAAAAAATTATCTTGATTATGTCTGTTATATCAAATAGACACTCATTTCCAAGATCACTCTGCGTTATAGAAATGGATTCTCTAATGTTCACATTTGTGAATGCATCTGCCGCTGCTCCTGCTGGATCTTAGTCCACTCTGAGGAAGACATTACCTACTCAGCGTATTCAACACTGGGTATCAAATTCACTGGTTAAGGAGTACCGTCAACACGGTACCATTCCGACTCTGGAGGCCACTCGACAAGCCCTCCAAGTCAGTAATTCACCCTGGTTGTCCGGACAGCGACGAACAACGATTAAGAAGCAGGTGGTGCCAACCACTGTCTCCAACCATTTCATGTCGTTATACCCAGAATGTAATCACCAGTCCCTCCCATATTATGAGTAGGTGAATGAGAAGGTCACTCAAGGCCTTAATTCAAGGATACATGAGTCCTTCCCGAGGGCTCCCATCAATAATCGCCGCCAGAATCATGCAACAGTGAGCCCTCAACATGATGAGGGTATCGCCTTTAGGGGTTTGGCTCAGGTCGCTCAGACCCAAGCACATAAGATGAACTACCAGAGGAGAAATATGGTCAATAGGGAGTAGGTTATTACTTCTGCCCCCTCCGGAGAAATCCATCAAGACAACTTGATGGAAAGCAACGAGTGGGCCCATACACCCGTCCGTCCTGATGTTACTGCCCAACAGACTCGTCTGGAAGCAACACGCCAATCCCGCCAGGCAATTCCGGCAGAGTATTATAGGCATGTATATACACCTGTTTATAACTCATCAGCAAGTCAGCAGGCTTGTCTAACTACATCCAAATAAGGTCGCCAATCTAATATGGTGGCAACTGATAAACATGAACATACACCTGTTTACAATCCACAATTCTGTCAGAAGTCTCATCTGCCAGTATTGAAGGAAAATTGTCAACCATACTTGACAAGGAATACACAGAAGGCACATATACCTGCCAATATTCATCAAGCCTACCAACAGTCTCATTTGGCAGCATCTGGAGAAGTCAGTCGGAAAGCTCCGACGACAAATTTGGAGCATACTCAACTCTCTGCCCCCACACATGAGTACTGTCAGAATTCACTGATAGGAAAAGGAGGACAGGAGCAGGAATACACACCTACTCCAAGCATGGAATGGATGTATATTCCCATTCCGGCAGCTAAAGTCACCAAGCACATTCTAACAATGGTGAAAGAGCAGAATCAAATCCCTGCTCATATTCTGGATGCCTGTCAGAATATTATAACAGCTTCAGCAAAATCACATGGAAATAAATGAAAATCTGTCCCTACCAATAGAGTGACACATCATCATATCACTCCGGAACAGATACACACCTCTGTTCCAGTCCAAGAGGGTTATGAGGGAATACTCCCCCATGTCATACAGAAAATCAAGTCAGGCACATACACCTGATTTGAATAGAGATAATCAGCCTAACCTGACCATTTATCCTGATTAGGAACATACACCTGCCCATAAAAACCACTTTAGTCAACAAGTAGTTCCCAAAGTGAGTAATAAGGTGTCTAAGAAAAATACCCGTTCAACACAGTCAAGAAATCAAGGGCCAATCTGTAACAGGGCCTTGCTCGATGCTGGAGTTCTTGAATCCCTCATAAAATTATCTGTTGGAATTCAAGATTCTACTCTATAATTTCCCAATATTGGGAACATTAATTATGAAGGTCTTCATCAGACACTTCCTCATGAAGGCTTGCTTCATGACAGTTTGGTCGATCTTGAATTATCATCTTCAGATGAGAGCCACAAGAACCCTCTGTGTGGTCAGAAGATCAAGGAGCAAAAGGTTTCATCTTTTTTTGTAACCCACCATAGTGGTCCTCCCCATGATGATGAATTTAGATACAAAATTCCTCTCCGAAGTAGTAATTCACATTGCCTGGAAAATGCTCCAATGGACAATGTAGTGATGAGAAAGCCCTCTTATCTTGAGGCACTTGAAAATGTGATTCCATTCATGTTTGATTCTTTACCGCTATTAGGTGAAATACTTTCTCAATCAGAAGATAGCCTAGGGTGTAAGTCATTCTCTGAACCACCCCTGGGTCATTCATCTTCTAGTCTGATAAATGAATTCTCTACCAATATTGTTGAATCTGATAAAGCAACAAATAAGCACTAGCTTTGGTCTAATCAGGTAGAAGAATATTTATTGAATGATAAAGAGGAAGTGATGAATATGAGAAAACAAATGGTGAAAGGTGAAGTTCTAGTTATGTTTTATACTTTGACTGACTCTCAGCATGACATTCTAGAGATGTTGACAGAAGATTGTATTCACGATATTCATCTCAACATGTGTAAAACTCTTTTTCATTTGAAAAATAAAATATTGTCTTATGATGAATATGAAAATCATGTTAAGATAATAGAAGGGTTACAATGCCAAATTGATTTGGAATCTCTCTCAGTTTCTTGATATCTGATGGCTGAAAAGAAGCAGAGAGCCCTTCAGTGTTCATGCCTTGGCGCACTAAGAAGATTGAGCTAGTTAATTTCCAATGCCCCATCTGGTATTCATATCAGGGGATGGGGTGTTCATGGAGAAATGCATTTCACTGTGGTCTCCAGTCAAAAAATCCCACCAAAAATGGTCTCATGCAATGTTATTTCCCATGGACAGCTACAACCAATTGGCTTTGTTTGTAATCAAAGGCTTGCTTAGGAACAAGCCTTAATTAGTTCTTCCCAAAGTTAGGCATACAAAGAAAAAGTTGTTGAATTAATTTTTCATCAGGAAAATGAGAATATCGAACATGCTTCTCGTTTAGATCAAGCACATCATCAGGTGATAGAAGTGTCAGAAATCATCTAGCATTCATTTGAGCCAAGTTATTTGAGTGGATGTAGGTTGATGCATCCAACCAATTTCCAGAATAAAGTTCACAAGATCAGGAGAGATTTTAAGAAAGTCTCAGATGTAGCAGCTTAAGAACCACCCCGGCTTTCCATACTAGGTACTCTTTTAACCTAACCCTTGGAATCAACAAATAGGATTCAAGGAGTTGGGCGGGAATAGCCCCAGTCCACCGGACTAGGGACTTTTTCAAATCCTCAATCTCTTCCTAAGAGAAAGTCAATATTCTCTCAATTAGGGAAGAAGCCATAAGAGGAACATATATCCGAATTATCAGGAGATTCCCTTCAAATTACGGTTTATCAAGAAGTTCCTGATGGATAAACTCAACAAAAGGAAATGTCTCATCAAGGACATGGAAGTAGACAATATTGCAGAAATGCCGATAGAAAGGATGCAATGCGTTATGCATTAATAAATGTCATCAATGCCATTGTTTCTGATCCTCCAAAACATAAGGATCATTCAGAGGGATCAGATGAAGAAGTTCCTACTTAAGAATTTGTACACACATACACAAATGAAGAAGGTTTTCATACACGAAATCAAAGGATTACTCAAAATCTAGGTATTCCTTCAAATAATAAACTTCCCCCTTTCCAAAAGGTGTCCAACAAGGGGAAAAGAAAAAATCAGGTTACATACCCTTCCTCTGGAAAAGGCCAATCACTCTCACTAGAGAAAAGATTCGCACAACAAGAGGAAGAAATGAAGGAATTAAGGAGGTTGAATGCAGAACTACTTCAAGGTAGTCTTCCTCCTAAGCATGATGGAGTCAGTCAGTCAAGGGAATTTATTACGGATACTGAGATGGATCAAGAGTATCCTCCTTTACCAGTATACCCTCATAGGTCTAATCCTATGGGTCATGCGCAACAACAATCGGCGGTGCTACCATCAGTTGCAGTACTAGCCACCAAATCTGTCCAAGCACCAGTTATTGCACTTATTTAGGTCCAAGCACAACCAGATGTTTCTCAAAATTTAATAACTACCATTGAGTCATTAACAACACGGTTGGAATCTATAGAGGGAAAACGTGCACAAATTCAACCAGAAAAGAGAGCATACCCTGAATGGGTTGATTCAATTCCTCCCCATCAAATTTTTCAAGTACCACATTCCCAATATTTAGTGGTTCGGGAGATCCAGAGAAACAATTAACACATTTTGTTTCTCATTGTGATCCTATGATGGGAACCCCTCAGCAATAAGAAGCAGTTAATCTCAGGTGTTTTGTACAGTCATTACAAGGACCTGCTTTTGTTTGGTATACAAGCTTGCAATCCTGGTCAATTACTGGATGGGAGGATCTCCGTCAATGATTCATTCTTCAATTCAGCTCAACATTGCAAAAGACAACAGTTTTTGATATTAAAAATTGTAAGCAAATGGAGAATGAAAGGGTTTCATATTTCATTTCTCACTGGAAGGGATTAACATATTCCCTAAGCTTAGCACTCCCTCAAGAACAATTTTTGCCAATCTATGTGGAAAATTTGTGTGATGAATTACACACACCGTTGATCCCTGTGAAACACACAGGAGGGTTTTGAGACCTTACTTTGATTGCTCAACAGATTGAGGACACTCTTATAAAGACTAAGGATAAAACTCGTGTAATTCCATTAGCTCCACCAAGAAGAATGGGGAAAGTAGATACTGCTACAGTTACTCTTAAACAAGCACTGATACCTACTTCTACTTCAAAACCTTCATCTTATCAAAGTTTTCCACCTCCTGAGCGTCAAAAACAAAGGTTGTTTCGTCAAGATGATCAAAGAGATCAAATAAGGAAACAATTTTAAGATCTGAAGAGAAAAGTTTATTCTTTTCGAAATGAACAAGTTCTTGGTTATTTCATTTCGGCTCTGGAAAATAATTTGGTTCAATTTCCAAAGCCTAAAAGGCTGAACAAGGAAGGAGATGAAGACCGTCCAAATTATTGCCCATTTCATCAGATGTTGGGACATCCCATTCAGGAGTGTTTTGTCTTCAAAGACCTCCTGAAAAAGATGGTGTACTCAGGACACGTAAAAATTGAAGGTTCTTCAGCCCAGGTAGCATGTGTTACTAATACTGATCCATAGAAAGAAGGTGAGTGGAAAGAAGTCAAAAGAAAAAATGCGCAGAAATATAATGATTGGATGGTCAGAAAAACGATCAACCGAACTCATGACATTTTACGTACAAAATTAAAGAAACCAATTGTGTCTTATGATATGAATGCCATAGCAAAAAAACCCTTCATCATAAGGAAAATATTCAAAGAAATAGAATAATTAAAAGAAAGAGAAACAATCAGAAGAAGATGAGATCATGTCAAATCCCAAGTTGTCTTTGACTCTGGAAGATTTTATGCCATCTACTTCAAAGCCATGGGCACCGTCCCACCAAATGGCACAGCCTAAATTGGCAAATTAGGCAGAGTCTTCATCATATAAAGAGTTGATATTTGGTTCTGTTAACATGATTCACCTAACAGATCCTTATGCCAGTCACAGTTTTGATCTTGATGAACCTGAGTTCCCTGTATCAAATAGAGTAATTAGAGGGAGTTCTAGAGGTCTGGGATATAGAGGAAGACATGGATATCCCAGAAGCCACCATTCCAATTCTACCCCTGCTAGAACTGTGTATGCAGTAGAAACTCATGGAAAATCCCTTCAGCGGGCTCAACAAGAATAAGCAATTTCTTCCACACATGGAAGATTCAGGCCTGGCATAGTTATTTTGGAAGATCAGTTAGAAGTTACACCTTCTTCCTCTCAGCAATTAAATAGACCTGTCGGTCTGATCTTCTAAATCTAGGAGTATTTCCAATTCCTACCCCGATACAAGAAGCATCTACTTCCAAAGCATCAAATTATAAGGCACCTACAAAACCACATGTTCCTATTGGTAAACGCAGACCTTTGGACCAAAATTATGATGTCCTGAAACATTTGGACCAAGTACCGGCCAAGTTATCAATTCTGGATGCCTTGAATCTATCAAAAGATCTTCGTGAGGCACTCATTGAGGCTTTGTAAAGTCCTCAGGAATTCGAAACTGAAATTGTGACGGCTGAAGTCTACCATGTAGAGAATAATCCTGCAGAATGCCATGTAGTGATATCTTTTACAGATGAAGATGAAAATGATGTTGTGCACTGACATATCATACCTTTGTATTTATCTATAAAGGTCAATGGTGTAGACATCTGATGAGTTTTCATTGATAATGGTTCAGGATTCAACCTCATCCCTATCCGTACACTTCGTCAATTGGGCCACACCGAATCTAATTTATTTCCTTTTACGTTGATGTTGCAAGGATATGATAAAAATGAACAAGAACCTTTGGGAAATATTACACTCAGAACTCAGTTTGAGGATATTGTATCCAATTCAGATTTCATGGTTGTTCGTCATGACACAGACTTCAACATTTTGTTTGGAAGACCTTGGCTACATCAATATGAGGCTATACCTTCATCATACCATCAATGTCTCAAATATTGATTCAATGGTCAAATTGGGAAATTGTATGGTGATAAATCGCCATTCAAAACATGTGAATCTAAATACATTGAGGCAGAATTCTATCACATGGAGGGAAAGGAGGTATCTACAACAAAAGAGGTTACCAAAATTAATTCTCTATATGGTTTGGAAAAGATTCTAGTCAACCCACTCATACATGTGAGTACAGATTGTGTGTTGCCTATCAGTCAAATTGACAGGATAGACCTAGATCCAAATACTCGTATGGAAACTTCCATAATGTCAATTACAGAAATCAAGCCAGACAACATTAGAGAAATTGGTGATTCACCAAACAATGATGAAAGTTCAAATGGAGATGTATTCATTTCATCTGCTGAAATTCAGAAATTCGATACTTCGCCAACTAGGCCATAAGAAGTTATAGAAATGTTAGAGGTGAACGATGATGTCAATTCTCAATCCATCATCTCCTCTTTATTACCCAAGGAAGACCCTTCATTATCAATAGGGTCAGAAATGGTAGCCTCTTCTTCAAGATGTTCAAATTTTAACATCTCTCCTGATTATGGAAATTATGCTTCATTATCTACTATGCAAGTAGAAACAGAAGAAGTAACACGTGTTGAAGAAGAAGAGTAAGATCTCAGGGATTCTCCTCTAGCATTTGAAGAGGTTATTTCTACCACTATGGATGAACTCAGAGAAATAAATCTGGGTACAAAAGAAGATCCATGCCCCACTTTAATTAGTGTGGCCATGACACTTGAAGAGAAAGAAATGTATATTTCATTTCTGAAGAAAAATCAAGATATATTTTCTTAGAACTATACAGAAATGCTAGGGCTTGATCCCGATGTTGCAAATCATCATTTGGGTTTTCCGGAATAACATCGAGGATTCAAGCAAGCTGTAAGAAGAACACACCGAACTTATGCTTCCAAAATTAAAGCTGAAGTACATAAGTTTATCAAAGATAACTTCATCAGAGAAGTTCAATATCCCAAGTGGCTGGCTAATATTGTCCCTGTGAAAAGGAAGAACAGACAAATTATAGTTTTCATTGATTTCACAGATCTTAATCAGCATTGTCTGAAGGATGATTTTCCAGTTCCAATCACAGAACTCATAATTGATGCAACAGTTGGCTATGAAGCACTTTCTTTCATGGATGGATATTCTAGATATAATCAAATCTGAATGGATCTAGAAGATGAAGAATTTATAGCCTTTAGATCCCCTCAGGGTGTGTTTTTCTATCGGGTAATGCCCTTTGGACTGAATAATGCAGGCACAACATATCAGCGTGCCATCCATCGTATCTTCAAACCCTTTTTAGGGAATTTTTTTGAATGTTATGTGGATGATTAGGTGGTTAAATCCAAACAATTTTCTAATCACTTGGATGATTTGAAAGTCATATTCCACAAACTTCGACAACACAATTTGAAGATGAACCCCTTGAAATGTGCTTTTTGGGTAACCTCAGGAAAATTTATCGGCTTTGTTGTATGCCATCATGGTATCAAAGTCGATCCTGAGAAGACAAAGTCAATCCTTGGTATGTAACCTCCTCGAAATTTGAAAGAATTGAGAGGACTTCAAGGAAACGTGGCCTATATTCAGCGTTTCATCGCCAATTTGGTAGGCAAAAGTTTACCCTTAACCAAATTGATGAAGAAGGGAGTCACTTACCAGTGGACTGAAGAATGTCAAGAGGCATTCAATATTCTTAATAAATATCTCTTGAGTCCACCTGTATTAATGCCACCTATTGAAGGAAGACCACTTATTCTTTATGTGACAGCTTTAGAGTGGTCATTGGGTGCCTTCCTTGCCCAAAAGAATGATTCTGGGAATGAAAACAACCTTTACTATCTCAGTCAGACTATGCATGAAGAAGAAAACTGATATTCAAGTATTGAAAAGTGCTGCCTAGCATTAATCTTTACAGTTCAGAAATTTAGACACTACCTGAAACATCATGAGGTCTAGTTGGTATCTCGCAATAACCTGCTCAAATTCATCATTAGTCATCCAATTCTTAGCGGACATCTGGCAAGATGGGTAGTTATTTTGCAGCAATTTGATATCCAGTATATGTCTCAAAAGGAAATAAATGGCCAAGCTCTGGCTGATTTTATTTCTGAAAATCATTCAGTAGAAGATACATATTTAGATACTGAACTTCCTGATGAGGAGGTATTTTCTATTCAAGATAATCTTCAAACTTGGGAAATGTACTTTGATTGTGCTTCCATAAGTCCAATGGGGAAGAAAATGGAAGATCCTATATTCAACAAAGCTAGTTTAGGAATTTTGCTCATTTCTCCAGAAAATGTAGTGTTACCCTATTCCTTCTTATTGTGGGAAGGTGGTACAAATAATGAAGCAGAATATAAAGCTCTCATCACTGGATTGGAGTTGGCGCTTCAAGCACAAGGGAATCACTTAAAGGTGAAAGGTGATTCAGACTTGGTAATCAAACATGTCAATGAGGATTATGCCATCAGAAAAGAAGAGTTAATCCCTTTGTATGATTACGTCAGAGAGTTAATAGCGGAATTTCCTTCGAAACCGACATTTTCTTATGTCCCTGGATCACAAAATGCCCAACCTGATGCACTGGATAATATAGCCACAGTTCTTGCAGATCCAAATAGGGATGAAACAATCATCAGTATTGCCCATCATCGTACAATTTCACCTTATTTTCAAACTAAAACAGAGGAAATCAATGAAATTAGTCCCATTTCTGAACCATATGGTCATACTATAGGATGGATGACAATAATCAGGGAATACCTTCAAAATGGAACACTCCCACCTGATAGAGTCAGGAAAGAACAAGTCCAGAGACATGTGGTCAATTTTACTCTTTATGACGGCCCTGATCACCTAGAAAAATTCTCTACAAAAGTGGTTTTGATGGAATTCTCTTCAGATGCATTGATGGTGAAGAGACAATGGCTGTCATGAAAGAAGTACATACAGGAGTCTGTGGTGACCACCAATCTGGACATAGACTATCTGATCAAATTATAAGGTTTGGATACTTTTGGCCTTCAATGATACAAGATTTTGTTGATTTCACGAAGAAGTGTCATTCATGCCAAGTATGTGCCAACTTCATTCATCAACCCCTAGAGTTGTTTCATACAGCTAAATACTCATGGCCATTTTCCACATGGGGAATGGATATAGTAGGACCGTAGACTTCATCCATATCCAAGCTATTTAAGTATATTATTACTGCTACTAACTTCTTTTCCAAATGGGCAGAGGCAATACCTCTCAAAGAATCCAATTATAAAAGTATTGTTAGCTTCATCAAGTCTAACATCATTACCAAATTTAGTGTCCCTCATACCATATTGACGGACAATGGAACCAACTTCTGTTCATCTGAGGTAAGGAAGTTGTATCAAGAATACAACATAAAATCCAACCATTCATCTCGGTACCATGAAGTGGAAAATGGCCAAATAGAGGCCTTCAATAAGACTCTTTCAAACATACTACAAAATATGGTGGATAAAGATAAAAAATCATGGCCTGATAAACTCTTTCATGCTTTATGGGATTATCGAACCACCACCCACACTGCTACACGATCAACTCCATATTCATTGGTATATGGAACAGAAGCAGTCATACCTATTGAGGTTCAGCTACCTTCGCTCAGAGTATCCATTTATGATCAGTCATCTACAGATGAACAATCTCAAAAGCGGTTGGATGAATTGGAATGATTAGATGAAAAAATATTGTGCACTTTCCACCATTTGGAAGTCTATCAGAATCGAATAGCACAAGATTTCAACAAAAAATTTCATACTCATTCATTCATTCAAGGAGAATTGGTATTGGTTATCAGAACTCCAATGATACCAGGTAAGAAACTTACCAAGCTTGAGCCAAAGTGGTAAGGACCTTACTCAATACATAAGGTCTACTCCAATGGATCTTATTCTTTAATCTCAATGGATGGAGAACTCATCACGACTCCAACCAATGCAAGATTCTTGATGAAGTATTTTGTGAAACACAAATCATCCCTTTTGTTCAACAAGAAGTTAAACTGTATTTTCCTTACTGCAAGACTTTAAACTGTGCAGTCCCTAATTCATCCAACATGACGTTACATTGTATTGTCCTTACTGCAAGACTTTAAACTGCACAGTCCCTAATTCGTCCAACATGACGTTAAA
Organism: Viscum album; assembly: GCA_963277665.1. NCBI lineage: Eukaryota > Viridiplantae > Streptophyta > Magnoliopsida > Santalales > Viscaceae > Viscum > Viscum album. Next base: position 582,477,963 of record OY728150.1, on the reverse strand, counting down.
CTGTATTTTCCTTTCTGCAAGACTTTAAACTGAACAATCCCTAATTCATCCAAGATGACGTTAAAGTGTGACGTCCTAGCTACATGAAGAGAAACTGTACAGAAGTCCCTTATGTCCAGCAGGACGTTAAACTTCATGACCATCATCCACATTATACGATGTTAAACTGTACACATCTTCATCCCACATGACTTTAAACTGTGAAAAAAGTCCCTAATACGTCCTAGCTATATGACGCTAAACTGTACAACACTCCATAATCCAACATGATGTTAAACTGTATTGTTCCCCTTTCGTCTAACATAATGTTAAACTGTCTCGTCCTAGCTATATGACGTTAAACTATACAGTACCCTCTTTTTTCCTTACTACATGAAATTAAACTACATAGTCCTCCATTGTCCAACATGACGTTAAACTGTGCATCGTTAGGGTTTTTTCTACATCTTGTTTCTCACACCGAGTATGACTCACGTGAGCTTAGAGTAAACTTCAACCATAACACCCTTTCTGGTCCACTAACCATGTGTAAGTCCCAACACCATTTTTTAGGTCGTTGTCCTCAAGAAGAACTTGATCACTAATTCATTATTCAATTGAACTACGTGGACTTTGATCCTCGCCTTCTAGGCTGGGTACGTAGGAAACCTCCCGAGGTTCAATCCCAAAACTAACCTCTTCACATCGGTTCACCTCCATCTCATATGATGTTGATTCATGAAACTGCCCCCAGAACCAATATTTTTTTACATTGGTTCACCATCGTCCTTGATATATGATGTTAAACTATTCACACTTTTGTCCTGTACGACAATAAACTACAACATTATTTGACACCCTCACCTGAGAAGGAATCATTATTTACATTGATCTCCAATCATGTTATATTATAAAGACTACATAAATACATGTCAATTCCTGAACCTTTAATCTTGGTTCAAACCATCATCGCACTAAAGCCCCCTTTCACCCTTCATATGTACGAACCAAATCTGTACAAAGGGTATTTCAAGAACTGCGCGTAGCTTGATTCCCATCCTTATGGGATACGTAGGAACGTTCGAGTGTCCCTCGAATCCAGCCCCAAGTCTTTGGGCCTAACCCCAAATTTCACTTTCAATCCCTTGGCTGAAAAGTCCCCCTATGAAAACATGAATGTTGTATGAAAACCCTGGTTTTTATTCATATCAGGTTTATAAAACACACACTGTGTATTCATTATTATGGTCCAAGAATTATGACCCTAAACTAAGATTTCCTATACTCTAGTCCCACATGACGTTAAACTGTATTTCAATAACTACATTTGGCTTGATTCTCATTCTAATGAGATATGTAGTGAAGTCCAACATCTTAATTTAGGAACCATCCACAACATGATTATGGTTAGTATTGGTCTGTGTATCTCTATATGCATTGAACAATGCCCATTTTGATGTGTCATACTCCTAACCTTAAATACTTCCAAATCTCCATAACCCTTTTCTTGACTTCTGGTCACAAAATGTTTGATACTCGGGAATTCTTTTGTTTCACTATGCAGCATGTGCCCTTAGGTGGCCTTGCATAAGTAGTCTACATAATAGACATGTCAACCGAAAGATGCTATTATTTTACTATGCAGCCAATGACCTTAGGCTGCCCTGCATAATTCAACCCCCAAACGGGTTTGTTAAATAATAGTAACTTCATTCGTGGGAATAAAACCTCTTTTGTCCTTACTTTTCTTAACGAAAATATAAAGGGATCCACAAAAATAGCCATCCTTAACATATTTGTCCCATGCTCTTTTTCATGATCTGAGAGTATTTAAGTCTATGGTTTATATTTCCCTTCCCTACGTTTGGGTCAGAACTTCGTAGGAGTGACATTCATCCAATTCATTGACAATATTGATTGGAAATATTCTCTCCATATTCAAGTACCTCTCTCCATACAACAGACTCTATGCTTTGGAAAATTTGAATCTCCATAAACTTTCATAGGTTTTTTATCAATAGAAAAGTAAAATTTCTAAGAGTTATTTTGCCTGACTATGCAACACGTTCCCTTAGGCGGCCTTGCATAAACAGTCTACAAAACAGACCTGTCATCCAAAAGATGCTATTATTTGACTATGCAGCCAATACCCTTAGGTGGCCCTGCATAATTCAACCCCCTAACGGGTTTGTTAAATAATGGTAACTTCACTATTAGGAAATACTTCTTCTAATGCCTTTTAGCCCTTTTTCATATCATTCCTCGGATTCAAAATTTCTTAAGTCATATTTTACATTTACCCCCCATACATAGATATGGTAATATGTTTTCAGATAAATTATCAAGGAATTGAGTCAATTTTTTAATCCATTCGGTCAAAGTATTGTGACCTTAAACATTATCCTTTTTATGTCCGACATTCATGACTTTAAACTACCCACAAAAGACAAGGGAACTCTGAATGAAAGTCAAGTACCACCTCACTAAACATACATTTTGTATGATTTAGGTAATATTGAGCAATAAAAAAATTCAAAGTTTTTAGTGTTATTTTTATAATCCTAGAAAAAATCAAACTATTCTTACTAGGCCCATTGTCTTAGGTAAAAATTTAAAGCAGGTAGCAAAAGAAGGCATGCACAAATGATTGAAGATGAAAGTGTTTTTCATTTGATGCACAAAAGTTAGAAGGACATCCAGAGACTAGAGTCTCTTCTCTTTTCTTAGGGATTACAAGATACTTTCTACATAAATATTCATTTGATTTACGGCATCCCAAGCTTCATCAAAATCTACTTGAAGTTCATGCACTCGACCATCTTCACTCTTTTCAGCTTGATAGAGTGCTTTATTGGTTTCATCGATGGCTTTCATACCATTTGTTTAAACTCCTTCTAGTGAATTGTTAAGCTGGTCAAGTTCCCCAATAACAGCATCTAACTGTTGCTGAAGGTGCATCTGCTAGAAAACATTATCCTTGATCTTATGCTTCAGCTCTTTCAACTTGGCAGCATGATCAGCCTCAGCTCGGGACACCGCAGCCTCAAATTCACTGATATTGGATGACAACCTTACTCTAGTCAGGTCTTGACGGTACCTCTGCTCCTGCTCCCTTCTTAAGATGACTTGTTTCACCGCAGCATGGATCTCATGGTATCCAAAACCGCCAAGTCTCAATATGACGAACAGGGATGACAGTCGGGGGATCTTTGATGACATCTCTTCAAGAGGCACTTCAGATATGATCTTCCATATGTTCTGCCATGCCTTGCGACGTGAAAATTGGAGTGCCTTTTGTAACTCTGGGTCTGATTCGGCATCACTGTCACAGGGGGAAATATAATCTGAAATTAATGCACTTAAAGAAGTGTCATGTTTTTCTCCTTCTCCCCTGACCCATTTTACTTCACTTTCTATTCCCGTTGGGGTGGAGGATGAGGCTTCACCTCCATATCTAGCCACTGAAATTGATGACCCTGCATAGTCAATTGAAATTTTTTGGTTAGTTTCAAAGGATGACAAAAGTTGATTAAGTTTTCTTGCAAATTAAGTACAACCACAAATATTGTTCTCTCTTACCCAACAGTAGATCAACAGCAGAATAAGGCTCCTCTCCATCTTTCCTAGCTTCAACAGGATTTTCAGGACGAGTTTCAGGAAGCTCTACCGGGTTCAGCTCTACTTGAGCTAGTGTCTCTGCAATAGTAGGGTTGTTCATACCCCCTTTAGGAATTGGTAGTTCAGTAGATTGCTCCGATAGAACTATAAATATTTAACCAATCATGGTAAAAGATGTAATAATAAGTTATTTTAATAGGATGAAGGATAACACTCACATCCAAAATCTTCTAAATTACATGGTAATTTAACATGATCTAAAATGTCTTAAAAAGATGCACCAAGTTTCATCAATTCATCTAATGATATCTCGGATTCTTGGTTAGTCTCACTCAGGAAAGAATTAAATGTATCTTCTTGGTGACCCTCATCCTGCAGCCTCTGACCCTGGACAATTTCTTCAGATAAAATTACAACATCAATTGCAGTGGCCACCAAATGTTCCGGTGCAGGTGTCGAACCTAAAGTATCATAGAATGTAAGTCAGTTGATGTTTTCATTCAACATTCTATGAAGCATTGTTAATTTACCAAAAGTAAGATCTTCTCTCCTTGTAGCAGCAGCATGAGCAGTACTGGGAATAGATGCTGGCTCTTTTTCAGGAGCATCTAAGTCAGCATAAACATGCGACTGTTCACCAGCACCCTCCATCATTCTCAGAGGAGGGTTAGTCCTCTGATAAAACACTATTTTGTTGAATATTTTATTTCTAATAAATGACAAACTTTCCTCACATTGTTTTATATATGATCAATTATGGAATATTTGAGATTAGATCACTCAATTGAAAATTTGATGAAAATTCCAGTTTTACCCTTTTAAAGTGCACTGTGGTATATTATGAATAAATATTTTTATTTCCCGAATTGGAACTTAATATGTTGTGACCGAATGCCTCACTAAATATGCTACAACTTTTATTCAGGATATTAGAGCTAGATCGTGGGTTTAATTGGAGTAAATGGGCCATGAAGACAAAGCTGGACTGGACTCGCTGGGCTGGATAGTGCTTCTGTATTTGGGACATAACTTTCTTATCAGTGCTTGGATGTGAACCAAATTTGGAGAGCCTCTAGAAGACAACAATTAGCGCAAATAATTCTTCTGGAAGAGCAGCTGGATCGCGCTTTTTGGAGGTCAAACAGGCAGTGAAAATTGGATTAAAATATTCTCCCGAATTTCCACATTCACACTTGAAACCATTTGTAACCCTAGCCCTCCCCAACTCTATTTAAAGGACATTTTCACTCTTTGTGAGGCTGTTTCGGAGCTTGGGGAAGGTGTATCCGAGAGTTGGTTTCCTAGGAACTCCTCTAACCCCTTGGAAGAAGTGAGGCTTTGTGCAAGGATCTCTTCCAAGAAGGCTCTCCTCTCCCACCTCCACTTATGTTTCATTGTTTTCATGCTTGTAACTTGTCCTTTTCTTCAATAAATCATCTTTGTTATTATTTTACTATCTTCTTTTTTTTGGATTCTTGGTTCTGGAATCTTAGAGTGGAGACAAGATTGGGTATTTCCCTTTCAATCCGTTGCTTATGCAAAACGTCTCCACAATGAAAATTCCAACCATGGAAGAGTAGTTTTGTTCATAGTCGATCTAATCCCTACCCCCTTCATTTATTCATTTTGAATCCATGAACATACTGTAATTCATAATTTGTGATCAATTAATTGAGATTTAAGTTGTAAGGAACTCACTCGACTTGCATCTGACCGCGAGGACGGTCCTGTGTGAATCAAGAGAGACAAACTTCAATTGTAAAATCTAATCAACTTGGGATAGAATTGTAGGGTTCAACTCTCATCCCTAAACTTAATTAATTCTCAAATATAGAGAGGAGGTTCTGCCCTAATTGACCATTGATCATAAGTTGGATTTGGACCACAATCAAAGTAGGGTACTGCGATTGGAAGTCTCAAAGACAACCTAGTGCTCATTTCTTCAAATACATGTGGTTGTGTCAAATTCCATTGGGTTCGGGGGATGACAAGGTTAGGGGGTCACATTTTAATGAATTATAGTCATATGGGATAATGATTAGAGAATGGTGAAGGGGTACATTAGATTTTCTACGACTTCTCATAGTAGTGCTTTTAAAGAAACAGTGTTCGTGATTGTCTTTTACTCCTTGATTTCCTTGATTGTTTTGTTTCGTGTTCTAAAAGTCTTTCAATCAAACCACCCACATCTTTTATCATTTTGTTTCTTTTTTTTGGTTTCTTAAAGACTTCTAAGTGTTGTTAAACTAAGTCCTCCTCAAGAGAACGAACTAGGTCAGCCACTGTGCTGCACTTAGTAAAGAAACAATATCATTTGAAAGCGCCCACGACAGCGCCTTTCAAATTTGGCGCCGTTGCCGGGGAGGAAATAGTTTTCTCAATAAATTAGAGGTATTTGTTTTTTATTTCATTCTCTTATTCCTCTTCTCACTTTATTCTTTCACCTTTCTCAATATTGGTTCATTTTTCTCTTCTTCTTCTTCTTAATTTTTTTAGACCATCAATTGAACTCCATTCTCATGATATTGTGGTCTATTCTTTTTCTTCATTTCTCTATTTTTATATGATTTATGACACGGTCCCAACCTGAGGATCTCTTTAATCTAGATCCTGAGATTGAACGCAGCCTTAGGGCTCGAATCAGGCAATCTCAATCCACGGGAAGTGTCGACATTTACCTAACAGGAGAACTCCTCCATTTTGGAAACACTGAAATTGGAAACACATCTAAATCCAAACTAAAACAAGAACCAATAGCTGAGAATAATGGAAATGAACTTAATAGAACCATTCGAGAATTGGCTGCACCAGATATTAACTATCAACCAAATTGCATTGCATACCCAACACTTGAATCAGACTTTGAACTTAAATCTGGACTAATTTACCTTCTTCCAAAGTTTCATGGATTATCTGGTGAGGACCCAAACAAACATTTAAAGGAATTTAATGTAGTCTGCTCAACTCTTAAACTAAGAAATGTCTCTGAAGATCAAATTAAATTAAGAGCATTCCCATTCTCGCTTGACGGAGCTACAAAGGATTGGATGTACTATTTACAAACTGAAGACGTAACATGTTGGAACGATTTGAAACGTATTTTCTTGCAGAGGTTCTTTCCAGCATCAAGGACTACATCCATTCAAAAGGAGATATCAGGGATCAAGCAGGCACAAGGGGAGTCGATGTATGAGTACTGGGAGCGCTTCAAGAAGTTATGTGCAAGCTGCCCACATCACCAAATCAGTGAGCAACTACTTATCCAGTACTTCTACAAAGGCCTCACACCTATGGAGAGGAGCATGGTGGATGCCGCAGCTGGAGGAGCATTGATGGACAAAACACCAGCAGACGCACGTTCATTGATAGACAAGATGGCCCAAAACTCTCAACAATTTGGAGATATAGGTACACCACATGTCAGGGGAGTACATCAGGTAAGTCCTTCTTCTCTTGAAAATCATTTGATTGATACCAAGTTGGAATAATTGACCACTATGGTGAGGCATATTGCATTGGCTCAAAAGACATCCCAACCCACTTCTTCAAGGCCATGTGGCATTTGCACCGATACAAGCCACCCAACTGATTGTTGCCCCCAATTACAAGAGTTACAGGATTGTGCTGCCATATTTCCTGGGAGACCATATCAGCAACAAAAAAAACCACAGAAGAAGTATGATTCCTTTGCACCAACATTTAACCAAGGATGGAGAGATCAATTAGATATGAGGTTTGGCTCTGGACATCAACAAAGGCCCCCCTTTCAACAAAACTTCCAGCAGCCTCCACCTTACCAACAAGGTTTCCAACAACCCCAAAGAATATTTGAGGCCCAAGCATCAACAAGTCAGCAACATGGGAGTTCTCAACCAAAGGTAGATTCTAATACTGATGATCTTTTGAAATAAATTGTTCTTAATCAACAGAATGAGCTGAAAAGTCAAGGTTCTGAGTTGAGGGAGTTGAAGACACAAATGATCCAGATTGCCACCGCCCTCTACGAACTAGTAAGTAAGAACTTTGGAGCCCTTCCTTCCCAACCTAATCCAAATCCCAAGGGGAATGTCAGTGCCATCACATTGAGAAGTGGGAAGAAAACAGTTGATACATCTGCACCTACAATACCACCGGGATTCACCTCAACTCCAGAGAATCCCCATCCCATACCAAATGATGAGAAACCCAAGGAGAAAGATAAAGGTAAGAAAAAGGTTGATGATCTTCCTCTTAAACCCCTTCCATTCGCAAATAGATTTGTACAAACTAAGAATATGGATGAAGAGGCAATGAAAAAGGAGGTTTTGGATACATTCAAGCATCTCAAGATCAACATCCCTCTACTTGAAGACATCAAGCAAATACCGAGGTATGCGAAATTCTTAAAAGAACTGTGTACAAATAGAAGAGGGCTAAAGGGAAATGAGCGGATCAACCTTGGAAGGAACGTATCTACACTCATTACACCAACCATGTCAATGCCAATGAAGTGCAAGGATTCTGGGACATTCACCATACCATGAACCATAGGGGAGTTACACTTTTTTGATGCACTTTGTGATTTAGGTGCTTCCATAAATGTGATGCCTCACTCTGTATTCTCTTCCTTGCAGGTTGGTGAGTTGAAGCCAACAAGAGTAGTGGTGCAATTGGCGAATAGAGCTACGGCATATCCAGCGGGAGTCCTTGAGGATGTACTTGTCCGGGTAAGAGACATGATCTTTCCAGCGGATTTCTATGTTCTTAACATGGAGGATGATCAGGTAAGTTCTCATGCCCCCATTATCTTAGGTAGGCCCTTCCTCAAAACTGCAAAAACTATCATAAATGTCAATGAGGGTACACTTTCCATGGAATTTGGGGATGAAGTTGTGATATTTAATGTTATGGATTCCATGAAGTACCCCTCTGAGGACCATTCTTCTTTTGTTATCTCCCATTTTGAACCACCAAGTAAAAACTCCATGGATTTTGATTGTCCTATGCTTAGGGAGATTATGAGTATTGGTTCTGGTTTAATGTCTAAGAGAACTTCCACACCTGTTTCTAATGAACAAGACTCTCTAAGATTTGATTTTGAAATTGATTCATATTCTGATCTTATTCATGTGAACTCTGATTATGACATGGCTATAGAGTATGCTGATGGATTTGATGCTTTATTCTATGATTTTGATGATGTATATTTTGATACCGATGCTCTTTGTGCACATATTTCAGTTCCTTCAATGTCTCCATCCATACTACACCCTCCTTCATTAGAACTCAAGCCATTGCCACCAAATCTAAAATACCCATACTTGTTGAGTGGTGAGAGATTACCTGTTATCATTTCTAACAATCTCCCTTTTGAACATGAAGAAAAGCTTTTGAATATTTTGAGGGAGAACATCAGGGCGATTGGGTGGACCTTGGCTGACATATCAGGTATTAGCCCCTCCATTTTCATGAATAGGATTCTCTTGGAGGATGGGGCTAAACTGGTGAGACAACCACAAAGGAGACTCAATCCCACCCACCTGGAAGTTGTTAAAAAAGAAGTTGAGAAATTGCTCAAGGCAGGTATAATCTTTCCCATTTCAGATTCTCAGTGGGTAAGTCCAATTCAGGTTGTGCCTAAGAAAACTGTTTTTACTGTTGTTAAAAATGAGAAAGATGATTTAGTTCCAATGAGGGTGAAAAACAGTTGGCGTGTGTGTATTGATTATAGAAAACTAAATCAGACCACTCGCAAGGACCATTTCCCCCTCCGATTTATTGATCAAATGCTCGAGAGACTAGCTGGGAAAACACACTATTGTTTCTTGGATGGATTTTCTGGATATTTTCAGGTTCCTATAGCTCCAGAGGATCAGGAGAAGACTACATTCACCTATCCCTTTGGCACATTTGCCTACCAGAGGATGCCATTTGGACTTTGCAATTCCCCAGGTACCTTCCAGAGATGCTTGGTGAGTATTTTTTCTGATTTTATTGAGACCTGCATGGAGGTATTTATGGATGATTTTACAGTGTATGAGTCTTCATTTGATGAATGTCTAAATAGTTGGGGAAAGGTATTGAATCGTTGTATTGAGAAGAATCTAGTCCTGAATTTTGAAAAGTGTCATTTTATGGTAGAGCATGGCATTGTCTTAGGGCATGTAGTGTCAAAACATGGGATAGAGGTTGATAGATCTAAGGTAGACATTATTTCATCCTTACCATATCCTTCATGTGTGCGTGATGTTAGATCTTTCCTAGGGCATGCCGGATTTTATCGGCGCTTCATCAAAGATTTTAGTAAGATCGCTCTTCCTATGTCACGATTACTTCAAAAAGATTCTGATTTTGTGTTTGATGATTATTGTAGGACTTCCTTTGATGAGCTAAAGAAGTGTCTGACCACTCCACCTATCATACAGCCCCCACGGTGGGACCTTCCATTTGAGCTTATGTGTGACGCCTCCAACTTCGCGGTTGGAGCTGTCTTATCTCAGAGGGTGGAAGGACGTTCACATGTGATTGCATATGCATCAAGAACATTGGATTCAGCCCAATCAAACTACACAACCACAAAAAAGGAGTTTCTTGCTGTCATATTTGATTTAGATAAATTCCGTTCATATTTATTGGGCTCTAAAGTAGTTATTTTTTCTGACCATGCAGCTTTGAGGTACCTCCTGAAGAAGCCAGATGTAAAGCCATGACTTATCCGTTGGATGCTCCTTCTTCAAGAGTTTGACATCGAGATAAAGGACAAAAAGGGGTCAAAAAACATGGTGGCTGACCACATGAGTAGGCTTACTCACACACTAGAGGATGATACCTTGGACCAGGTACCACTTCGGGACACTTTTCCCGATGAGCATCTTTATTCCATCTCAGGTATGCATCCTTGGTAGACTGATTTAGTGAACTACATTGTTGCCTCCGAAATCCCTGCAAATTTAAAGAAACATCAAGTCTAAAAATTTAAAAGTGAGTCTATGTTTTATGTTTGGGATGATCCTTACCTCTGGCGCATGTGCAGTGACCAAGTAATTAGGAGGTGTGTTCCTGATCATGAGTTTGAGTCTGTCCTACATTTCTGTCATACACTTGCCTATGGTGGACACTTTGGACCCCAACAGACAGCTAGGAAAGTCTTAGACTCTGGATTGTATTTTCCTAGTTTATTCTATGATGCCCATGTGTTTTGTAAGTCGTGCTCTTATTTCCAACACACTGGGAACATTTCTAGGAGACATGAGATGCCCCAACAACCCATACTATTCTGTGAGATTTTTGATGTATGGGGCATTGATTTTATGGGTCCTTTTTCTAGTTCATTTGGATTTTTGTATATTTTGGTTGCTATTGATTATGTGATTAAATGGGTGGAGGCCAAGGCCAGCAGGACTGACGATTCTCATGTTGTAGTGGATTTTGTCAAGGCTCAAATTTTCTGCAGGTTTGGAGTACGAAAGGCCATCATCAGTGACCAAGGGACACACTTTTGCAATGAGAATTTTTCTTCCCTCCTTCGAAAGTATGGGGTGACACACAAAACATCAACACCATACCACCCCCAAACAAATGGCCAGGCTGAGGTTTCAAATCGCGAGTTGAAACAAATCTTGGAGAAAACCATGCAGCCAAATAGGAAGGATTAGAGCAAGCGCTTGAATGATGCATTGTGGGATTATAGGACAGCATACAAGACCCCCATTGGTATGTCCCCATTTCGGATTGTTTTTGGGAAAGCGTGTCATCTCCCTGTGGAAGTTGAGCATAGAGCTTATTGGGCTATAAAGAAATGCAACATGGATTTGGCCCAAGCCGGAATCCAAAGGAAGCTGCAAATTCAAGAGGTTAAGGAGATTAGATTATCATCATATGAGAACTCAAGGCTCTACAAGGAAAGATCAAAAGCAGCTCATGAAAAAATGATCCAACAAAGGGAGTTTCATGTTGGAGAGAAAGTCCTTCTCTATAGTTCATGACTGAAGCTGATGCCTGGTAAGTTGTGTTCCATATGGTTAGGTCCATATGTTGTGACTAATGTTTTTCCTTATGGTGCAGTGGAGATCACACAAGAGAACACTAGAAGGAGCTTTATAGTCAATGGGAAATGTTTGAAGAGATACATTGAGGGACTTCCTACTGATGAAATGGATTTTATCACACTGCATGACCCCATCATCACTTGAGCACATCAGGCTGTTCCTAACCCTTTCACTTTTATATTATTTGTCCTATTTTAAAATTCTTCATTTCATGTGCATATATCATCTCATAGGTTCACATTGAGGACAATTCAATATTTTAAGTGTGGGGGAGGGAACCTTTTAGTTTAGTAATTTCAATTGCTTTCCTGTTAAAAAAAACCAAAAAAAAATTGTGTGTTTTTCAAATTTTGTGTGTTTATTTTACAATTTTCTGTGTGTTTTTGAAACTTTTGAGCTGAAATGATTCTCATCACCATTTTTAAATCCATATCAATAAGTGAAACAATTTACCCCTTGAAACTAAGCTTAAATGAATGCTGAAATGACTTTGTTTCAAGTTTAAATATTTAGTAATTTCATGGAAAGTACACCGAATTTTGAATCCCATGCCACATCTCACTGTCTTTATATTTGAAATCACTTTCCCGTGAGGCTTTTGAACCATTATTTTCATATTCTTTACATTCACCTCACTTCTTGAGAGAACCAAACCATACTTTATTTAACCAGAATTTGATCTATTCCTGTCAAAACTTGAGGGTTTGAGGTACTTATGTTTAAATGATTGAGGCATTTGTTTGGTATTAAAGCCCTTATTTCAAAGAATCCTTTTTTATAATGGCCTACCTTGAATATTTAATCCGTGTAGCCCTTAGAATCCATGCACAACCTGTTAGGTTAGCTACATTACAAGCCAATTTTCCCTATCCAACCAACTCTTGAAGTGAAATTGCATAATCTAGTTGAGCTTAAGTGTGGGGGAAGTTGTCTTGTGTTTTGCCCCCACATTCTTTGATACTTTGGGTGGAAAATTAAATTCTTAAGAGATGTGTTTTCTGCTGAAGAAATTCATTATATTGAAATCTGTGCCTTTTCTGGAGCTTTCATGACAAGTGAAGCTGTGCCTTTTCTGGAGCTTCTAATTGAGGTGGAAAGCTGTGCCCATCTGGAGATTTCAAGAAAATCATGTTTGAGAAGATTGGCATTTTTTATGCTGAAATGATGAATGGTGTAAACCTTTCATTACTTTTCATGATGATGGAGCTGAATTGATACTATGGGGATTGAGGAGAAGACCATATTTAAGTGAAAATTAGATTAATGCAATTTTTCATCAAAAAGAGTCAAGCCCTCCTCATTCAGCCTCAGAGTTTTTCACATCTTAATCCTACCAACCGAAAGCCATAGAACAACCCTGAAAAGTCCTTATGATAAACATATGTCCTTGACTCACATCGGGTAGTGATGTAGGAATCTATCAAGCCTATAGTGACCCTTGTATGAGTTTGGATGAGAAAGAAATTGCAAAAGAAAATTGATATTTGTGTGATGAGAGAAAATTCAAGTGAGGTAAGTGTTTTGTGCATGGGAGGATAAATGAAGTGGAAATATATTGAATAATATAAATGAAGAACTTGAAATAATGGTATTTTATAAGGCATGATATCTTTTGTTTCTTGGTGTATAATTTCTTGATCTTAAGGATATGTTTTTTAAAATTGGTTTTGATTTGATATTGATGTTTACTTGACATGAGGTTTTTCCCAGGAGTGCAAAAGGGTAAGTATGGGGGAGTTGATAAAACACTATTTTGTTGAATATTTTATTGCTAATAAATGACAAACTTTCCTCACATTGTGTAATATATGATCAATTATGGAATATTTGGGATTAGATCACTCAATTGAAAATTTGATGAAAATTCCAGTTTTACCCTTTTAAAGTGCACTGTGGTATATTATGAATAAATATTTTTATTGCCCGAATTGGAACTTAATATTTTGTGACAGAATACCTCACTAAAATTCTACAACTTTCATTCATGACATTGGAGCTAGATCGTGGGTTTACTTGGAGTAAATGGGCCATGAAGACAAAGCTGGACTGGACTCGCTGGGCTGGATAGTGCTTCTGTATTTGGGCCATAAATTTCTTATACGTTCTTTTATGTGGCCCAAATTTGGAGAGAATCTAGAAGACAAAAATTAACGCAAATCATTCTTCTGGAAGAGCAGATGGATCGTGCTTTTTGGAGGTCAAACAGGCGGTGAAACTTGGATTAAAATATTTTCCCGAATTTCCACATTCACACTTGAAACCATTTGTAACCCTAGCCCTCCCCAACTCTATTTAAAGGACATTTTCACTCTTTGGGAGGCTGGTTCGGAGCTTGGTCAAGGTGTATCCGAGTGTTGGTTTTCTAGGAACTCCTCTAACCCCTTGGAAGAAGTGAGGCTTTGTGCAAGGATCTCTTCCAAGAAGGCTCTCCTCTCCCACCTCCACTTGTGTTTCATTGTTTTCATGATTGTAACTTGTCCTTTTCTTTAATAAGTATTCTTTGTTATTCTTTTACTATCTTCTTTTTTTTGGCTTCTTGGTTCTGGAATCTTAGAGTGGAGACAAGATTGGGTATTTCCCTTTCAATCCGTTGCTTATGCAAAACGTCTCCACAATGAAAATTCCAACCATGGAAGAGTAGTTTTGTTCATAGTCGATCTAATCCATACCCCCTTCATTTATTCATTTTGAATCCATGAACATACTGTAATTCATAATTTGTGATCAATTAATTGAGATTTAAGTAGTAAGGAACTCACTCGACTTGCATCTGACCGCGAGGACGGTCCAGTGTGAATCAAGAGAGACAAACTTCAATTGTAAAATCTAATCAACTTGGGATAGAATTGTAGGGTTCAACTCTCATCCCTAAACTTAATTAATTATCAACTCTAGAGAGGAGGTTCTTCCCTAATTGACCATTGATCATAAGTTGGATTTGGACCACAATCAAAGTAGGGTACTGTGATTGGAAGTCTCAAAGACAACCTAGTGCTCATTTCTTCAAATACATGTGGTTGTGTCAAATTCCGCAGGGTTCAGGGGATAACAAGGTTAGGGGGTCACATTTTAATGAATTATAGTCATATGGGATAATTATTATAGAATGGTGAAGGGGTATATTAGATTGGCTATGACTTCTCATAGTAGTGCTTTTAAAGAAGCAGTGTTCGTGATTGTCTTTTACTCCTTGATTGCCTTGATTGTTTTGTTTCGTGTTCTAAAAGTCTTTCAATCAAACCACCCCCATCTTTTATCATTTTGTTTCTTTTTTTTTTGGTTTCTTAAAGCCTTCTAAGGCTTGTTACACTAAGTCCTCCTCAAGAGAACGACCTAGGTCAGCCACTGTGCTGCACTTAGTAAAGAAACAATATCATTTGAAAGCGCCCACGACAGCGCCTTTCATCCTCTCCCTCAAAGGGGAAATTGAAGAAGCCCCTGCAACCCCAAGAAGTATGAGCAATCTTTTCATGGGTTAAGACTCATGACTATCTGAAGAACTTACCACTACTGATGAAGCATTTAGCTGTGGACTTCTTCCTTTGATGCCTTTGCTTCTTTGGATTTTTAGGAGTGTTGACATCATCATCTCCAAATACAGGAATTGGAAAATGAAAAGCCATGTCTAACTCCTCCTCCATGGCCTGATAGCCTAGAGATACCTCGCCTGGATCACGAGGAGATTCATTAGCTCTGATGGTAGTACCACCAGGGCTATACTGTGGTGAAGGAACCTCAATAGTTCCTTTCTTTGCAAGCTGCATGATGAAGAAAGTAATTTCCATGAGTAACAAAGATTTAAATGGAATCAAGTTACAAAGAAAATAAGGAAAGAGACTTACGTCTTCAGGAGCCACGTAATCGTGCCACTCCTCATCTCTAGAAGAACCAGTACCCTTAGTGGTGCCACGATCTATCATTTCCTTTAACTACTTGGTGACAGGAATGGAATCATCGGTGGAATATATGAGCATATCCAGCTCTCTGATGTACGCCCGCACTTCATCGGGGTTATCCTCGAAACAGATATTGATGGAGACCCGAAGATTCCCTATTCCAGGGATGTCTATCCCCTCACACAGATCCAGCTAGACAGTTTCAGCATTGCAATATAAACTCCTCCATGTCTGGACAACCTCTGGTTGTAGATATTCAGCGTGTGTACCAGAAGGCTGTGAGGAGCGTCCTACAATCTTAGACTTCAGCTTCTTCCCATCTCCTGCAACTACAGATAAAAGATAATAAAACAAGACTTGTTGCATTATAAATTAATGGTGATTAAATTTTCCCAACGAAGTAACTCACTAGGAGTCGATAGAGTTGGTCACTTGATTCTGACAGGAGGATTATATCTGGCACGAGGCTGCTTTGCCGCATGTTGTGCCTCATCATCCCCATCTTAGGAATCCACCGAGTCAACCCTAGGTGAGGAACCTGGTGAATCAACTTCAGGTGGGGAAGAATCACCTTCTAGATGGAGGGTTTCTTTCTCTACAATTCTTTTCTTTTTACCCACCTGATGAACTGAATGATTCAGTACCCCTTCAGGGTATGATGATATCTAGTTCTCGGTATACCATGTAGTCAAGTTACTCGTCGCTTTAGCAAATGTTAGATCAAACACTGCCCCGGTCTTCTCCATATATGTCAGCAACCATATTTGTCAGGCAACCATCAGATGCTACTCTGACCTAAAATGCACATGAGGGGATACAACAGTCTACTACAGACACTTGAATTGGCGTGCAAATCTGTATGGATCATAGGCCTCACATATAATCTCTCCATCAATACTGGTGGCCAGTACACCATCTATGCAAGCCAACATGTATGACCTCAATTCCAGGTCGGATGTTCCATCATCAACAAACTTTCCTGTTGGTGGGTTTCCATAAGGAAAGAAATTGAATTCCTTGAACATGCTTAGCCTCACCTTCTCCTGCTTCTAGAGTCGGCCAGAATGTGCCAGAAGCACCCCTATTCTCTGTTCTGGGCAGGTAGTAGGATGATTATAGGTGGTCCCCTTCACCTCCTTCTTGGTAAGAAACATATCCATCCACTCCTTTGGATGAATATCCTTTCTATAATGAGTTTTGGAGGTCTTTGAGTTCTTGATCTTGTTGAAAATTTTCAATAACTCCCAAGCCAAAGCCAGAGTCTTCTCTGAAGCATTCCAAGTCACCTTGGGGGGGATGAATTCATCATACATATCACCCAAAATTGGGGCCCCTGAGATCATGTAGACATCCCAAAAAATGATTCCTACTTATCCATGAGTCTGATGGAAAGAATTGGTTTCTGGGCTCCAACGGCTGATTAGCATTGGCACAAAGTCATCATTCCTGTAGACATATGTCTACCCAGCCCAGACGGCTACATATATTGCAGCTCCTTTCAAATCCTCAGAAAACTATGCATAGGTTTGTAGCACCCAATATTTCCACATCCAAGTTGGCTTCACACCTCCTCTAGGAAAGAAGTCCAAACTCTTCTTCCTACCTTTGAATTGATCCATCTGAGAATTTCAGAAGATTGAAGGATAACAATGTGGTTTCAGCTTAGGCTTGTGAGGTTTCAGATCTGGGGCACAAGGGCTATGATGAATTATATAGGCCTTATCCATTGTTCCAGTATTTACAAATGATCCTCAAATTGAGACATTTTTTGAAGCAAAATTGGTGTAAGTCTGAAACCAAGAATGCGGAAGATAATTCTTTGCCTCTGGAATATTGACTTCTTGCAGATGACCATGCCCATACAGAGGAAAATAGATTCTCTGTGGAAAATTAAGATGATACCTCTTCAAGTACTTGGCCAAATCTGGGAGAGTGTTGTTGCAGATATCATAGTAATAATGGATAACAATGTTCATCATATCATCAATTCGCTTGCACGACAGTTCATCAGCCGTTCCAATTCTTCTAGGAGCCATTTAACCTGCACAAAGGTCGAATAATTAAGTCTTAAGTAAGTTGGTTTTTCATAAAATTTGTGAAGAAAAATGGAAAAAATGGCTAAGGCATTAAGGCGCACAAGTCCAATGTTGGCGCGCAAGTGTAACTGTGTCGCACAGGTTTTGGCATGCATGTATCACCGCGCAAGTCAAACTACCTCTGTAGAAGCGCGACATGAACAAAAGCAATGAAACCGTGAAAAATCAGTATACTTGTGCGACAAGAGAAACCCGCGCAGCGAGAGATAAGTGCTTTGAGACCTGAGTGCTTTGCACGAGAATGACCACATATTTATAGGCAAAGGCTGCTCCCAGCACACTGCACCCAGTGCGGCTCTCACCTGCATGCCTCCGCTTGCACTCTAGAAACTTGCGCGCTACCGATTCCTTGGGTTTTCTCCTTTACCTCAGAGTCAAATCCTCCATCCTCCTTTCAGATCCAACTCTGAGGGGGGACTTTTGTTGATGTTCCTTTCTGTCACAGAGTCTAAACGACTGAAAAAGGGGAATACCTTAGTATAAAGAGATTCATCCTTTGAGGAAACATCAAAAATTGACAAATGCATGAACAAGGATTCCTTTAAGAAAGGGCCATGAAAGTTTCATCATGGTCGCACAAGTATACTTGTGCACAAAATATTCAGAGTGTAGGTGACTTGCACTCCCTATTTTATTTTCTCCCAAGGTCTTCAGTAGCCTATAAATACCCCTTGTGGGCCCCCCATTTCGAGAACGGAAAGATTCCAAAAGTCAGATTTGAGCTCTCGGCACCCTAGTCTCTTCTTGAAGTCTTCCGAACACTTATAAGGTAATTTCTTATCTAGAATGTAAGATCTAAAGAGGGGGAACAAGGACTAAGTGTTGAAATTCACCAACACTTGCGCACCTAAGTGTCTAACCCTTAAGGGAAATGAAGACACTTGTGTGCCACCTTATCCTTTCACCAAAAATTATGCACCACACTTTTGGAAGCCTTTAGGGATAATACTAAGGGCTTGAGCCAAACCTCGCCCAAGTATTACCCTATGGGTTAACCGTCGCGAAAGTGCACATGTGTCGCGCAAGTATACTTGTGTAACCAGTAATTGCACGCCCAAACAAGACTTGTGTACCAACCTATTTTTGGGTGCCCCTCTTGATTATTCAACTCTTTTCTTCAAATCCACCTCTCCTCTTCACGATTAAGCCTTCAAAACCCTCTTCAAAGCCATTTTTGGCATGGTTCCTTTGTTGGATTCCTTACCTGAAAAAAATTCTATGGAACATCTCTCAAAACCTAGTGATTTACATATATTTATGTCACTAAGGTTAGGGATTTTCTCCATTCAACCTCATCCTCTAAGATGAGAAGACCCCTAATATGGGTATCCTCCTTAGGAGTAAGCCCCAATACAAGTTCCCAAATATGGGTATCCTCCATAGGAGTAAGCCCCAATCACAAGTTCTCTTAACCTGGGCCTCCTTTTCAGGAGTAAGCCCCAGTCCAAGTTTCCTTAATATGGGCATCCTTCTTAGTAATAAGCCCCAAGTTCCCCAATTTGGGCCTCCATCTCAGGATTAAGCCCCAAAGTATCAAGTCCTCTTAACATGGGCCTTATTTTCAGGAATAAGCCCCAGTAATAATTCCCCTTAATCTGGGCCTCCTCTTTAGGAATAAGCCCCAGTATTAATTTAATTTTGATTTGGGATTCCTTATCAGGAGTAAAACCCAATCATAAGTCCCCTCTAATTTGGGAATCCTTCTTAGGAGTAAGCCCTAAGTTAAGTATCCAAATCTTCATAAAGCACATATACCTTTATGGACCTTGTTCCCGGGTTTCTTCCCTGAAGTAAATCCCCATCCTCATCTATCTGGGTAGTCATACATACAAAATCCCCACATTATTTCTTATGATTGCATATTTCATGGAACGATCGTCAGGTTTTACTGATACCTCTTGTTTCTCACACCGAGCATAACTCACATGAGCTTAGAGTGTAAAAGTAATTATGAAATCTTTTTGTCAGCCATCAATCATACATAAACCTCATACTTATTCACTCGAACTATGTGGGATCTAATTCCTTTTCTAAACAAGGATATGTAGCTAGCCCATCTGCGGGTATGATCCCAACTCTGAAATAATCCATGTCCTTCTGAACGACAATAAACTTCAAGTTCCCCACTGAGTGGATTTAAACCAGTATGGTTATCATAATGACCAAGAGATTTCTATATAATGTGTTGAAGGATACCATTGAATAAGAATCTCTAATAAATACGGATGATTCTCTATCAATGAAGAACCTCAAATACACATAAAATATTCTCTAAATTTTATACATATTAATCATTGATTGTCAGATCTAAAGGAAAGCTCATTTTCATACTTAGTAATTTAATAAGGATTCAAGAACATAACTCAAATCTATAAAGAGAGTACCAGATTAGACAATAATTCCCCCCAAAAAGGTGTGATGAGTCTGACCTCCCATCCTCCCGACCAATGCAAATTATTAAGCCTCATCGGTCCACAACTAATGAGCACCTACCTTTGGAAAGTAGGTCTAAATGGATATAGAATCATTGGATGTTTTCGGTTCTACGAACAAACCCGCTAGAAACCGATTGGAATGTTTGAAACTCAAACCAACAAGGTCATCCCCATTTCCAGAGGAAATGAACATGTGAGCATGATAGTAGAAGGAAGCTACATGTGGTTGGTTGTTTGAAAGAGATGGTACTGGCGGGGTGGTTTGAACTAACTGGAAGGTACTGGTTGAGGTTCCCAGGAAAAACTGTAAAGGCATGATTTGTTCCACAAATCTCTCTGAAATGGAAATAGTATACTCCACCACATAGTATAAACATGCTCAGTTGATTTAAACGCCCCAGTACTACATCACATTTCAAGTCAGAGGAAGGCACAACCCAAATATGTCAGACATCAGTTGTCGTGACTAGAATACATATATGCATTTTTTTTGGTAGGATGACTTGATTGTATACTTATAAGATACATGATTTCCCTATTGTTGAATTGGATTTTGTAATTAGATAAATATCAAAAGTGAGAGCCTTTTCTGTTGTTTTGAAATAGTCTAAATATTCATAAGGGTGGAAAACCAACCCCAAACTATACTGGAAGCATTGAACCACATATAGATCTCCCAACCGCCTATGAACCGCCACTACAACCATATCCACTCCAATGAACCATCAATTCCATTTTTTTATCCAAATTTCAATGTTCCACTTACATGAGAACCACTCAGTCTCTTTGGAATGTCATGAGGTACCACCACTAGCCGATATGTTCCCAATCATTGATCCATCGTCACAACTGCCAGTCAACCCTAACCCAAAGTTGTGCTATGGCTAGAGTCCATTCCATCTAGAAAACCACGCTCACTCCATCAATATATATACAATAAAAAATAAATCAAATTGTTCTTTCTGCTATTCAAAACACACACAAGTACCTGGGAGACCTGAACTGGCTATTTGAAGTCCCAACCCATTGACTATTAGATTAGAGTAATGGATCACATGTCTAGTCTCGATCGAAGGTGTATGTAGTTGCTTACTTACCCTCTAACCCTAGTAGTAGTCTAGTCCCAAGACTATCTTTATTCTAACCCCACCAACTCCATGCCATCCATATAGTACATGACCGATTGACCTCAGTATCATCCTATATCAGCATCAAAATCCAATACCACCTAATCAATAAGAGTTGTAGGTGTGCCTTAGTACTCTACTCTAATAGTTCCACTTCCTCAATGGCATCAACTAGGTCACCATCTTGAACCCCATCAACCCCATTCAGATCATGGGGGTGCCAATCCTAGCATTTTCTATCTCACAACATCTTCTTTGTGGGTACAAGATTCCAACCTATAGTCGTTTAGGTCATGAGCTTGAGGAGTCTATCCAATTACTCTAACCCACTTCCATTGCTCTATTGTCAATAAAATGGTTCCCATTTATTTTCCAAATACCTTGGTGATTTGAGGTATCATCGTTTTCATATTCCCCCAAATAACTACAATGCCAACTGCACAACTTTTCTCAGTATAATCTAGCCAGGTAAAATTCTATATAGTTTATAGGCGGACCACTATAGGTACCACTATAGGTACTAATATTGGTAAAGAACCACCTATAGTGGTACCTATAGTGGTTAATATAGTGGAACAAATATATTATACTGAGATTGTCCTTCTGAAACCATCCATGTCATACCTTCCATCAACCCCAAACTGATGCATAGTAGTCCTTGTGGACATCTGTCCATTTGTGCTGAGAGATTCATGAAACCGTACCCCTAGCTCCTCCAATCAACCACTATATTAATGAAGAGGAATTCCTTGGATTTCATTGGAATATGCAGCTCGATATGTATGCATGATGAATACATTACTATCAAGGGTGAGTCTTTCGACTCCTTAGCTGCCTAATGCAGCTACATGAAAGCATCCCTTTTTTCACTGGTGTCTCGAACAAATCTGAAAGAATAGAGACTGAGGGCAGTGATCCAAACCAATTCTATCTCATTAACCACAAGTTCAAGAATATCTTTAGGATTTTCCCACCAGTATTCCCATGGTCAGGTGTCTTACTATCTAAAAATAATACTAAAAGAAGGGGATGGAATTCCACAATGAAACCAGATAGAAAGGCTTGAATCAAATCAATTCAGTTTTGATAGCGGGTTAGGGAAGACTCTATAGAAGAAGGAGATAATCCACTTAGTGAATATATTTCATCTTCATGCTATAGACATATAAGAGCAGGCATAAGTATAATATAGGTAGTAGCCCCCTAAGTGTTAGGGAAAGGAAGAGACGAAATTCCCACTGAAAACCTTTTTTACTAACTAAATCACCCTATGATTGACCTAAATAGGGATTCAATCCATAAATAAAGGTCTCTTCAATAGTGATCTCAATCTTTGAAAATGATTTGCCAAAGGCTAGTAATGAGACTGATAGTCATGATATAAATAAAGCACAAAGAAGGAAAAGGTATGTACTATTAGAGTGGATTATTGGTTATTGGGTTTCATAATTATCTTATATGAGGGTCTGGGCTTGAAGTGGATTAGTTTCATAGGAATCAGACAAGAGTTCAGAACTATTAGTTTAGTAAGGTGAGAATCCAATCCCTTTTTCATTCTCGACGTAGTTGGTCATATTTTCACCTTAGTACAAGTAAATCTCTGACTAAAAGAATGAAAATTCATTGGATGAAAACTCATCACTTAAACTCCCTCCATAAGGTTTAAGTACCAACTCACTTTAGAGAAAGTCTGAATTATTAGAGTAGAGTACTATTGACTGATCCTTAAGATAGATTCTCTTCGAACAAGGGCACCTGAAAGAAGAGCTCATTCTTTAGCTAGCGCGGCGGGTCACCCTACAACTGCTATGATTCATTCCATGCTTTTGGAATAAGAAAGATCTCACATAAGATGAATCAAAATTATATGTACAAATAATCATTCTATTACCAATGTCTCTTCTTCTCAAATCAATTGGATTTATATAATATAGGTAGTAGGATCTCTAAAGGGGGTGAGTTTGTCGATGCGGTAATGAGTTTTCTCATTTTATAAAAGAGTCCTTTTGGATTCAAGTGATATTAAAAGAAATAGGAGTTGTTTATTTGATTTAAATGTGTGACTGTTAAGACATAAATATGTATTTTAGGTTTTTTTGGACCAATGAGACCTCACAACATAAGTTGGAACTTAAACCTTATGGTATTTAAACCTTATCTTGAAAGGATTAAATAAAGTTATCAACTAAAATCCAATCATTTATTCCATATTTTGATCACTTAAAGAAATATTCCTTATTTTCTTTATTGGATATCTTAATATATAGGGTTAAAACAGGCTATATGTTTTACACATGAAATTATAAGAAAGAAGGGCATTTAGGCCTACTAGTAAGGTAGAAGGAAATACCTTACTGGCTATGAGACTTCCCCTCTTGGATTAAAATAGTGGATTTGGAAATATCATAGGGAAATAATAGAACAAGTATCCAAGAATGTTATTTCATAAGGAACAACGATGTTGAAATAGGAGTTGGAGTAGGATTAAATCAAATGATTAAGAGATAGATAATGAAAAGGCTAAACACTTTTTTCAAGATACTGAAAAAACTAAATACCTCTATAGCCGGACTATTTTTTAAAGGTCGAACTACCCCGGTATCATATGATAGACTTGAAAGATACTTTATGCTTTAAGGATTCAGTGATTTTAGATTATTTTTTCAATCATCATCACAATGTTTATCATGAGAAGGTGGGAAATAACCCTAAAACTTGCTCAAAGGAGCATCCTGGGGGATATAGTAACTCAAGAGGATCTTAGCATACTGGTAGACCAGTTACAGAATCCAAGGAGTGAATTATATATGAAAGCCTTTGAGATATTATTCATGTACAAGATAGAGGGGGGGTTTATATGAACTATGAATGGAAAAGGGGTGCTTCATATCGGGAATAACCACTAGCTATAGGGAAAAATCGGGGGGAATGAAGTGGATTGGTACACTCTCTAACTCAGGAGATAGAAGATCAAGATATTAGATATAGTTCTTAGGTCAGAAAAAGTTCTAGGGGGAGTCCAGAGAAAGGAATTTTTTTAATACATAAATTTTAAGTATCCTTGAGGGAATTCATTTGTGATTTTATGATTTTGTAGTATTATTAGACTGAAAGTCCCCTGAAGTGGTTGAGGGGGAAATGATAGTAGGTTTAGGCCACATATGATTTTCTAAATAACCAAAACCACACCTCTGGGCATCCATGATGACTGAGTTGAAATAAAGTTGCTTTATTTTCCTATAAAAAGAGGGAGAGAGGGGTGAATTGGGTGTCATTCCCTTTCAGATTTATATATTGGAGGGGGAAAGCGAGTAGGCCACCATTGTATTATTTAGAAAGATTCCAAAGTATGGTAGTCAAAGAGAAAGTGAAAGTGGATGGAAAGCTGTGGGAAAGTCGTCGGTTTGGATCATGCCCATAGGTGCACAATGAAATGAAGAGGTGAAAAAGCCAAGATCATATACGTTGAGAAACAACCTGACGTACTCATGAATATCCTTGTGTACAAGGTCATGTGAAAATGAGAACATGAAACTATAATGGCTGAAATCCCTCATATCCTAAGAAGAATGACACAACTATCATGGAAACACTCTACCACTGAGCTAATCACCCATCCCGCAGGATCCCTCCACTGAAGGAGGTGGCCCTCTATGAAAAATAAGCAAGAGAAAAGAAACCTTATCCCTCTCTATTTCCTTTCCCTCCATGAGTCTGTATGGGACCTTTAAGGGGATCCTATCCACTTTTTTGTTTAGTGTTCCAACCTAGGATCATAAAAACCTCATGAGTTTGGGTCTTACTTGACCACTTAGAAACAAAAGAATACTTCCATCTCCACCAAGTTGAACTCAGACATCACTAGTTTTTTGGGTGTGAAGTAGTGTCAAACTGAAACACCCAACAAGCATTAGATATCCTTAAAAATGAGGTGATCTAGACGCACCTTCTAGTATCGATACCTGGTTATGAATTAACTACAATCACTAGCCCTACCTTCAACACCCCGCTGCTTAAGTTTAAGGGAAATAATTTAGGCATGCCCAGCTCCCATAGTGTGAAGGGTTGTGTGTTCAAGTCTCAGGAACGAATTCACCACTGTATAGATGACCAAAAATTAATTATGATTCCAGCTTCATGCAAGCGAGTTATATCCTGCAATCCAAACTGAGGATGGGTTTGGAGTTATATCACCCTTGCAGGATTGTGACCCTTTGTTTCGACCATTGTAGCATGTGTGTTGCCTAAGGAATAAAGGGCATGAGGAATTGACATCATCCTCAAATTCCTTTGGCATATCACTGGTAGTCTTCTCAGGGTTCCAACCTCAATGATGATAACTAAACATGAAGGTTACACTCATTGTAGGACTTAACCCAACACCTTGCGACACAAGAACAGTTAAGTTCATCACTTAGGATTTGATAGTCTTATGATGAACATAATGAATACTACTACTATGAACTGTATTATTGATTTCATAAAGAGTTAGGAGAGATAGATCCTCTCTTATATATAGGTATACACAACTCATGTTAGATGAGATTATGAGTTTATATGGATAATTTTCTCCTGTTACATGCCAAGATGAAGAGGAATTGGAAGTATCTCTCCACTAAGGCCTTTATGTCACTTAAAAGAGTAGTGAGCAAGCTAAATTCAAGTAAAATAGTTGGCTTGGATTAAGGTAATACTCCAAAGAATCTTTTCAAAAAATATTTTTTCTCTATTGACTGTTGAACAAAAAGTGATACTCATATATATTGTCTGACTGGTCCCTCTTCTTCAATTGGATATGGTTATCTCTTCTGAAAATATATATAAGTACTGGATCATTTTATTCTTTATTATCTTTGGTGTACCTCTTCTTCATTTCATGGATTCTCTGCATCTAGAATAAAACTCTTGACTGTAGTCAAGCACCTCAAAATCTCAGACTCAGAGGGCTCAAAACTAGTACTTATATATATTGTCAGTGGGTGAAAGATCATTATAATATAGGTAGTAGTTTCTTTCCCTTTTGACTTGGAATTGTCTCATGATGCAGTTTGTCCACGTGGTAGGGGAACTATGGTCTCAAGACCATTAGAGTAGAGTAATGACTAGTGGGTTAGCCATAACTCCATTGACTACCCAAAGGTCATAAATACGGGAAGCTCTCTATACTCTTCTATTCTCTACTTTCTTCAGATCTCCGCATCCCTTTCTCTGACTTTCCCACAGAGATGAGATTCCTATACACTATAAATCCCAACCTACTAAACACTTTCTATCTATAATGTCCCGAAAATTTTATGGTATGCTTCTCTTGAATACATTCTATTCACAACATATTAATCACTGTGTTTGTAACACCCCGAGCTTCCATGGTACGCTTCTCTTTGAATAATACAGTAGCGTGTGTTGTACGCAACTTCAAGTTATAACACACACCACGACCAATCAAAGTAGCTGTTATGAATAGTAATACCTACTTTTTAAACTTTTAAAAATTTTATCTCTCAAAATGGACTTCATTTTTGGATTCAGAGTATCGAATTTAGCCTAAGGTGAAATTTTGGTACTTTTTAGATAACATTAATATTTTGATGAATAGTGAAAATCACTAAATTTTAATTAAAAACAACTTTTTAAATAAAAATAATTATTAGTGATAAATTATGAATTTGAGTGGTTTTAAAGTATATTTAGAATATATTTTTACCATTTAATACAATTTTGGTCATTGTACATAATTTCACAATTAAACTGGACATAAACAAGTATCAATCTTTTGATAGTTATTATATCTTAAAAACACGCTTTTTGTTTTGACAGCGGGAATTAATTTTAAATTAATTTCTTCCACTTATATGTTTTGAATTTGGAAAAATGGATTCCATATTTTGAATCAGGATGTCCAAATTGTGTAAATAGGAAACTTTTATTTTTAGACATTTTGAATAATTACTTCAGTAAATATTTTATTTACCATGGTTAAAGGGTAAATCTAGTAAATAAGGGTTAAAAAATAATATTATAATAATACTAAATGACCCTAAAACGTGTCCTAACCTTATTGGTGGATACATGTCCGACCATGGGCATATGTGGGTCGATTTTGGGACCCCATGGAGCCACTTGTAGGTGATAGGGACACTTTATTTTAATTAAGTTAAAATAAATACAAAAATGGCATAAGCATATATCTTTTAGAAAAACAATTTTTACATAGGGTTATATATGTTGGAGTTTCGACTATAAATATTCATTAGAAATATAAAATGATTTCCTACATAACGATATTTTATTTATAATTTTAAGACATTAAATAATATAATTTATTTATGACACAATGATGATGCAGTAATTACCATAATAGTGAACAATTAAAATAATTGATATTATAAATACACAAATAAATATAATTTGAGACTTTTAATGAATTAAACTAATTTTCTAGAATACTATGACATATTAGGATTGATTTAATTAACTTTTTTCGAAGTAATCATTCTGTTATGATTTTTACAAAAGTCAATTATTGAATAGTGTCAAAATTGACATAAAAGAGTTTTTAAAACAAATATTATATTATTAATTGATATTAAATTCATAAAAATATAAGGTTAGTCCAAGAGACTAATATCATGATAGTTGTATCATTAATGGACCACTTGGTGGTCTCTTGGATGTATATAGTAATTTTATTAACTATATAATATAAAAATACAAAGTGACATGGTAAGTTTCAAACTAATTAACTAAGAGTTAAAACTAAAATATAAGGTTAATATAATGACCCAAACCTGACTAAATTATATTGGTTGAGTGGTTTTTGACCCATAACCACCTTAAAATTTAAATAATCCACTTTGGATCCATTATAAACCGAATATGAATTTATTATAAGATAATATTTCTAGCTTTTCGAAAGGTGCCCCTCACCCCTCATATAAAAGAAAACTCCACCTTCTCATTAATTCACACCTTCAAAGACTTTTGGTTCGGCCAAACCCTGCACAAATACTCTCCCAACTTCCCTCACTTCATCCTAGAGGCCTTCCTTTAGTCCGAAAGACATCTTAAGGATCCCTTTCGATCAAATCAAAAGAAAGAACCCAAATAAGAGGTAATGATTTCACCACCCTTTTTCAAGTTCCTTTCTTCTTCCACTTCTTCTTTCTTTGTTATTACCATTATAAAATAATGAATCCAGTATCTCCTATATACTTTAATATTATTATAAATATGGTACAACCATATTTAGTATTCTATCCATCCTTTGAATGACATGTCACCATACATGCGTACGTACGACTTACCGTCTCCACGTTGTGGTGTAATTGTTATTCAATATATTATTATTTGGATGGGTATAATAATGATTTTTAATTCATGTAAATAATAAATATAACATGATAATTATTCTGTATATATGATATACCATCCAATTATATATTATTTTAATATCAAAAGAATGATATTTTTGCTCGTGCGTACGTACGGATTACCGTCTCCACGACGCGATGAGATTCATTTCCAAGTTCACCATTCATCGATGATTATAAAAATATATATTACAAATAAGTATGTAATAAATGAAATAATAATGCTACTGGATATATATATATATATATATATATGGATTTATGTACTTACATATATCTTATTCACTTACTTCCATTCAATACTATATGAAAATAGAAACAACATTTATGCGTACGTACGGACTACCGTCTCCATAAACGGTGTTTTACATTTCATATATATGTCTATTATACATATTTATATTCTAAATATATATGATATATTTATCATGTTTTATATTATGGAATTATTTAAATCATGATCTAAGTGATACAACTAAGAGTGACAAGTTAAAACACGTACGATAAAGAAAGTGACTATTACCCGAAATGTTAACTTAACATGGAAATTATTATTAAATGGGTAATATAAAGTCATAAATGAATCATGTATGATATCATAAATATTAATATGGTTTTGTTATAATTTAATAACATACTACGATCTTCGTACAAGAGGTTAAACGTACCCTCGACTAAAGGAAAGTGCAAGGTAAGGGGTTTTCATCTCACCCTTTATTCTTGTGAGATTCATGCCATATTTCCACTATTACCTTTTGTGTGGTTTATATACTTCCCATAATTGTATTATTTGTTTAATACACATTAAGTTATGTGTATTTACATATTCATTGTATGATACCTCTTTCAAGGGGTGTATGTTTTGTAAGTTACCAAATTGGTAAGGGTTTATTTCGCAATCTCTTCATTATCCGAGGTTGTTTATAGGTAATAATCTACTGGGATTTCTTTATCATCCACATACATGTTTTTAAAAATGTCTTTAAAAACATTTTTACAATTTAATAGACAATGGGTTAAAGTCATTTATACCCTTATTTGACTTTATATGTTTTGAAAGGAATCTTTCCATCGTTTTCGAAACAAGTTACTTTTTAACCTTTTTGACAAAATTAAGGTAAGAATGTTTTTTTAACTTATACGGTGGGTGTGGTTATTCTCCGCCGTTATTACAACTTTGAAGCTTCCTTAACACTCTTATAAAGATATTTTCAAAATAAAGGTTTTCTCTATAATTATGTGACTTTAAAATGATTTCAAAAAAGAGATATTTCTCTCAAATAGTTTTGATTTCATCTATGTCAACATCCTTTGATAAATTTTACACTTGTTTGAAGTTGATTTATTATGATACAAATATTCCATATTATATTTAAGGTTTTGTGATATGTTTGACTATGGATGATTTATCTTTATGCCATTAATGGTTTATGATTATTTTTTTACATTTCTTTTGCTAGTTTTAATACGAATGTTTGTATTATATTTCATCATCTTTTTAAGATGAATGTGTTGGACTAGTATGTTCTGGGTTGGGGATTGGTAAAAGTAAGCCCTCCGGGTTGGTGTCCAGTTATTAGAGGCACTTCGGGTTGGTGTCGGGTTATTAGAGGCACTCCGGGTTGGTGTCCGGTTATTAGAGGCACTCTGAGTTGGTGTCCGGTTATTAGAGTCACTCCGGGTTGGAGTTCGGTTACAGAGGCTCTCCAGGTTGGGTTCCGGTTACAGTTATACCTTAGGTCTTGGAAAGAGGCCTTGACATAGAAATTAAAGTTCGGTATTATGCATTCTATCATTATGAAAGTGGTTAGTGATATTGCATGTGATTATTCGATTAGTAGAATATCCATGTGAATAAGTAAATTGAATTATTTCATTTTATTTCTGCCATATTATGCTGAAGTTGAAGTTTAAAAGGATTTTGTTTTAGTTTTATACATTTCCTTAAATGTTTATGCTTATTTTTGAAAGTTTCCGCTGTATTGCTTACCCTTACTAAGCATTTGAGCTCACCCCTTTATATGTTTTATTTTTCCCAGGATTCCAAGAAGTGTAATGTGATTGATATGTAGGGTTAAGGAAAGGGAATAATGGAATTCATAAAGATTATTTATGTTGTTTTGTACGTCTTAAAGTGCAAATGTAACATTCATGTATGTGATCTATTTTTCCAAGACTGCTAAACTGATCGACCCTTCGGGACTTGATTCCTTGTAATCATGCCAATGTATTAAAATAATGCACTGACTCTGGGTAATTGGGGTCGGGGTGTTACAGTTGGTATCAAAGAAAGTTTAGCAATAACCTTGGAAACTAGATTTAGATAAACTCTGATTAGAGCACATAGCCCTAAGATATACTTTGAGGATTAATATAGAAGAAATTCCTAGAATTTTGGTATTGTAGAGATTTTTTGAGTTTTCCGAGCAACACATCCTTGTCTGGATACGAGCAGGTAGAGGTGGCTCTGGCACAAATGTACCTAGGGGTAAAACCCAAAAACACTGCTTTGAGATAGACTCGAACGGGAACTAGTGCACGACAATGGGCCTTGCTGCACTCTTGGTTACGACACTCCTAGGGGATATTTTTAGGATAATTCTCATTTTCTTTACAAACCATTATGAAGGGCTTATGAGTATATACATACTCAAAGAAAACATTTTTATGATTATGGATTATATCTATAAACTATTAAATTTGTGTTAGGTTTTTTACAAGTTTGGTAATTATTCATTGCAATTCATAAACTGAACTAGTTTATGCTATTGTATAGAAATGGCGCCCAGTAGAAGGAATGTGAACTCCCATAATACATATGATCCAAAGAGTAATAAGGATCATATCTTTCATGGTCCTAATCCATAATTTATAAGGGAAATAGTTTCCCACATATTATCATCATATGAAGAAATAGTATCATGTGTTGATAAGATGAGTAAAGAATTCCCAGAGTCCTATGGCTTTGAAGGGAAACAAGATAAGAAAATGATGGAAGAGAGAATGATGGATAAAGGGAAGAGGGAAATGAATAATTTTTTCATATGTGATAACTGTGGGAAGAAACACCCTGGAACTTGCCTAAAAAGAATGAGAGTTTGTTATAAGTGTGGAGGAAAAGGGCACAAAGTACATGACTGCAAAGGTAAGAAAATGGTTTCAAATGTACAATGCTTCATTTGAAAGGAGTTTGGACACTACACGAACCAATGTCACAGTCATCAGACTATGCCTCAAATGATGCTATTGGATAATAATCAAGTTATGATACTACCACAGATGAAGAGGAATTACTACTGTTCTTATGTTGTTATTTTAGAATTATTTAATTTAAGTGTTGTATCAATGATGTTCTGGAAATAAATAAGGATTGTACTGCAATACTATTTAATTAAGGATTTGAAATTTTATGGTACTAAGAAAAGTGACTCTACAGCAAGTTAATTTTTTTGGGAAATTACATGGTTGAAGGAAAGATAAACCTTAATATGGTCCTAATATTGAGGTAGTGATTTTGGAATAAGATATGGTTGATTTTGGTAATTTAGGATGTTGCGGTGTTGTAAAAGAATATATGAGGAAGGAGTTCACATGTTATTACCTGGAAAAAAGAATCCTCATTATGTTTAACTTCCTTGTAAATTTTGGACTGTGAGTTTGGATAATAGTATTTTGGATAAGTCTAATGGTTGGAATGGATTAAGTTTGAAAGGTTATTTTTTTGGATTTTTATAAAAGGACAACATGCAGACTGTGTGACGACCCGTCATGTCAGACAAAGCTGCAGGAATCGAACCCACAACCATAGTGCAATTGGGATTTATCGCCTACCATTGTGCTACATGAAGTTCTTGGATGGTATAATGTAGTTTCTTTACATAAAGGGTCTGATATGTGAATTATAAATTCATTATATTTGGAACCCTATACAATTAGGATAAATAGAGTATTTTTGAGTTGTATTCTGTTTTGGGGTGAAAGATGAGTTTGTGGTAGAAATTTATTAATGGATAAAACTCTACTTATAAAGTAAGTATATCTCCTTATAATCTTAGAAAATCTCATAAATAATTTCCTCAACTTTAAGAAAAGAAACATAGAACAAAAATGTTGTCCTAGATGGTACCTTAGATCATCACTAATTTATGGCTTTGGGATTGTTGGTCTTTTCATAGACATGTTATCTACCACTCTCCATCAGATAATTGATGGTTATATTTCTCTTCAATATCCATATTTTCCAACATGGAACCCTAGTATGTGTTATTTTCGGTAATCATCATACTTTCTAATCTTTATTTTAAATAGAGGCCTCATTAATTCATTTTTCGATGTGGGATTTCAACTAAGATATTTTGAAACGTCAAAAATGTGTTATCCTAATACCTTATGTTTTGTTGAACCGATAGTATTTTCAATCATCATAGATTGATGAATTTAAGGACCTCAATTTTAAACTTGTTTGTGATTGATGACCTCAATCACTACCTATAAATATTTATGTTTTTCCTCCAATTATATGTATATAATTTCCACCAATTTCCTCCTAATCGAGATCATAATTTTGTGGTGACCCTTTCATTTCTCTTTTCATCTTGTTAAGACTAAATTTTATTAACCAAATTTCCGATGTGGGTTTTTCCACAAAGATATTTTCTATTTTCAACCATTATTTTCAAAGAACAATATCAAATTGAGAGGGCACAATTTATTGAAGGAGTGGAGAATTTAACACCCCGAGCTTCCATGGTATACTTCTCTTTGAATAATACAGTAGCGTGTGTTGTATGCAACTTCGAGTTCTAACACACACCACGACCAATCAAAGTAGCAGTTATGAATAGTAATACCTAATTTTTAAAATTTTAAAAATTTTATCTCTCAAAATGGACTTCATTTTTGGATTCGGAGTATCGAATTTAGACTAAGGTGAAATTTTGGTACTTTTCAGATAACTTTAACATTTTGATGAATAGTGAAAATTACTATATTTTAATTAAAAACAACTTTTTTAATCAAAATAATTATTAGTGATAAATTATGAATTTGAGTGGTTTTAAAGTATATTTAGAATATATTTTTACCATTTAATAAAATTTTGGTCATTGTACATAATTTCACAATTAAACCGGACATAAACAAGTATCAATCTTTTGATAGTTATTATATCTTAAAAACATGCTTTTTGTTTTGACACCGAGAATTAATTTTAAATTAATTTCTGACACTTATGGGTTTTGAATTTGGAAAAATGGATTCCATATTTGGAATCAGGATGTCCAAATTGTGTAAATAGGAAACTTTTATTTTTATACATTTCGGTAAATATTTTATTTACCATGGTTAAAGGGTAAATCTGGTAAATAAGGGTTAAAAAATAATATTATAATAATAAACAATTACCCTAAAATGTGTCCTAAACTTATTGGTGGATACATGTACGACCATGGGAATCTTTGGGTCAATTTTGGGACCCCATGGAGCCACTTGTTGGCGATAGGGACACTTTATTTTAATTAAGTTAAAATAAATACAAAAATGGCATAAGCATATATCTTTTAGAAAAACAATTTTTACATAGGGTTATATATTTTGGATTTTTGACTATTAATATTCATTAGAAATATAAAATGATTTCCTACATAATGATAGTTTATTTATAATTTTTAGACATTAAATAATATAATATATTTATGACACAATGATGATGCAGTAATTAACATAATAGTGAAAAATTAAAATAATTGATATTATAAATACCCAAATAAATATAATTTGAGACTTTTAATGAATTAAACTAATTTTATAGAATAATAAGACATATTAGGATTGATTTAATTAACTTTTATCTAAGTAATAATTCTATTATGATTTTTACAAAAGTCAAATATTGAATAGTGTCAAAATTGACATAAAAGAGTTTTTAAAACAAATATTATATTATTAATTGGTATTAAATTCCTAAAAATATAAGGTTCGGGCAAGAGACTTATATAATGATATTTGTATCATTAATGGACCACTTGGGGGTCTCTTGTATGTATATAGTAAGTTTATTAACTATATAATATAAAAATACAAAGTGAAATGGTAAGTGTCAAACTAATTAACTAAGAGTTAAAACTAAACGATAAGGTTAATATAATGACCCAAACCTGTCTAAATTCTATTGGTTGAGTGGTTTTCGACCCATACCCACCTTAACCTTTAAATAATCCACTTTGGAGCCATTAGAAACCGAATATGAATTTATTATAAAATAATATTTCTAGCTTTTCCAAAGGTGCCCCTCACCCCTCTTATAAAAGGACACTCCATCTTCTCATTAATTCAAACCTTCAAATACTTTTGGTTCGGCCAACCCCTACCCAAATACTCTCTAAACTTCCCTAAATTAATCCTAGAGGCCTTCCTTTAGTCCGAAAGCCATCCTAAGGAGCCCTTTTGATCAAATCAAAAGAAAGAACCTGAAGAAGAGGTAATGATTTCACCACCCTTTTTCAAGTTTCTTTCTTCTTCCACTTCTTCTTTCTTTGTTATTACCATTATAAAATAATCAATCCAGTATATACTATATACTTTAATATTATTATAAACATGGTACAACCATATTCAGTATTCTATCCATCCTTTGAATAACATGTCACCATACGTTCGTACGTACGACTTATCGTCTCCACGTCATGGTGTAATTGTTATTCAATATATTATTATTTGGATGGGTATAATAATGATTTGAAATTAATGTAAATAATAAATATAACATGATAATGATTCTGTATATATGATATAACATCCAATTATATATTATTTTAATATCAAAATAATGATATTTTCGCTCGTGCGTACATACGGATTACCGTCTCCACGACGCGATGAGATTCATTTCCAAGTTCACCATTCATCGACGATTATAAAAATATATATTACTTATAAGTATGTAATATATGACATAATAATTCTAATGGATATATATATATATATATATATAAGGATTTATGTACTTACATATATCTTATTCACTTACTTCCGTTCAATACTATATGAAAACAGAAACAACGTTTATGCGTACGTACGGACTACCGTCTCCATAAACAGTGTTTTCCATTTCATATATATGTCTATTATACATATTTATATTCTAAATATATATGATATATTTATCATGTTTTATATTCTGGAAGTATTTAAATCATGATCTAAGTGATACAACCAAGAGTGACAAGTTAAAACACGTACAATAAAGAAAGTGATTATTACCCGAAATGTTAACTTAACATGGAAATTATTATTAAATGGGTAATATAAAGTCATAAATGAATCATGTATGATATAATAAATATTAATATGGTTCTGGTATAATTTAATAACATACTACGATCTTCGTACAGGAGGTTAAACGTACCCTCGACTAAAGGGAAGTGCAAGGTAAGGGGTTTTCATCTCACCCTTTATTCTCGTGAGATTCATGCCATATTTCCACTATTACCTTTTGTGTGGTGTATATACTGCCCATAATTGTATTCTTTGTGTAATACACATTAATTTATGTGTATTTACATATTCATTGTATGATACCTCTTTCAAGGGGTGTATGTTTCGTAAGTTACCAAATTGGTAAGAGTTTATTTCGCAATCTCTTCATTATCCGAGGTTGTTTATACGTAATAATCTACTGGGATTTCTTTATCATCCACATCCATGTTTTTAAAAATGTCTTTCAAAGCATTTTTACTATTTTATAGAAAATGGGTTAAAGTCATTTATACCCTTATTTGACTTTATATGTTTTGAAAGGAATCTTTCCATCGTTTTTGAAACAAGTTAATTTTAACCTTTTTGACAAAATTAAGGTAAGAATGTTTCTTTTAACTTATACAGAAGGTGTGGTTATTCTCCGCCGTTATTACACCTTTGAAGATTCCTTCACACACTTATAAAGATATTTTCAAAATAAATGTTTTCTCTATAATTATGTAACTTTAAAATGATTTAAAAAAAGAGATATTTCTCTCAAATAGTTTTGATTTCATCTATGTCAAAATCCTTTGATAAATTTTACACTTGTTTAAAGTTGATTTATTATGATACAAATCTTCCATATTGTTTTTAAGGTTTTGTGATATGTTTGACTATGGATGAGTTATCTTTATGCCATTAATGGTTTATGATTAATGTTTTGGAATTTCTTATGCTAGTTGTAATACGAATGTTTGTATATTTCATCCTCTTTTTAAGATGAATGTGTTGGACTAGTATGTTCTGGGTTGGGGACCGGTAAAAGTAAGCCCTCCGGGTTGGTGTTCGGTTATTAGAGGAACTCCGGGTTGGTGTACGGTTATTAGAGGCACTCCGGGTTGGTGTCCGGTTATTAGAGGCACTCCGGGTTGGAGTCTGGCTACAGAGGCTCTCCAGGTTGGGTTCCGGTTACAGTTATACCTTAGGTCTTGGCACAAGGCCTTGACACAGAAATTAAAGTTCGGAATTATGCATTCCATCATTATGAAAGTGGTTAGTGATATTGCATGTGATTTTTCGATTAGTAGAATATCCATGTGAATAAGTAAATTGAATTATTTCATTTTATTTCTGCCATATTATGCTGAAGTTCAAGTTTAAATGGCTTTTGTTATAGTTTTATACATTGCCTTAAATGTTTATGCTTATTTTTAAAAGTTTCCGCTGTATTTCTTACCCTTACTGAGCATTTGAGCTCACCCCTTTATATGTTTTATTTTTCCCAGGATTCCAAGAAGTGTAATGTGATTGATATGTAGGGTTAAGCCAAGGAAATAATGGCGTTCATAAATATTATTTATGTTGTTTTGTACGTCTTAAAGTGAAAATGTAACATTCATGTATGTGATCTATTTTTCCAAGACTGTAAAACTGATCAGTCCTTCAGGACATGATTCCTTGTAATCATGCCAATGTATTAAAATAATGCACCGACTCTGGGTAACTGGGGTTAGGGCGTTACAATGTTCCTTTGAAACAACAATAGTATATTTAGGAGATAGTCAAAACCTAGCCATTAAATATAAATTTTCCACTTCTATGTTTTGAATTTCAAAAAATGGTCATCTAGAGTTGTGATCAGTAAGTCATTTGGAGTCTGATAGAACAAACTTGATTTTTGGTGAATAGTAAAATACCCTTATGAATAGTAATATGAATATTAATATGAACCTTATGAATAGTAAATAATAATATTATTTTATTTTCTTAAGGCAATATGATAATGGGATCTTAATTAATTTTTCAATGTCACATAAAACTAACTGCACTTCAAGATTGTTATTTTTCAAATTAACTATGACCTTATTTAAAAATTAAATTAATAATATTTAGAAAATTATTTTTGAAAAATGTATTTCACTTTCGAATTCTACACGTCGAAAAATGGTAGGGGTGAATTTTTGGGATTTTTCTGAAATTCTTGAATTTTTGATGAATAGTGAAATACGGTAAAATACCGTATATTCAATTTATCAGTAAAATACACTATTTATGAAATCATAAGTGATGCAAGACCACTTGGTTCGAACTAACATGACATTATTACTATTAGGGGTCACATGAAACAATACTATTGGTTGTCTTGAGGGAAATAATAAAAGAATGAAATTAAATATTCAAAATTTACCCCTCTCCTCCACTATAACCCCCCCACCTCTTCTATTCACTCCTCTAAGCCTTGAATCTCCTCAAAGTTCTGCCCAATAATCCTCCCAAGTATATTCTCCACTTCTTAGAGCTGCTGGTCTCACCAAAAGACAAAAACCAAAGCCCTTAAGAAGGATCTCAAGGAGAAGAGTTCAAGAGGTAAACAACCTCTTTTATTTTCTTTCTTTTCTTTCATTTTATGTTATTCTCTTCCATTCCCTTTAGATTTTGTTGGGATATTTCATTAAATATTCCCCCTTACTGTCCATATTATGTATTAATGATGAAATATTCCATTCCTCTCATCAAAATATTGTTATGAAATTTTAAGAGACGTCGTTAGGGTGCCGAATGTTTGTGAGAAATTTATCAAGTTTTCATTCATTTTAAGATTCCTTTCTTTTCTTCTTCTTTCCTCACCTAATCTTAACCAAGAGGAATGTATGCTCCAGAATCTTGTATATTCTATATGTTCTCATGTTTATGGAAAATTCACCATCATTATTAATCTCCTCTCCCACATATTTAAGGAATAAAAACATTGTCCGTGATGTGTCCAATTACTGATATCGTGGATGATGTAATTTAAATTTCCATTAATTCATTATAGTCTGGTCATGAAACCAACTATATGGTTGAACCAGATCATAATATTTGTATTTTATCTTGATTAATTTTCTGGAATCTTTACACATTCATAATAAGGAATAAAAATACAAAACAATTTTATTTAGCACAAAACTGCCAAGCCAAATTCAAGCATTTATCTTTAACTCATCGAATGAGTCATCATCATAGTATATAACCAGAATAATTATAAGATAATTTATGTCTCTTTAATTTCACTAATAATTTATATTAACAATTCTGGATGTTTAACCATATTTCAAACCAACTTCCATTCATGAATACAAGTAAACAAAGCATGAAACCAAGTAAGAAAATACTTCTAAACCAATAAAATTGAATCTCTTAAATCCATCAAAAAGTCCATTAATGAAGTAAATAAGGTTATACCATATCAATTAAACATAAAATAGGTTCTGGAATTATGAATTAATAATCCTAATTTGTTTATTCAGGTCTTTAAAAACAAGACAAGAACACCTTCAAGCATAAGGTAAGGGATCCTCTCTCTCAATTTTGTTCAAGAATATCCCATTTGTTGTGAATAACTTTGTATTGTGCACCTAATAATCCTTATGTGTTTTACCTACTACCCATTTGAGATCAATTTCCATTTGAAATTATATTTCTATTAAATATCCATAATCTCATGTCATGGATATGTTTATTGTCTAAACTGTGCACCATTTCACATATGGTGTATATTGGGGATGTTATTGATGAGTCCGTTTTCTATAATATATACGGATATTAGAAAGGCATATTTCTCTTGTATTGAATCAATGTATAAAGAATTATTTGGATGTAGAGGTGGGTGGGGCCCACTACAGCCCCTCGATGCATCGGTTGGTCTTATGAGACAAAACAGTTTGGCGATAGACCCTTCGAGTTTGTTTCCAAAAAAATCAGACGGGTTTCTACCCACAATAGTAAACTGTTTTTACGGTATTATGGTTTAATATGCCAGATACATGAAATAAAATTAATAATCATTCTCTTTATTCATTATCAGTTATTATTAGTATCCATGGGATTTTCACTATGACAAAATCTATGGATGCAGTTTCATTCTCAGTTTATATATAGCATTAGTTTGTCATTTATTCACTATGCCATGTAGTTTATGTCAGATTGATTATGATTAAAGATTTATTATACTCATGCTTCTACTTTTTTTAACCCTTAATGAGCATTTGAGATCACCCCTTTTATTGTCTATCTTCAACAGGTGATGAATAGAAGGCCTTTTATTGAGTTCCTATGGATGCAGTTTTTAGTTTTTGTTTTGTATTGTATTTTGTAACCTTTCCCAATGTAATTGGGGTTTCATATATGTATCTAGTTTCTTCAAGACTACTAAACTGATTTTTTCCTTTGGGATTTTCATTCCTTCCAACCATGCCAATATCACAAGTAATGCACTAGCGCCAGCCTGGTGGGGTTGGGGTGTTACAGTTGGTATCAAAGGAAGTTTAGTAGGAAACTTGGAAACTAGAGTAGGAAATTTATAGTAGGGAAAAAAGACCTAAGGTAGTATTTGAGGATAAATGTGCAAGAATATCTTGGTATTTTGGTAAGGAATATATTATGTGGACATTTTAAGCAATACTTCCATGTCTGGATATGAGCAGGTAGAGGCGGCTCTGGCACATATGTATCTAGGGGTAAAACCTGAAAACACCGTTTTGAGCTAGACTCAAACGGGAACTGGTGCACAACAAGGGGCCTTACTACACTCTTGGTTACGACACTCTCAGGGGATTTTCTTAGGATAATTCATGTTTTCTTTAAAATCCATTATGAAGGAGTTAATGTAAATTTTTACTTAGATGAACCATGTTTATGCATAGAATTTCAATCTATGTTGAGTGCTTATCTATTTGAGATTCATAAACTAATCTAGTGTATCCCATTATTTAGAAATTACATCTAATGGAAAAAGGGGAATCAATACTCATGGGCAAGGTAGGGATATCCCTACTGATCAAGACAACACAGTCAACATTGGAGCAGATCAGATCATGAACATATTGGGACAACTTAATCAAGTTGTAACGAATAACCATTAAACACCTATGTTGGGTCGTTTCATTTGACAGAAGACCCCATATTTCAGTGGGACTACTAATACAGTGGTTGCTGATTAGTGTATCAAGTACCTTGAAAAGATATTCACGGCGTTAAGATGTAACGAAAATGAAAAGGTAGTACTGGCAGTATATTGTCTCAAGGGAGACGCTGATCAATGGTGGTTCTTGATTCAAAATACCACGAAGGAAGAAGAGATAAAGTATTTGGAATGTAGGAATTTTAAGGAAATATTCTACGAAAAATATTTCCCTCGTGAGTGGCGCACGCCTGTCGTAGGGTGTGTCAAAAGCAATTTAATTTTCCTAGTGCAACATAGAAGCTGACCAGGGTTGTCTCACTTGAGGAGATTTCTCAATCGTTTACTTACTTAATATAATTTAGCTAAACTACTACTTTTTGGTGTTTTTATATTATCTAGTAATGGAAAACAATTAAATTAAAATAAATGCAAAACTAACATGCAAGTACAAAATGCAATTAATTGAGAAAGAACTTGGCCTTTATGGGTTGGTATGTGGGTTTTATCATT
The DNA here is from genome assembly GCA_963277665.1 of Viscum album. Lineage (NCBI taxonomy): Eukaryota > Viridiplantae > Streptophyta > Magnoliopsida > Santalales > Viscaceae > Viscum > Viscum album. The sequence continues at coordinate 582,436,502 of OY728150.1, read as the reverse complement.
CTCCTTGTTGATATTTAAATTAAGTTTGATAATTCAATTATGAGATATCATTCATGAATTACTATTCTTTTATTTATTGGTGTGAAATCATGAATGCATTTTGCAATCTTAACTTCACCTCCTCCTATAATCAAGGTTGATGGCACACCTCGATCGAGAGTGTGTCATCTTCCAAGACCCAGCTCCATCGTATGCCATTTCAACCAGTAAATGGCTCAACTCCATCGTATGAAGAGCTTGTATCCAGTAGAAGGGAGGGAAAATATTTAATAAAAGAATAGAAATGAGTTTGAGATCAGTGTCGTGGTGGACGATCGCCACACCCGTGTACATCACTCTTACTCATCCCAAACTTAATAAAACATAGGAATTTAAGCACCGAATAAATGAAATTTCCATATACCTCCCCTGGGCCAAGTCTTGGGTTAACCCCTCATATTTGAGGGTAAGAGGTCACGGTGGATAATATGAGAATAATAAAAGAAGAAAAGAAGGAGAAAAGATGAAGAAGAAAACATGGAGGAAGGGTGGACCCAAAAATAAAAACAATGCATGAATTTTATTAGAAATCTAAATTACAGACTAAAACCAAAATAAAGAAAATAAATGAAATGGGGAAGATTTTTGGTCGTCCTCCCTCGGTGGAGATCTCCTCCTTGGTGCCTTGAAGGAATGGATGGAGAATGGGATGCTTTGAGAGGGTGGAACTCTCCTCCTTTTATAGCCAGAATGTTTCCCCTGAATGTCGACGCATTTTAGCCACATTAAATGACATCTTCACGAATTGAGACCTTCTTGAATATTGTTAATAATTCCCTTGGCCGTGTCCTGCTTAAAATATCAGCAGATTTGGACATGTATTCCGAGAGTTATGACCGTTTTACTATGAGAATTTATTCTGTCCAGTCATACTCTCCAAAACGAAATCCTCCGGATTAGGGTGATTTAATGACCCCATAAACGGCCAATTCACATGGTACTTCCTTCATAAAAGATTCTCCAAAACTCCTGGCGCGTCTACCCACTGAAGTTCACAAGCTTTGGGCCCACAGTGAATGAGTTACGGATCCCACATCAAAACAAGGCAGAACTGAAAACAGTTTTCTTGATCCAACTTGTGAGCTTATTTGGAGCTTCCATATGCCTGATTCAGATTTTAGTCCAAATATAGTAAATAAATCCCTGGATGTGTAGAATCTGTAAAAAAAAGAATTTTTCAATTTTTATCAGTGTAGATAATGTTATGGCCAAACTACCGAACTAATTTAAAACTGTTAAAAATCCAAAATGGCCAATTTTTACTATTCAGCTCAAAATAACACCATTATCAAAAAAATGAAACAATTCATCTTAGAGGAACAATTTTGTGGGTTTAAAACAATTATAATCAATATAAATTAATTGAAAATATTTTCTCTATCAATTCCCCCACACTTAGCACTTGGACTCCTGGACAAGTAAAAATCAAATCAAATCAAATCCAAAACACATATCAATGAGATCAATCAAATCAATTTCAAGAAACAAAAAGATATCATACCTCATCAAAAACTGTTATTTCAAGTTCTCCATTTAAGATTTTAATATATTTCCACTTCATTTCTTATCCCATGCACACAAAACACCTACCTCACATGAATTTTCTCTCATCTTACAGATGTAAAGGTTGAACAAGGCTTTTCTCATCCAAACTCACACAAGAGTCACCATAGGTTTGATAAATTCCTACTTCTCCACCCGATGTGATTCAAGGACATGTGTTTCTCATGAGGACTTTTTAGGGTTGTTCTATGGCTTCCGGTTGGTAGGATTTAGATGTTAAAAGTTCTGAGGCCTAAAAAGGAAGGCTTGGCTCTTATTGAAGTAAAATTGTAAGATTCTAATTTTCACTCAAATATGGTCTCCTTCACTTCCCCTTTGTTGAAAATATGCTCCATCATCATTCAATAAGCTCAGCAGAAAACATTTCAATCTTTTCAAACATGATTTTTTTAAATCTTTAGATAGGCACAACTTTCTTTTTACATTGGAAGCTCCAGAAAGGCACAACTTCTCTTGTCATAAAAGCTCCAAAAAAGGCACAACTTTCAACAGAATAATTTTTCAGCATCACACACATCTCTTCAACAATTTATTTTCCACCCAAAGTATAACCAATTGAGGTAGTACACCACAAGACATCTTCCCCCACACTTAAGTTCAACTAGATCATGCAATTTTACTTCAAGAGCAGGTATGATATGGAAAATTGGCTTGTAATGTGGCTAACCTAACAGGCAATTCATGGCTATTAGGGGCTACAACGAAGGATAAATGTAAAGGTGGGCCATAATGAAAAGGATTATTTTGAAAAGGGGGCTTCAAACAAAATAAATGCCTCAATCATTTAAAACACACGTACCCCAACCCTCAAGTTTTGAAAGGAATAAATCAAATTCTGGTTAAAGCAAGCATGGTCTGGTTCTCTCAAGAAATGAGGTGAATGAAAAGAATATGACAAAAATGGTTCAGAAGCCTCACAGTAAAGTTATTTCAAAGATATAGATAGTGAAATATGGCATGAGATTCAAAAATCAGTGTAATTTTCATGAATTTCCAAAAGATTTGAACTTGAAACAAATTTATTTCAGCATTAATTTAAGATCAGTTTCATGAAATAGACTGGTTCACTCATTAACATGGGTTTCAAAAATGGTATTGACAATCATTTCAGCTCAAAAGTTTCAGAAACACACCAAAAATTGAAAAATAAACACACAAAAATTTTAAAACACACAATTTTATTTACTTTTTGTGAAAACAAACATCAAATGAAAATCCCATACTACAAAAATTCCCCCCCCACACTTAAGTGATGCAGTTTCCTCGATGCATTCAAGTGTATTTAACATATATGTAGATTTCTGATTGAATCACAACAGCTAAGTAAGTATAAAGGAGAGGTACAACCTGACTTATTGGCAATGCAACGTTCAGTTTGGATCCTAAGTGTTTCTCTTTGAAAACCTAAAAAAAGTAAAAACATAACATAAGAAATATATTTAAAGAATTGAAAATAGAAATAGTATGAGAAAAGAAGGATAGATCTTGGTTTATTCCCCCAAGTGGGCCCTGGGTTTTGACTGCCTCCAGAGGGGCAGTTCTAATCAGTTATCCCCAATCTGATGGTGGATGAGATTTTTTTGATTTGAACCACCACATGTGGCTCTTCCCAGCTTTCATTTCATTGTTCTTGTTGAGGAGGACTTCATAGACAGAGTATACAAGATCCTCCCCCTTCGCAATTTGGTACAGCTTGCATGGCAGGGGTTGGAAGAAGTAGGGAACCTCCTCTTCATTTGTTGCTACTTGTGCAACATTCCCTTTCCCTTCTTGTGCTCCGCCTAGTAAATATTTAGTGTGTTCAGGGAGCTTTAAATATTCCCCAACAGGTGCAATTTCTTTTCCTTCATCATCCTCCAAGGCATAATGTGAGATGGCCGAATCTGAAAATTCAAAACTATTAGGGGTGATACTCAAATCATTTTTAATAAAATTTAAAGAGTTTGAGTTTAAGATTGTATCATCTCCCTGAGTCAGTTCGACATTAATATCATCTTAAATTGAATGTGCCTCTTGGAGTCGATCTTCACAGGATGGAGGTAGGTAGTCGGGCTCCTCCACCTCAGGTTTAGATTCAACTTCATGAATGTCTTCAGTGAAATCAGGAAAGACTAGTGGCACTTCCTTATTGGCCTTGAATCTTTTTAAGTCAGCTTGAAGTTCATCGACCATGGACATCAAATCTTCCAATGAGATCCATGTTTCTATGCCTCTTTCCACTTGCCTGACCGTTATCATCAGTGCATCGGCTCTTTGTTGGAGGGCCTCCTCAGTATTGTTTGTTTCTTCCTCCTGCACCTGTGAATAGTTGTTCCATATAGAATAAATTGAATTTGAATGGATCATGAAAAAAAGTTTTTTTTCAGTTTCTTTTAAAAAAATAATAATAATAATGAAAGCTATCTAAAATTTAAAAATAGAAAAAGTAAAGTAAACAGCTGATTAGCTCCCCAGCAACGGTGCCAGTTTTGACGCACGCCTGTCGTAGGGTGTGGCAAAAGCAATTTAATTTTCCTAGCGCAGCATAGAAGCTGTCCAGGGTCGTCTCACTTGAGGAGCTTTCTGAATCGTTTACTTACTTAATATAATTTAGCTAAACTACTTCTTTTTGGTGTTTTTATATTATCTAGTAATGGAAAACAATTAAATTAAAATAAATGCAAAACTAACATGCAAGGAAAAAATGCAATTAATTGAGAAAGAACTTGGCCTTTATGGGTTGGTATGTGGGTTTCATCATTCTCCTTGTTGATATTTAAATTAAGTTTGATAATTCAATTATGAGATCTCATTCATGAATTACTATTCTTTTATTTATTGGTGTGAAATCATGAATACATTTTGCAATCTTAACTTCACCTCCTCCTATAATCAAGGTTGATGGCACACCTCGATCGAGAGTGTGCATCTTCCAAGACCTGGCTCCATCATATACCATTTTAACCACTAAATGGCTCAACTCCATCGTATTAAGAGCTTGTATCCAGTAGAAGGGAGGGAAAATATTTAATAAAAGAATATAAATGAGTTTGAGATCAGTTTCATGGTGGACGATCGCCACACCCGTGCACATCACTCTTACTCATAACAAACTTAATAAAACATAGGACTTTAAGCACCGAATAAATGAAATTTCCACATACCTCCCCCAGGACAAGTCTCGGGTTAACCCCTCATATTTGAGGGTAATAGGTCACGGTGGATAATATGAGAAGAATAAAAGAATAAAAGAAGGAGAAAAGATGAAGAAGAAAACAATGAGGAAGGGTGGACACAAAAATAAAAACAATGCATGGATTTTATTAGAAATATAAATTACAAACTAAAACAAAAATAAAGAAAATAAATTAAATGGGGAAGATTTTTGGTCGGCCTCCCTCGGTGGAGATCTCCTCCTTGGTGCCTTGAAAGAATGGATGGAGAATGGGATGCTTTGAGAGGGTGGAGCTCTCCTCCTTTTATAGCCATAATGTTTACCCCAAATGTCGACGCGTTTTATCCACATTAAATGACATCTTCACACATTGATCCATTCTTGAATGTTGTTTATATGTCCCTTGTCCATGTCCCCCTCAAAATCTCAGCAGATTTGGAGATGTATTCCGAGAGTTATGGCCATTTTACTATGAGCATTTATTCTGTCCAGTCATACTCTCCAAAACGAAATCCTCCGGATTAGGGTGATTTAATGACCCCATAAACGGCCAATTCACACGGTACTTCATTCATAAAAGATTCTCCAAAACTCCTTGCGCGTCCACCCACCGAATTTCACAATCTTTGGCCCCACAGTGGATGAGTTATGGATCCCACATCAAAACAAGGCAGAACTAAAAACAGTTTTCTTGATCCAACTTGTGAGCTTATTTGGAGCTTCCATATGGCCGATTCAGATTTTAGTCCAAATATAGTAAATTAATCCATGGATGTGTAGAATTTGGAAAAGAAAGAAATTTTCAATTTGTATCAGTGTAGATAATTTTATGGCCAAACTACCGAACTAATTTAAAACTGTTAAAAATCCAAAATGGCCAATTTTTACTATTCAGCTCAAAATAACACCATTATCAACAAAATGAAACAATTCATCTTAGAGGAACAATTTTGTGGGTTTAAAACAATGATATTAAATATAAATTAATTGAAAATATTTGCTCTATCATTGAGCAATGAACTGAAATGAAGAAGAAATTCCTTAGCTTAAAACAAAGGGAAGAAGACAATGTTGCAGAGTATGAGGCTACTTTTACAAGGCTAGCTAGGTATGCCGTAGATTACGTACGTGACTCGGTAGACAAGATTGATCATTTCTTTGAAGGTATTAAGCCAAGTATTTGGAGGGCACTGGTTTCTCAAACATTTTAATCATATGATGGAATTTTATCAAGTGCCATCAAAACAGGGAGAGAATTTTCTAGATCAAATATTTTCAAAGGAAACCAAGATAAGAAGTGGTACTCTGATAAAAAAGGAGAATCACCAAAGAAGAGAAAGGGAATGAATCATCTCGGGAAATTCTTTAAAGGCATGGGAGTCTGCTATAACTGTGGATAAAAGGGTCATCGATCCGATGAATGCAAGGGGAAGAAACAATTCAATGATGTTCAATGCTACAATTGCAGGGATATGGGACACTATGAAAATGATTGTCCTAAGCGCCAAGGAGAAATGCCCCATAAAAAGCCAAGAGAGCAAGGGAGATCCTATGTGATTACAACCGTGGAGGTTGAAGTTCCTAGTGACGTGGTGGCATGTACTTTAATTGTTTCCTCAAACTTATCCAACACTTTATTTGATTCTGGATCATCACATTCATTTATATACTCTCCATTTTCCAAGAAAATTAGATATGTCCAATTTGATTTAAGAAAGGAGTTGTCAGTCAAAACTCCCATGGGATATATCATTTCCACAAAGGCATGTCGACTAGTCCCCCTCCAAGCACCAAAACGTGCTTTAGTTGCTAGCCTTGTCATCATACCCATGATTGAATTTGGTGTAATTCTCAGTATGGATTGGCTATCAAATTATGATGCGAGGATTTATTACAAGAAAAAGGAAGTTACAATTTTTGAAAATAGTGTATAATTCCTTGTCTTTAGGGACAAAACATCGCCACCTGATTGTTATCCAGAACCACCCCCAACATCTCTATTGAATGAAATACTTGGAGAGGAAGATATACCAATATCTATGAGAGAAGAAATAAATATTCAAATTGAAGATGTGAACATAGTAAAAGAGTACATTGATGTATTTCCATAGGATTTACTTGGACATCCTCTAGAGCGGGAAATTGAGTTCTATATCGATTTAATTCCTGATGCAAGACCTATATCAAAGACTCCCTATAGAATGACCACTGTGGAATTAGTAGAGCTAAATAAATAACTAGAGGATTTGAGTGAAAAGGTATTTATTCAACCTAGTGTTTCTCCATGGGGAGCCCCTGTCCTCTTTGTTAAGTAGAAAGATGGATCCATGAGGCTTTGCGTTGATTATAGGGAAATAAATGTTATTACAATAAAGAATAAGTATCTGCTTCCCTGAATTGATGATTTATTTGATCAACTTCATGGAGCTCAGTACTTTTCGAAAATTGATCTTTGGTCCAGATATCATCAACTACATGTGAGTAAGGAAGATATTCCGAAGACATCATTTCGAACTAGGTATGGGCATTATGAGTTTATAGTGATGCCTTTTGGACTAACAAATGCACCCTCTGATTCATGGATTTAATGAATAGAGTTTTCAAGGAATATCTTGATAAATTTGTTTTGGTATTAATCAATGATATACTGGTATACTCAAAAAGCTATGAAGACCATGAGGATCATTTGTGAACTATTCTAAAAACTCCTAGAAGAAATCAATTATATGGGAAGTTTAACAAGTGCAAATTCTGGCTTTAGTCAGTTCCTTTTATAGGCCATATTGTCTCTAAGGATGGAATCATAGTTGATCTTGTGAAGACAAAGGCAATCCAAAATTGGCCCACACCAACAAACATAACCGAGGTATGCTGTTTTATTGGCTTAGCAGGTTACTATCAACGTTTTGTTCAGAACTTTGCCCGAATGGCTAACCCGCCAACGAAGATCACATGTAAAGGGGTTAAATTTTTTTAGACAAAAGATTGTGAAGAATGTTTCGAAGAACTGAAGAGAATATTAGTCAATTCTCCTATATTGACTCTACCATCAAAGAATGTCGGGTTTGTTATTTATAGTGATGCTTCAAAGAAAGGACTTGGTTGTGTCCTTATGCAAAATGATTGAGTTATTTCTTATGCATCATGAAAACTAAAAGTTCATGAGAAAAACTATCCTACTCATGATCTTGAGTTAGCTGCTGTAATCTTTTCCTTGAAGATATAGAGACATTATCTCTATGGTGAAAAATGTGAGATTTATACTGATCACAAGATTTTGAAGTATATTTTCTCATAGAAAGAACTCAACATGAGGCAATGGAGATGGATTGAACTACTCAAGGATTATTATTGCACGATACACTACCACCTGGGGAAGGCAAATAAGGTGGCCGATGCTTTGAGCAGAAAGGATCATGGAGTTTTGAACAAGATGAGAGTTGAAAGGGATCCTATTTTCATGGATCTAGTAAAGATGGATATGGGAATAACCATGGAAGGTGAAACAACAATGCTTTTTCAAATGGTTTCCAAACCATCTTTACTAGAAATGATAAAAATTTCTCAAGCTGATGATGAGGAGTTTCAAAAGAAGATTAAAGCTGTGAATGATGGGAGATTGAGTGACTTTGTATATGAAGATGGAATTTTGAAATTTGGGAAGAGACTTTGTGTTCCCAATATACCTGATCTAAAAAGGGAATTGTTGGATGATGCTCATAGTTCCAATTTCTCTATACACCCTGGTAGCACTAAGATGTATAGAGATTTTGAGGAACGTTTTTGGTGGGACAACATGAAGAGGGAGATTGCTGATTTTGTGTCAAGATGTATGGTTTTTCAACAAGTGAAAGCTGGAAGGTAACGACCTGGAGGAGTATTGAAACCTCTTCCCATACCTGAGTGGAAATGGGATAATATCATGATGGAATTTGTCATGGGACTACAAAAGAATCCTAGAAGGAAAGATGCAATATGGGTCATTGTTGATCGTCTTACCAAGTCAGCACATTTTCTTGCTATAAGAGAAGATCTACCACTTGAACGTCAAGAAAGACTATATATTAATGAAGTTGTGAAACTTCATGGAGTACCCCTATAGATTTTTTCTGATCGTGATCCACATTTTACATCAATATTCTGGAAAAGTCTTCAGAAGGCCCTAGATACTGATCTTCATTTGAGCACTGCCTACCACCCACAAACTGATGGACAATCAGAACGGACTATTCAAACATTGGAAGACATGTTGAGGTCTTGTTCACTTGATTTTCAAGGCATGTGAGATCATTATTTACCTCTTGTGGAATTTTCCTACAACAATAGCTTCCATTAAAGTATTAATATGGCACCATATGAAGCATTATATGGGAGGAGATGTTGTACACTAACTTGCTGGGATGAAGTTTGTGAAAGAAAACTCGTGGGCCCATAACTTGTTGAAGAAACAACAGAAAAGGTGAAGCTTATCTGGAACCATATCAAAATAGCTCAAAGTAGGCAAAAGAGCTATGCAGATAACCGAAGGAAGGATTTGAAGTTTCAAGAAGGTGATCACATTTTCTTAAAGGTATCTCCATGGAAGGGTATTATATGATTCAGTAAGAAGGGAAAGTTAAGTCCCAGGTACATCGGACCTTTTGAAATTCTGGACCGAATTGGATCCATAGCTTACCGTTTGGAAATACCTCCAAGTATTTCCAAGGTTCACAATGTGTTCCACATGTCTATGTTAAGAAAGTACATGCACTACTACAAAAAAAGTCTTTATCAGTGCTCAAAACATGCTTTATCAGCGCTAAAAAAGCGCTGTAAAGCTTGACGTGGATAAAGGGGGCTCCCCTTTATCAGCGCTAAAAAGGCACTGATAAGATGACCCTTTATCAGCACTAAAAGAGCACTGATAAATGTATGTTTTATCAGCGTTCCATTAGCACCGATAAACTAATATTTTATCAGTGCTTTTTAGCGCTGATAAAGGTATAGTTTATCAGCGATTTTTTAGCACTGATAAAAGCTATTTTTATCAGTGCAAAAAAAGTGCTGATAAATGCCCTGTCTGCTGCAAAAAAAAACCCTGCAGCAGCACACCCAAACACCTGCAAAAGATTCAGCATCTTAATAAGCTAATTAGACCAAGTATAAACATACAAAATTTAAACATAAATCATAATATATTTAGACCAAGTATAACCATACAACAACTATACCGGCACACCATTAACACATAATTCATAAGTTAATTAAGTACATAAAGAATTAAATTCAGAATTCAGGGGGTTGGGGGGCTGTTCAGGGGTTTGGGGTGGCTATGCAGGGGGGGGTAGGGGTGTTCAGGGGGTAGGGGGTGTCCGGGGGGAAAGGGGTGTCCAGGGGGGTGGGGGTGGTCGAGGAGGTTGGGGGTTGTCCAAGGAGGGTGGGGGTGTTCAGGGGGTTGGGGGTGTCCAGGTGGTGGGGTGGTGTCTAGGAGGGGGGGGGGGTGTCTAGGTGGTGGTGTGGGGGGGGGGGGGGCTGTCCATGGGGGTGTCTAGGGTGGTGGGCTAGTGTCCAGGGTGTCGGGGGGGGGGGGGGGGATTTCCAAGGGGTGGGAAGGTATCCGGGGGGTGGGGGTGGTCCGGGAGGTTGGTGGGGATGTCCAAGGGGGGTGGGGTGGTGTCCAGGAGGGTGGTATGGGGGTGTCTGGGGGGATAGGGGTGTCTAGGGGGTGGGGGTGTCCAGGGGGGGGGGTCCAAGGGGGTGGGGGGGGGGGGTCCAGCAGGTTGGGGGGCTGTCCAAGGAGGGTGGGGTGGTGTCCAAGGAGGGGGGTGTCCAGGTGGGGGGGGGATATCTATGGGGTGTCCAAGGGGTGGGCTGGTGTCCAGGGTGTCAGGGGGGGGGGGCTTTCTAGGGGGTGGGGGTGGGGGTCCAGAGGGGTGGGGGGTGTCCAGGTGGTGGATTGGTGTCCAGGGGGGTGGGGGTGGTCTAGGGGGTTGGTGGGGATGACTCATACACATCACGAAGGGCCTGTGGATCATTCTACTAAAGGATCAATATAATCCGAATGTGTTTGGTTGGATTTCCGTAGGTCAGTTGTTGTTTTCACTTAAAATTGTGTCCATTTTAAACAAAAGAGAGACCCTTTGAGTGGTATCGGCCACACCGTGCCTCATATTGAGGCAGGGATGACTCATACACATTAAAAAGGAACCATGTATCGTTCTTATAAAATATGAACACAGTCCAAATGTGTTCGGTCAGATTTCTGTAGGTCAGTTGTTGTTTTTAATTAAAATTGTGTCCATTTTAAAAAAAAGAGAGACTCTTTGAGTGGTACCAGACACACCGTGCCTCAGATTGATGTGGGGTTGACTTTTACACGTCACAAAGGACTCGTGGATTGTTCTACTAAAGGATCAACACAATAAAAATGTGTTTGGTTGGATTTCCGTAGGTCAGTTGTTGTTTTCACTCAAAATTGTGTCCATTTTAAACAAAAGAGAGGCCCTTTGAGTGGTACCGGCCACATCGTGACTCATATTGAGGAAAGGTTGACTCTTACACATAAAAAAGGACTCTTGGATCGTTATCCAAAAAGATCAACAAAATCCTAATGCGTTTGGTCAGATTTCTGTAGGTCATTTGTTGTTTTCACTTAAAATTGTGTCCATTTTAAACAAAAGAGAGATCCTTTGAGTAGTACCAGCCACACCGTGCCTTAGATTGATGCGGGGATGACTCATACACTTCAAAAAGGACCCATGGATCTTTATGATAAAAGATCAACACAATACGAATATGTTTGTTCAGATTTCTGTAGGTCAGTCGTTGTTTTTAATTAAAATTGTGTCCATTTTAAACAAAAGAGAGACCCTTTGAGTGGTACCGGCCACACCGTGCCTCAGATTGAGGTGGGGGTGACTCATAAACGTCAAAAATGACTCATAGATCGTTATCCTAAAGGATAAACACAATATGAATGTGTTTGGTCAGATTTCTGTAGGTCAGTTGTTGTTTTCACTCAAAATTGTGTCCATTTTAAATAAAAGAGAGACCCTTTGAGTGGTACCGGCCACAATGTGCCTCGGATTGAGGCGGGGTTGACTCGTAAATGTCACAAAGGACTCTTGGATCGTTCTACTAAAGGATTAACACAATCTAAATGTTTTTGGTCAAATTTCTGTAGGTCTGTTGTTGTTTTCACTTAAAAGTGTGTCCATTTTAAACAAAAGAGAGACCCTTTGAGTGGTACCGGCCACAACGTGCCTCAGATTGAGGCGGGGATGAATATTACATGTCACAAAGGACCCATGGATCGTTATTATAAAATATAAAGACAATATGAATGAATTTGGTTGGATTTTCATAGGTCAGTTGTTTTTTTCACTGAAAATTGTGTCCATTTTAAACAAAAGAGAGATCCTTTGAGTGGTACCGACCACACTGTGCCTTGGATTTAGGTGGGGTTGACTCGAACACATCACAAAGGACTCCTGGATCGTTATCCTAAACTATAAACACAATCCGAATGAATTTGGTTGGATTTTCATAGGTTAATTGTAGTTTTCAATTAAAATTGTGGCCATTTTAAACAAAAGAGAGACCCTTTGAGTTGTACCAGCCACACCGTGCCTCAGATTGAGGAAGGTATGACTTGTACACATCAAAAAGGACCCATGGATCATTATACTAAAAAATCAATACAATACTAATGCGTTTGGTCAGATTTCCATAGGTTAGTTGTTGTTTTCACCCAAAATTGTGTCCATTTTAACCAAAAGAGAGACCCTTTGAGTGGTACCGGCCACACCCTTCCTCAGATTGTGGTGGGGATGACTCATACACGTCAAAAATGACTCATGGATTGTTCTCCTAAAGTATAAACATAATCCTAATGTGTTTGGTTGGATTTACTTAGGCCAGTTGTTGTTTTCACTCAAAATTGTGTCCATTTTAAACAAAAGAGAGACCCTTTGAGTGGTACCGACCACACCGTGCCTTGGATTGAGGCGGGGATGACTCGTACATGTCAAAAGGACCCATGGATCATTATAACAAAATATAAAGACAATCCTAATGTGTTTGGTTGGATTTTCATAGGTCAGTTGTTGTTTTCAATTAAAATTGTGTCCATTTTAAACAAAAGAGAGACCCTTTGAGTGGTACCGGCCACACCGTGCTCGTATTGAGGAGAGTATGACTCATAAACATCAAAAAGGACCCATGGATTGTTATCATAAAAGATCAAGACAATACGAATGCATTTGGTTGGATTTTCATATGTCAGTTGTTGTTTTCAATTAAAATTGTGTCCATTTTAAACAAAAGAGAGACCCTTTGAGTGGTACCGGCCACAACGTGCCTCATATTGAGGTAGGGATGACTCTTACATGTCAAAAGGACCCGTGGATCATTCTACTAAAGGATCAATACAATTTTCATGTGTTCGGTCAGATTTCCATAGGTCAGTTGTTGTTTTCACTTAAAATTGTGTCCATTTTAAACAAAAGAGAGACCCTTTGAGTGGCACCAGCCACAATGTGCCTCGGATTGAGGCGGAGATGACTCGTACATGTTAAAAATGACTCATGGATCATTCTTATAAAATATCAACACAATACAAATTTTTTTGGTAAGATTTCCGTAGGTCATTTGTTGTTTTCAATAAAAATTGTGTCCATTTTAAACAAAAGAGAGACCCTTTGAGTGGTACTGGTCACACTGTGCCTCAGATTGAGGCGGAGTTGACTCATACATGTCACAAAGGACTCTTGGATCATTCTTATAAAGGATCAACACTATCCGAATGTATTTGGTCAGATTTTCGTAGGTCAATTGTTGTTTTCAGTCAAAATTGTGTCCATTTTAAATAAAAGAGAGACCCTTTGAGTGGTACCGGACACACCATGCCTTAGATTGAGGTGGGGTTGACTCATACACATCACAAATAACTATTGTATCATTCTCCAAAGGATAAACACAATCTGAATGTGTTTGGTCAGATTTTCGTGAGTCAATTATTGTTTTCACTTAAAATTGTGTCCATTTTAAAAAAAAGAGAGACCCTTTGAGTGGTACCAGCCACACCGTACCTCGGATTGAGGTGGGGATGACTTTTACACATTAAAAAGGACCCATGGATCATTCTTATAAAATATCAACACAATCCAAATCTTTTTGGTCAGATTTCCGTAGGTCAGTTGTTTTTTTCAATTAAAATTGTGTCCATTTTAAACAAAAGAGAGACCCTTTGAGTGGTACTGGCCACACCTTGCCTTGGATTGAGGCGGGGTTGACTCTTACTAGTCACAAAGGACTCGTATATCATTATAATAAATGATCAACACAATACAAATGTGTTTGTTCGGATTTCCATAGGTCAGTTTTTATTTTCACTCAAAATTATGTCCATTTTAAACAAAAGAGAGACCCTTTGAGTGGTACCGACCACACTGTGCCTTGGATTGAGGCAGGGTTGACTCATACATGTCAAAAATGACTCTTGGATAATTCTACTAAAGTATCAACATAATATGAATGTGTTTTGGTCAGATTTCCATAGGTCAGTTATTGTTTTCACTTAAAATTGTGTCCATTTTAAACAAAAGAGAGACCTTTTGAGTGGTACCGGCCACACCGTGCCTCGAATTGAGGTAGGTATGACTCATACATGTCACAAAGAACCCATGGATTGTTTTTATAAAATCAAAAAACAATATGAATATGTTTGGTCAGATTTTCATAGGTCAGTTGTTGTTTTCACTGAAAATTGTGTCCATTTAAAACAAAAGAGAGACCATTTGAGTGGTACCGGCCACACCGTGCCTCGGATTGAGGTAGGGTTGACTCATACACATAAAAAAATACTATTGGATCTTTCTACTAAAGGATCAACACAATCCAAATTCGTTTTCTTGAATTTTCATAGGTCCGTTGTTGTTTTCAATTAAAATTGTGTCCATTTTAAACAAAAGAGAGACCCTTTTAGTGGTACCGGCCAAACCGTGCCTCGGATTGAGGTGGGGATGACTCGTACACATCAAAAAGGACCAATGGATCATTCTCCTAAAAGATAATGACAATACTAATGCATTTGGTCAGATTTACGTAGGTTATTTGTTGTTTTCAATTAAAATTGTGTCCATTTTAAACAAAAGAGAGACCCTTTGAGTGGTACCGGCCACACCCTGCCTCAGATTGAGGCGAGGTTGAATCATACAAATCAAAAAGGACTCTTGGATCGTTCTCATAAAGGATCAACACAATATGAATGTGTTTGGTCGGATTTCTGTAGGTTAGTTGTTGTTTTCACTCAAAATTGTGTCCATTTTAAACAAAAGAGAGACCCTTTGAGTGGTACCAGCCACACCGTGCCTTGGATTGAGGTGGAGTTGACTTTTACGCATCAAAAAGGACTCTTGGATCATTCTCCTAAAGGATAAACACAATCCTAATGCGTTTGGTCAGATTTCCGTAGGTCAGTTTTTGTTTTCACTTAAAATTGTGTCCATTTTAAACAAAAGAGAGACCCTTTGAGTGGTACCAGCCACACCATGCCTCAGATTGATGTGGGGATGACTCTTACACGTCACAAATGACCCATAGATCATTCTTATAAAAGATAAATACTATATGAAGGCATTTGGTCGGATTTCCATAGGTCAGTTATTGTTTCTACTCAAATTTGTGTCCATTTTAAACAAAAGAGAGACCCTTTGAGTGGTAACGGCCACACCATGCCTTGGATTGAGGTGGGTATGGCTCATACACATAAAAAAAGACTCATGGATCGTTATCCTAAAGGATTAAGGTAATCTGAATGCATTTGGTCGGATTTTCATAGGTCAGTTGTTGTTTTCACTCAAAATTGTGTCCATTTTAAACAAAAGAGAGACCCTTTGAGTGATATTGGACACACCATGCCTCAAATTGAGGCAGTGATGACTCGTAAACATCAAAAGGACCCATGGATATTTCCACTAAAATATCAAGACAATACGAATGAATTTGGTTAGATTTTAATAGGTCAGTTGTTGTTTTCAATTAAAATTGTGTCCATTTTAAACAAAAGAGAGACCCTTTGAGTGGTACCGGCCACACAGTGCCTCAGATTGAGGCGGGGATGACTCGTACACATCACAAAGAACCCATGGATCATTCTTATAAAATATCAAGACAATACAGATGCGTTTGGTTGTATTTTCATAGGTCAGTTGTTGTTTCACTTAAAATTGGGTCTATTTTAAACAAAAGAGAGACCCTTTGAGTGGTTCAACATTCTTTCATGTTGCTGGTGCATATCATCTATTAAAATGGGAAAATGAATCATTGGATAAATAATGTTTTATTTAATAACTATTATAGTTTTCCTACGAACATTTACATACAATAATGTTTCATCTTTTGATCCCCTTAACCACTCTCAAAAAATGACCACCAATTGTACACATCCCCAAGTCAGATATTCATTCTATTTGTGTACAATCTGCCATTAGGTATTAGGACCACTCATTTTTGAACACATCTATATCATCTTGTGAGTATGAGTCTTTTCAGCAGTCAGAGTAGTACTGTAAAATATAAAAATAAAGAATTAATAAAGAAATTAAACAAACTAGTAGTTGTTTTTGAAAATACCTCTTTAGGGATGCTAGTCTGTTGATCAAAAACGATATCTTTCATAAATTTACAAACATAATAACCACAATCATTATCATTTGTTTGTTTTGGACACTGCAAATAAATTGATCATTAGGATAATAAGTAACTTGTGTTGAGATGTGTTTGGATAGTGAAATTTTATTATATATACCCTGATATTTGTCCATACATAGTACTTGCTAGCCTCTTTATGCTTAGCCCCTGTCCTCATTCTTTTTTTAGACGATAATGATACACCACCCTATCATAAAAGAATCCTTAGTAAAAGATAATATAAATTATATTACTTGATGTTTAGACCTAAAACGTAGGATGTAGTGTCTTACAGATTCAAAAACTTTATCATGTGTGGTCGGTTTGATGGATATCCTTGCATTGAATCCAGAAAATAAATCTTTAGAGTATCCTAGTTCACCAAAATTAGTAACCAATTTTTTCCTAAAAACACAAAAAGTAATAAGTAATAAAAGAAGTGAAAATATAATTGATATGCTTTAATCGTAGAGTTTTACCCCTGCATGGTTGGTATTAGGAATAGTCTGTCATCTGGAATCTTGCTTTCAAATGTTTTCAGCAATCTGTTCACTATTTCATCCTTTTTTGATTGCTCTAATATTGTTAGGTGTGTTGATGTGGTATGAGGACTAATGAGCCCAAATCTTGGATCATGGGAAAATTCCTTCAACTATTTTTCATAAATGCGCCTGTCAACAATATAAAATGCATTTAGTCATAATTTGAACATTAGATCAGCTTTTAGAAAATAAATTCATGAAAATATACCTCACATATATATTTACAACTGTGACATGTATCCAACCGTTTTCAGGAATCTCATTTACATTTTCAGAAGCAACGAAATCTTGAATTTCCTCTCCATATATATTCTTTTCGAAAACCACTCTATGAATAATACCATCTTTTAGCTTCGTATCCACTTGAGTCTTCAATGCAAGTAAATGTGGATAGAGAGTAGGTGGTGTTATTGTGATTTAAGTAGCTCCTTGGGATTGGTTGGTCAATTCTTTAGATGGTTTTGAGCCGACGTTTTTCCCCCATTCCCTTTCTCTGTCTATAATAACAATCATTGGTTCAGACCATGTTTTCATTAATTGTTAAAGGTTTAGATTGAAAAAAGGAAATAAATACCTCTTTGTCAGCATGTACTCTTATAAGTTGTGATGTCCATGCAATGAATGTCCCAATAGCCTTTTCGACTGTATGAATATTATCGTCATCAAGTGGAATTGGTAGATTTTCATTTAGCTCATGAGCTACAGTAATCATCACTTTCAGATGATCTTTCAGAAGTGGTCTATTATGCAGCGTGGCATCTGGGATATTGAACACTGTAGCCCTCATTACAAGGTGATATGTGGGTGTTGAAAGATATAAATCACAATCATTATCACCCTATAGAAGATCAGTACAGAAAAAGTATTAGTGCTTGTCTGATTCACATTTCATGGGAACAATTATTAGAATATTGATTACCATGGATAAGACAGTTCTTTGAGGGGAATGGCTCACCTCAAAGCTGGTGGGGGGTGGGGCGGGATGTTCATGTGCTGGTTGTTCCTGATTTGTGTCTTCTATTTGCTTCCCACCCATAAAAGTTGCTAGCAACTCTCCTTGCTATTGCAATCGTTCTTCAAGGGTTGCTATTTTTTCTCTCATTTGTTCCAATTTTTCATCTGTATCATCCGTTTTTTATTCTCAAAATATACTCGGGGTGTCACCCCAAACCCCACACCTCTGACATGACCGTATTTTTCAGGCTGCATTAAAGCCGTCGATAATAGGTCTGTATCCGCTACAGGAGTAGCTGATTCCTGTGACTGTCAGATATAGGAAAATAACTAATTATTTTTATGTAATAGCAATTTAAAACAAATATTTTTATCGTCGTGTCATACTTACACATATTTCCCACAGTTTTGTTGTGTTCTTATCTACTAGCTTCCCTTCCATATTCACACATGCCTCCTTCCATATCACATGATGTGGGATGGAAGTGTATTTGGTTTTAGACTCATCAATCTACATATAAACATAGAAATATAATTATGATGTTGTTTATTGGAACATAACAATATTACTATATATTTAAAATACGTACCATTTTCTTTTATAATGAAGCGTACCCCATCCTTACTTTACAATAGGGTTATGTTGGTTTTGATGCACATTCCTTATTTTTAGTACAGAGTTTATTTTTCATAAATGAAACATTGACAATCAAAGCGATGAATATAGGTATCCTTAAACAATGTATTATTACCCAAAATGCACCTGAAACTTCTCATCCCTATGACAGCTAATAAATGCATCCCATTCTTCTTGGGATATTAGGTGAGCGTAGACAATGGGTGGGTGTGGGTTTATTTAACCTTTGGAATCTCTTAGGTGACATCTTGTTAAAATAGTGAGAAAATATCGATGAATCCTTCCTGCAAGCCTTAGTACATAATCATTGTGTAAAAAATATACTATAAATGTAATCTGCAAGAGATTGAGAAGAGTAAGACATTATTTCATTATTTTATTTTCTAGTAAATTAAATAAATAAATTCATAATGTTATCGTACTTTCTTCCCAGATCACAGCCTTCAGCCCAGACACAACATGGTGCCATGAATCTATGTCAATCAGCACAAGTTTCCGAGTGACAACTCCAATGTTACTACTAAACATAGACTTGTTAGGATTCACATGTTGGCATCGTGCATTCCATCCGACATCAAATTTTATGCCTTTTCTTTTCGCCTTAAGAACTTTGGCTAACACCGTCAAACTACGATGCACCTGTGTTTTCTGCGACGCCATTCCTTCATTCCCAACCATTTCATAGATATCAAAATAATCTATATGTTCATATGAAATGGTATCAAAGAAATGTGCTGATGATTTTTGGAACTCAACACTTGTAGCATCAGGAGCTGCAGCAGGAGAAGCAGTAGGAGCAGCAGTAGGAGCCACAACAGGAGCAGCAGCAGGAGCAATAGCAGCTGTAGTAGGAGCAGCAGCAGCCACAGCAGAAGTAGCTTGAGAGACTTGTTCAGCCTCAAGGTTAGGAGCACCAGAATGTTCAGAAGTCATTATCTGCAAAAGTGGTTGAATAGTTAATTTAGATTACATAAATTCAGTAATGATAAGATAATAACATGAGATAACAAGATCTATATTACAAACAAAATATAACCAGTTTATTGAACTCTTTTTATTTTTTTCAAAGGTTGAAGGGATTTGAAACCTCTATATATTATCCAAATCCCTTAATTATGGTCTCCTCTAACATACAAAAAATCATCTACATTGGGACCGCTCCGAAATGATTGCGACATACCACTGAAAGGATCGTCCTCAACTGAATTTTCATCGGAACCTTCAGTAGTTTTGGATGATAATAGAACGATCGACCACCTTCAGTTTGAAGGATCTGGAACATAAAAAACTTGTACCTCTTGTGATTCCATTATAAACTGTTTGTCTTTGTACCCTACTTTACTAAAATCAACTTTGACAAATCCCCATTCATCTATTTTGACACCACTGTTGTTATCAACCCACTTGCATTGAAAAATACGTAATTGGAATGTCGTATAATCCAAATCCCATATTAGTTTGATAATGCCAAATTATGACATATTTGCATAAATTGGAATTCTGTCCTTACTACCAGAAACATGAATCGCTTCAGCCACTAGTATAACTCCACTATTTTTCATGGTACTATCTTCATCATGTTCATATGTATATAATGTATAACCATTAATTACATAACCATTGTAAGATAATACAAACACACTTGGTCCAGGGGCTAGCCATCAAAGTCGTTCTGAAATTGAATTTGGATTTTCATCCAACTGATTAAAAATATGGTCCTGAAACCAACCTATAAACTGGTGATTATGTGTATTTGATAACCATTTTTCATCCCTTGATGGATTCAACTAACTAAGAATTTCTTTGTGAGTTTCAACATATAGAGAAACCTCCCAACTGTTATGAAAAACATAAAGGTGGGCCTGCTCCTGATCTGTAATACTGGTTGTCACAACTTCTCTTCCAGAAATTCCCTCACCCTCAATGCATCTAGTGTGATGAGATTTCGAGAGACCAATGCTTTCCACATCAGATAGGTATTCGGTACAAAATTCAATGGCTTCCTCAAAAATATATCACTCCACTATACAACCCTCTGGCCGAATTCGATTTTTGACATACCCTTTCAAAATCTTCATATACCGTTCAATAGGATACATCCATATATAGTGAACAGGACCACAAAGTCGAATCTCTCTCATCGAGTAAATCATCAAATGAACCATCATATCAAATAATGTTTGTGGGAAGAACATTTCTAATTCACATAATATAATGACAATTTCTTTTTCCATAACTGGCAATTTCACTGGGTCTAAAACTTTGCTACATATAGCTTTGAAAAAGAAACAAAGTTTGGTTAATGTTTGATGAACATTCTTGGGAAAAATGAAACGTAAAGATATAGGAATTAGATCTTTCATCAAAACATGGTAGTCATGTGATTTCAACCCTTTTAACTTCAAATCATTCATTGACACAATGTTCTTGATATTTGATAAATACCCCTCTGGAACCTTTACATCATTAAAGAATTTTCAAAACTGATATCTCTCCTCCGTAGAAAGAGTATAAGCAGTTGGAGGAAGAAGCATTCAATTTTCACCATTCATGGGTGCCAACTCTTCTCATATTCCCTTGTCAACCAAGTCCAACCTTTCCTTAATTCCATCCTTTGTTTTGCTAGGGGAATTTAGCAACGTTCCGATAACACCATCACATACATTTTTTTCCATATGCATCACATCAAGAAAATATCTGACGTACAAACAATTCCAGTATGGTAATTCAAAAAAATGATCTCTTTTTCCAACTGATTTTTGTAAGGTTTTTCAAAAATGGTTTACCAAAAATAGTTTTCACATCTTTTACTTTGTCAAACAGCTAATCACCTGTTAGTGGAGACGGTGATGCACATTGTTTTGAACTTCCATTGAATTATGTCGTCCAAGATCGGTACTTATGCTGATGAGGTAGAAATCTACGATGTCCTAGAAACACAGATTTCGATGAATGTTTAAACCTAATTGATTATGTATCTTCTTTGCACATGGTACACCCTTGAGTTCCTTTAATTCTATATCCTGAAAAATTTCCATAAGTAGGGAAACCATTTATTATCCCATACAACATCATTCTCAACGTGAAGTATTCACTTTTATAAGCATCATACATCATAACACCTGAATCCCACAATAACTTCAAATCCTCTATCAAAGGAACCATATAAACATAAATATCGTTACTTGGTTGTTTTGGTCCTGATATAAGCATAGATAACATGATGAATTTCCACTTCATGCATAACTAGGGTGGAAAGTTATAATTTACCAACATAATAGGCCATGTTCTATGAGTGATGGTTTGAAAACCAAAAGGATTTACTCCATTTGTAGATAACACAAGACGAAGGTTTCTCAGCTCTTTTCCAAATTCAGGATACTCGTGATCAATTTTCTTCCATTGAGGAGAGTCGGCCGGATGGCGTAATTTCCCATCTTTATTTCTTTTATCTGCATGCCACGACAATTTTCTTGAAGTTTCTTCACTTCAATATAGATGCCTAAACCTTGGAATGATTGGAAAGTACCATACAACTTTTGTAGGATTGTATTCATCTTTCTTGTATCGAGAATCACCACACTTTGGGAATTTTGTAAGTGATTTTTTCTCCTTGCGAAACAATATACAGTATTTCAGACAGGCATGTATTCTTTCAGAAATCATACCCATCGAGCATAGCATTTGTTTAGCTTCATATGTCCATATTAGGAGCTCATTATCTTCAGGGAGCATGTCATTCAAGAGATAAAGTAGTTCCGTATAACTGACATCACTCCATCCATTTCCTGCTTTCAATTTATACAACTTCAGTACAACTGACAATGTTGTATACTTGGTGCAACCAGCATACAATGACATATTTTCACAACTCTTTAAATTCTCAAAAAATTTTGGGCAATCACGGAGTTCATCTTCAATTGTCTTTGTAATTTCCTCAATACGATCTTCATCATCATTGACATCTGTAATCACATCCTCCATACGGTCTTCTTAATTATCCATATTTTTAATCATATCTAATGATCTATAAAACACAGTTTTATCCCAGCCAGTAGCTACATTCTATTTTTCTCCATGTTTATTCCAACATTTATAACTCTGATCTATTCTGTGACATATCAAATGTTCTTCAAACTACTCTGGAGTAAGTAGTCTATAATAAAAACAACGTAAACATGGACAAAGGATTTGAGAAGGATCCTTTGCGTGATCCTTTGCAAATTTGATGAACTCTTTCACTCTGTTCTCGTACTCTATTGTCAAACAATTAGCATCTATCCAATATTTATTCATATTCATCCTATTTGAATCTCAAATATTAGTATTTATGGTTCAAGTACAAAAAAAAATACTTCCAAATACAGTATAAGAGAACCACTTCCTTATAAAAATAGAGATTAATAGAGTGTAACCATTAGTATTTATTCATCTTCATTAAATATAATTACTTTAGATTCATTATAGTTTCCTCAAATCACCCCAGACCAAACATAAGAATAATAAAAAATGATACATCTACCACTCCTAGGTCTCTGCCCTACATTCAATATCATCATACCTAAATATCTGGATATCCACACATACACATGTCACAAACACATAAAAAACCATATCCACATCAAGCCCAAAGTACCAATATGGATTTTAATCAGGTTACTCGACTCAAGTGGTGGTGTGTAAGAAATAATAAGAAAATATAATAAGTATATAGTCACACATAAATCTCAAATTGGTGTTAATAATCCAATAAACCCAAGGTATCATTCCATCTATCAGAATAATCTGAAGGAGCCCATATGCGACATTAGTCCTTGGTGGTGAAGGTTCCTGAGGAGGAAGGGGAGAACACGCACCTATCGGGGTTCGTGGTCAGGTCACTGAGGTTGAAGGTGGCTTGATACTCCTACAAGTGTTCATTCCATATTTCAAAAACCATGTCTTGGTACAAGGGTTCTTACAAGGGTTCCTGATGATCATGCCAAGAAGAAATGGAAACCAAGAGGGGGGAGTGGTTCAAAAAACCTCAAGAAAGATGAAAAAACATAGTATTTGAGAATAGTTTAGTGGCTTTAATGTTGTCTAGACACCTATCCAATAGACTCCACAAGCGGTGATGGCCCCTGCAGTTGTTTCACCAGGTGAAACTGTCACCTGACAAGCTGAGATCAATGTTTCCCTTCTCAGCCATGAATTGAACAAACTCTATGATGGCCTTCCTATGGAATGGGCTTCTACCTTTCCTTTCCTTTGGGTTGGAAATGACATTAATGTCACCCCCAACCAACAATGTATGGTGTCTGAGATCGAAGGTATTTTGTTCACTCCATAGAGATTCCCTTTGAAGAGGGACATAACTTCCAAAAACAAAAGTCATAAGGAAGGAGGTGTTACCGTTGGACACCTTGGTAGTGATGAATTGATTGCAATATTGAACAGTCTCAACAACATATATATTGTGCCAAAATACCCATTTGTGTTTGTTTGAGGGGTCATAGTGTAGAAATCCATGCAACTTAATCTTCCGGGAGAATTCTATGATTATTATATGGCTTTTTGTGTTATTAGACAACAACAACAATGACATCATGCCTTTTGATTTCTATGGTGAGGAAGTCCGATTTAACATGGGCACTAAGACCATGAGCATTACATATGAAGATAATAATGATGGGTAGGACAGGGCTCTGGCATTGCATCTAGAGCTAGTAGCCTTATTGAAGTGGGAGGATGATCTCTCATTTAGGTCCCTTGATTTTGAACATGTTCATAATCCCTTATGGTTGGTAAGCTTCATATGAGTGGGATATGAGGATCCAAAGGGGTAGGGGAAGGATGGGTAATGAGACTTGGGGGATAGTGAGGGAGTTATCTCTAGATCAATAAGTATTTGGAGCCGGATGACAGGCTCAGAGCCAAGGGAGACAGAACAAACACTGCTAGGAAGGGGTCTGGCCACTACAGAGAAGCAGTCAGTAACCTTAGCGAGGGAGAAGGACAAAGATGGAGGTATGGGTGGAAAGGATAGAAAGCTTGGTGGTTTGGGCATCATGCCATATAAGTGCACTTCTAGAAAAAGTCACTTAGATATCATGAAGGAAAGAAGGGGGGAACCCCTCGAAGAAAATAGGTTACAAGAATTGGTTGACCTAGAAATGCATCAGAACCGGGTGGTGTTTTCTTTAAAGAAAAAGGTTATCCTTCATTCATTACTTTACGGTGACATGGTTTTGGATATAATGGAATCAGTGATACCTAGGCAGAATCTAGTGAAACTAAAATCCAAGTGGGAAGGACCTTACATTTTTCATAAACTTCACTCTAATAGTGTAAACTCATTGATCGCCATTGATGATGAGCATATCAATATTTCCACCAATACTAGGTTTCTCAAGAGATATTTTACATGAATAATCCATCCCTTTAGTCTGATATATATGGATTTGAACTAAAAATCCAACATCCTAGTTATACAAAATTCTGATTATCTAGTCAGGAAGCCAATTTCCTTTCCATATGATGTGAAACTATACAGTTTCATAATAACTATATGTGTCTTGATTTATGTCAACAAAGGATATGTAGGGATGCATGGATCTTAAAATCCTTTGCCTAGCTACAATAATTACTAGAAACAATTCCCACATGTGGATATAGGTTAGACCATCACAAAGTGTTTCTCATTCAAGAACTTTATTTCTATTCATTACTATCATAATAGGATACATAGTTACATCTAGGTCTCCAATTGCATGCCTAGATACAAAAATACATAAAACATGCATCCCAAAAACACAAGGAAGAACTCACACATGCTCATTTTTCCAACATATGACCAAGATCTAAATACATATTGTTTTTTCCTGAAATATATCATACATAAATTATTTACGTCAGTTCCCAAGACCTTGCAATATGACATGAAAAAAATGGATACATCCTAATCACATGACAATAAAACTATAACACATGAAATTCTTCACCAAATTATGATTAACTACACCGAAAATGTACTTACCACATGTCATTAAACAACATGTTCCAACTACCAAACATAAAGAAAAGTATTCATCACAATCATCAATAGTAAAATCCCAAAATCAAAAGGGGGTTCATAGATTTTTTAGACCATGCAAAGAGAAGCTCGAAGGGCGGTGGAGGTCCAGTACCTAAAGCTCAGCAGGCGGTGGAGGACCGGCAACGCGAAGCTCGAGGGTGGTGGAGGTCCGACAATGAGAAGCTCAGTGGGTGGTAGAGGTCCAGCAAAGCAAAGCTCAAAGGCGGCGGAGGTCCGGCAACGCGAAGCTCAGCGGGCGGTAGAGGGGAGTCGCAGGGTTCTAGTTCCACGAGAGCTTTAGGTCGTGATAAAACGAGGGCACTGTACGACCGAATTTATAAAAAAATAGACTGTGGTTTTATTAGTGCTAAAAAATCACTGATAAAGACTACCTTTATCAGCGCTAAAATTTTAGCGTTGATAAAGGTATCCTTTATCGACACTTTTTTTAGTGCTGATACAGGAAGGATTTATTAGCGCTTTTTTAGCACTGATAAATCCTTCCTGTATCAGTACTAAATTTTACCGCTGATATAAGGTGGCACTGCACTTGCCTGTTTTTGTAGTAGTGATGCCATACCCAACACATGTACTCACTTATGAAGAAGTAGAACTTGAGCCCGATCTATCTTATTGTGAAGAATCTATCAAGATTCTTGATACTAGAGAACAAGTATTGAGAAATTGGATGACTCATCTGGTAAAGGTTATTTGGAGGAACCATAACATTAAGGAAGCAACGTGGGAACCTGAAGATGTTATGAAGAAGAACCACCCATATTTTTTTGGTGGTCTTTATACATGAAATTTTGAGGTCAAAATTTCCGAAGGGGGGAATAATGTAATGCCCCGAACATTTTATGGTATGATTCTCTTGAATACATTCTATTCATAACCTATTCATCCCTGTGTTCCTTTGAAAAAACACTAGGATATTTAAGAGATAGTCAAAACCTAGACATTAAATATAAATTTTCCACTTCTATGTTTTGAATTTTGAAAAATGGTCATCTAGAGTTGTGATCAGTAAGTCATTTGGAGTCTGATAAAACAAACATGATTTTTGGTGAACAGTAACATACCCTTATGAATAGTAATATGACCCTTATGAATAGTAAATAATAATATTATTTTATTTTCATAAGGAAATATGATAATGAGATCTTAATTAATTTTTTAATGTCACATAAAACTAACTGCACTTCAAGATTGTTATTTTTCGAATTAACTATGAACTTATTTAAAAATTAAATTAATAATATTTAGAAAATTATTTTTTAAAAATGGATTTCACTTTTTAATTCTACATGTTGAAAAATGGTAGGGGTGAATTTTTGGTATTTTTCTGAAATTCTTGAATTTTTGATGAATAGTGAAATACGGTAAATTATCGTATATTCAATTTATCAGTAAAATACACTATTTATGACATCATAAGTGATTCAAGGCCACTTGTTTCGAACTCACATGCCATTATTACTATTAGGGGTCATATAAAACAATACTATTGGTTGTATTGATAGAAATAATAAAATAATGAAATTAAATATTCAAAATTTACCCCTCTCCTGCACTATAAACCCCCCCACCTCTTCTCTTCACTCCTCTAAGCCTTGAAGCTCCTCAAAGTTCTTCCCAATAATCCTCACAAGTAACTTCCCCACGTCTTAGAGCTTCTGGTCTCACCAAAAGACCAAAACCAAAGCCCTTAAAAAGGATCTCAAGGAGAAGAGATCAAGAGGTAAACAACCTCTTTTATTTTCTTTATTTTCTTTCATTTTATGTTATTCTCTTCCATTCCCTTTGGATTGTGTTGGGATATTTAATTAAATATCCCCCCTTACTTTCCATATTATGTATAAATGATGATATATTCCATTCCTCTCATCAAACTATTTTTATGAAATTTTAAGAGACGCCATTAGGCTGCCGAATTTTCGTGAGAAATTTATCATGTTTTCATTCATTTTAAGATTCCTTTATTTTCTTCTTATTTCCTCACCTCATCTTAAACAAGAGACATGTATTCTCCATAATCTTGTATATTCTGTATGTTATCATGTTTATGGAAAATTCCTCATCATTATTCATCTCCTCTCCCACATATTTAAGGAATAAAAACACTGTCCGTGATGTGTCCAATTACCGACATCGTGGACGATGTAATTTCAATTTCCATTAATTCTTTCTAGTATGGTCATGAAAACAAATATATGGTTGAACCAGATCATAATATATTTATTTTATCTTGATTAATGTTCTTTAATCTTTACACATTAATAATATGGAATAAAAATACAAAACAATTTTATTTAGCACAAAACTGCCAAGCCAAATTCAAGCGTTTATCTTTAACTCATCGAACGAGTCATCATCATAGTATATAACCAGAATCATTATAAGATCATTTATGTCTCTTTAATTTCACTAATAATTTATATCAAAAATTATGTATGTTTAACCATATTTCAAACCAACTTCCATTCATGAATACAAGTAAACAAAGCATGAAACCAAGTAATAAAATGCTTCCAAAACAATAAAATTGAATATCTTAAATCCATCAAAAAGGCCATTAATAAACTAAATAAGGTTATAACCTATCAATTAAACATAAAATAAGTTATTTAATTATGAATTAATAATCCTAATTTGTTTATTCAGGTCTTTAAAAACAAGACAAGAACACCTTCAAGCATAAGGTAAGGGATCCTCTCTCTCTCTTTTGTTTAAGAATATCCCCTTTGTTGTGACTAACTTTGTATTGTGCACCTAATAATCCTTATGTGGTGTACCTAATACCCATTTGAGATCAATTTCCACTTGAAATTATACTTCTATTAAATATCCATAATCTCATGTCATGGATATGTTTATTGTCTAAACCGTGTACCATTTCACATACGGTGTATATTGGGGATGTTATTGATGAGTCCGTTTTCTATACTCTATACAGATATTGGAAAGGCATATTTATCTTGTATTGAATCAATGTATAAAAAATGATTTGGATGTAGAGGTGGGTGGGGCCCACTACAGCCCCTCGATGCATCGATAGGTCTCATGAGACAAAACAGTTTGGCGACAAACCCTTCGAGTTTGTTTCCAAAAAAAATCAGATGGGTTTCTACCCACAGCATTAAATCGTTTTTACGGTATTATGGTTTCATGTTCCAGATACATGACATCCAATTAATAAACATTCTATTTATTCATTATCTATTATTATTATTATCCATGGGATTTTCACTATGACAAAATCTATGGATGCAGTTTCATTCTCAGTTTATATATGACATTAGTTTGTCATTTATTCACTATGCCATGTTGTTTATGTCAGATTGATTATGATTCAAGATTTATTGTACTCGTTCTTCCACTTTTTATAACCCTTACTGAGCATTTGATCTCACCCCTTTCATTTTCTATCTTCAACAGGTGATGAAGAGAAGGCCTTTTATTGAGTTCCTGTGGATGCAGTTTTTAGTTTTTGTTTTGTATTTTGTTTTGTAACCTTTCCTAATGTAATTGGAGTTACATATATGTATCTAGTTTCTTCAAGACTACTAAACTGATCGTTCCTTCAGGATTTTCATTCCTTCTAACCATGCCAAAATCAAAAGTAATGCACCGGCTCCAGCCTAGTGGGGTCGGGGTGTTACACTATCTCTCTTCTACTAGAAAAGGGGAATCAATCATGATAAAGTAAATATGGATAGGATATGGTTCTAGGGAAAGGAAGGAAATACCCCCCTTGAACTATCTAGAGGAAGTGATGACCCATGTAAAGAGTTCTTTGGAGAACATCTACCAAATAAAATCAAAATTTTTGAACTAGAAGATCCACTCAATCAACCACCTAGAACCATTTCAATGAATATATCACTATGTTTGAGAATTAGGAAATGGTTGGGAAAATCAACACAGATAGGTCAACACAGATTGGTTGACACAGACAAGCATAGTTGACCTATACGTGTTTACCTATCTGTATTAACCTATATTTTTGGTAAATGAATGAGAACTAAGTGGAATATTAAACGTGTTGTTCTATCCATCAACCTTCTATTGGGTTCCCTTTGGATTAATCATAAATAGATATTCCCAATGCACTTGTACTCATCGATGGTTGGGTGTGTCTGACCAATATCAGATCTCTCTATATATGTTTATTTTTTGATATGGTTCCCTACATTAGGTATTCTATTATATAAAGTGCCACAAATCACATCATAGAAACAACACGTACCACCTAGGGTATCATAATTTTATAACTTTATCACTGGTATCTCATAACTGAAGGCTTTAGATGAGGTTTAAAATCGTTGCCGAACCTGGTCATATATTTCCTGTTCTTTTTTTCAAAAGAAAATGGGCACAAGTCTATTTTTTGGATGATCATCCTTTGGGGTACTACTCATATTGATTGTCCATGGTTCACATTATCTCACTATTCAATTGTGTGGTGGTCTGTGAGGGTGTCCACTTTCTAAAGTATGTGGTACTGTGCGATGATTTCCTAATTGTGGACATCATCGTCCATACTATATCATATCACTCAGTGTTTCAATATCGTCATCAAAATCCTTTATTTATAGTATTGATTATATGGAGTTCACCATAAGGTTCTTGGTTAATTATTTTACATGATACACAAGTCCAATATCAATTCGTTGCCTTATATGACCACGTTCATGCCATGAGTTTCAAATATCAGGTATAAAGGTTGAGTACCTTTTGCTGAGTTGGTGGTATTGGTTATAGAACTCTTGGCCATATCACCTCCCAAACACAGTCTCATTCATGATGAATATGATCATTTATTTGGTGAAGACCAATCCTACTAAGATATTGGTGGCTCTGTCAAGGATGACCTCACAATCTGTATTGACAAGTTGACTTGGTGCACTTTATTTGGACCTCATGACCCCCTTTTTGAAAAATCTCCTTGAGTGGTAACTATGATGGAGATGGATGGAAGAATGGATACATTTTGTAAAATGGTACTATGGTAAAACTATATACCCTTGGGTTACATTGGATGACCTATTGGAAGGTCGGTGGTGCTACCGTTCTTCCGGGAGTGATGTCAAGTGGCGTCTATTGTGGAAGTGTTTTCAATTGGTTTGTCATCTTGGATGAGACTACCAACCATGTGTGGTGTTTACATGAGGTGGTACTGAATGGTACCAAATTGATATATGGAACATATACATTATGAGATTATTATAACAACTAGTAAGTTTTAAGTAGTGAAGACTTAGAATAGTTTAGTCCTCGGAAGAATAAGGAAGCCGACTTCACTCACTATTCTAAGGCTTCATTCTTCTAAGTACTGAATGAACTATTGTAAGTGTGAAAATGGATTCACTAATCTAAGTTCAGTGACTCTTAGGTATCAATTGGGTAAATAGAACCATGATCATTTTGAACCCATCTCTAAAATCAAGCTCTTGTTGTCCTTCTATTCCCGCTTAAAAAAATCAAGTAAATAAGGTGAAAAAAAAACAGAAATAAGAATGATCAAAAAAGAATAATTTTGACGTGGGGGG
This sequence comes from Viscum album, assembly GCA_963277665.1. Lineage (NCBI taxonomy): Eukaryota > Viridiplantae > Streptophyta > Magnoliopsida > Santalales > Viscaceae > Viscum > Viscum album. The sequence goes on along the minus strand of OY728150.1, from coordinate 582,405,334 downwards.
ATTGCTTTTCATATCTATGTTGTAATTCCTCGACCCTAGTTACCCAGAGTTTTTTCTTTATTACATAACATTGTCATGATACAAGGAATCATGTCCTGAAAGACCGATCAGTTTAGTATTATTGGAAACAAGATACATACATAAGTTCAACATTACAACTTGAAAAGAAATACAACACTAATTTATTACATTAGAAACATCCAAGCCTCCTAGATTATGCCTGCAAGTCACTCATAACCAACATCTTCATATCCTAGGAAAATGAAACATAAGAAAGGGGTGAGCTCAAATGCTCCGTAAGAGTAAGCAATACAACAGAAGATAACATAAACATTAGGTATAGTGAATAATTAAAAACACATGCCTTTAAAAATAATATAAACGAACACTTTATGGCAGGAATATGAGATGAGTAAATAATGCCATAATAAAACATAGTCATGGGTATTCAACTAGTCGAATAAGCACATGAAACATCAATATTATTTTCAAAATGAGGGAATGTATAATGCCAGACATTCTGAAACATCTTGTCAAGGCCTCGACCAAGACGTCTAAAAATGATTTAGGCCTTGTCCAAAACCATATATCAAATTGGGAAAGGCCTCATCCAATTATATTTATAATTGTATCATGAAACCTACTGATGCACCGAGGAGCTATAACTGGCTCCACCCGTCACATACTAAGTCCAATACATTCTTTATATGAAAAGGTTGAAATATAACATAAACATTCATATTAAAACTATCGTACGAAATGTAAATACTTTAACCATAAACCATGAATGGTATAAAAATAACACATCCATAGTCAAATATATCACAAAACCTTCAATACAATATACAATATTGGTATCATAATAAATTAACTTCAAACAAGTTTAAAATACATCAAAGGATGTTGACATAGATGAAATGAAAACTATTTGAAAGAAGCACCTCTTTCTATTTTGAAACCATTTAAGAGTCACATAATTATAAAAGAAAACATTTATTTTGAAAATATTCTTTTAATATTGTAATGGAAGCTTCGATGATGTTATAATGGCATAAAATAGCCGCACCTTCCGTATAAGTTAAAAAAACATTCTTACCTTAATTTTGTCGAAAAGGTCATAAAGTACCTTGTTTGGAAAACGACGGTAAGATTACTTTCAAAACATATAAGGTTAAATAAGGGTATAATTGACTTTAATCCATAGTCTAGTAAATAGTATTTTTTTTGAAATACATTTTTAAGAAAACATGGATGTGGATGACAAAGAGGTTCTAGTAGATACTTACGTAAAAACAACCTCGGATAATAAAGAGATTGTGAAATTAACCCTTACCTTATACTTTTCCTTAGTCGATGGTATGTTAACCTCCTGTATAATAGTTAATACATTGTTGTTAAATTATAAAATAACTATATACATAAATATGATATCATATATGATCCTCTAATATTTCTTTGTTAATAATATTTTAGTAGTATCATCTTTTCAGGCGTTAACTGATTCGTTTTTCTTTTATATGCTTGGTTATGTAAGCCATGTTTGTTATGGATATGATGTATTTGATTCACTTACAGAATGATATTATGTTCATAAAAATTATTTTTAATCATAAAATGGAAATTATTCTCGAATGATTATGATGGGGAATGAATCTCATCGCGTTTATGGAGACGATAATCCCTACGTACGCACGAGTGAAAATATCATTATATTGATGGTGAAATCATATGTAATTGGATGGTATATCATATATACATAATAATTAACATGTTATATTTATTATTTAAATCAGTTATACTCATTATTATACCATCTAAATAATGAAGTGTTTGAATAACAAACTACACCATAATGTGGAGATGGTAAGCCGTACATACGCACGTATGGTGACTTTGTCATTCATATGATGGATAGAATAATGAATATGGTTGTACCATTTTTATAATAAAATCAAAGTATATATAATATACTAGATTTATTATTTTATAATGGAAACAACAAAGAAAGAGGAAGTGGAAGAAGAAAAGAACTTGAAAGAGGTGATGAAATATTTACCTCTTCTTCGGGTTCTTCCTTTGGATTTGATCAAAAGGGATCCTTAGGTTGTCTTTTTGACCAAAGTAAGGCCTCTAGGATGAAGGTAGGAAAGTTGGGAGGATATTTGGTCAGGTTTTGGACAATCCAAATGTATTTTGAGGTGTGAAATTAAGAGAAGGGGAAGTGCCCTTTTATAAGAGAGGTGAAGGTCACTTTTGGAAAAGATTGAAATATTATTTTATAATAAAATCAGTTTCGGTTTCTAATGGTTCCAAAATGATTTATTTAGAGGATAAGGTAGTTATTGGCCTGTAAAATCTCAAAAAATAGGGTTTAGACAGGTTTAGGTCACTATATTAACCTTATCTTTTAGATTTAACTTTTAGTTAAATAGTTTGACATTTACCAGGTCTCTTTGTATTTTTATATTATATGGTTAATAAACATACTATAAACTACCAAGAGAACCCCAAGTGGTTAATTATTCATATAAATAACCTTATATAAGTCCTTTGTATGAACCTTATATTTTTATGAATATTATATCAATTAATAATATATTATTTATTTTAAAAACTCAATTATGCCAATTTTGACACTATTTAGTATTTGATTTTTTTTGAAAGCCATTAAAACTTTATCATTGAGAATAAAATTTATTCAACCAACATTAACATGACATATTAACCTGTAAAGTTATTTTAATTCATCATAAGTCTCAATTTACATTTATTTGGATATTTATAATATCAATTATTTTAATATTTCATTAATAAGGTAATTACTGCATCATCATTGTATCATAAATAAATAAAATTATTTAATGTCTAAAAATTATAAATAAAATAAAATTATGTAGGAAATTGTTTTATATTTCTAAATAATATTTATAGTCGAATTTATATTGTGTGTAACCCTATATTAAAAATGGTTTAGTTATTAAACTTTGAATTTAACTCTTTTAACTCTTCTTTAAATAAAATAATAATAAATGTCCTAATCTAATCCAAGTGGAAAAAATAGGATCATATTTTACTCCTAAGGTTGTTTTTGGTCGAATTACATTTATCTAATAGAATTAGGAAATGTTTTATGACAATTATGATATCATTTTCACCCTTAATTACCCTATTTACTTTTAACTGTGGTAAATAAAAGTCAAAAAATTACTATTCACCAAAAAATATTTTCTTCTTATTGAACCAAATTTTACTTACTGATATTAACCATGTCTCTCATATTTTTGAAATTCAACTCACAAAAGCGGTAAAATTATTTTTTATGCAAATTTTCAAATGCTCCAATGAGGTGGGTAAAAGACGGTAAATAGTTTAATAAATTTTTTTTATATATAAAATTATTATAAAATGATCCCAATTAATTAAATTGAACTTATATAGGTATTATGTATCTATTTTTGACCTAAAATAAATTTAAATAAAATAAATAATTATTTAAATAAAAAGTCAGTTTTAACCAATAACGCAGTGTTTTTCACCATTCATCAAAAATTGAAAGTTTTCAGAAAAATACCAAAAATCCAACCTAAGCTAATTTCTATATTCCAAATTCAAAAATGAAGTCCATTTTTAAAAATAAAATTTATAAAATCTCAAAAAGTGGTTATTACTATTCATAACGGCTAGTTTGATTGGCCGCGGTGTGATAGAATATCGAAGATGTGTGCAATGCAAGCTATTGCATTATTAAAAGGGAAACGTACTGTGGAAGCTTGGGGTTTTATATATGTTTCATACCCTTGTGATTATACTTTCCTTATTTAATGGAGATAATTCGTTGGTATAGAATTTAGAAGCAATCTTAACCGTTAGGAGAGATCTTTAAGTCTTTTTAGGCTACTCTTCACTGAATAAGGAATTGATAGAGTCAGTAAAAAATAATAGCTCCAAAACCTATAGGTCCCATTAGACTGATCCTAACCCATCCCATATGATACTATGGAATTCAGATATAAAGATGCGAGACCATGTGGTTTTTATGAAATGGAAGGACTTGAAATAATACAGTGAGAGGATCCGCCGATGTCCAACCAAGAGAACGAGAGCGATAGCCTGAGCCCACCTGTTTCCCCGGACCAACTATCCTAATATAATAAAATATATGACCTGAGAGTGTTCCATTTTCAAGACACCAGTGTAGCTGTTGGAATTGACGTTTCCCATTCCACCAAAGGATGAGAGTAGATTAGATATGATTTTTTTCACTATATTGACATGGGGATTTGATTGACCAGTTTGTTTGACTCAGTGACTCATTTCTCAAACTAGATCGTGTAGACCTAATACCTTTAGCCATGAACATTGAATAATGTATCTTTGAACATCTTATTATACTGGACCAATGGTTTTCTAAATATCCCATGCCTAAGAGTCCTCTTTCCTACCTTTCCTAGCGAAAACTCACCCATGAGTATATTAGCACACCGAATAGTCTTTCCTGACCCATTTTATCGATCCTAGGAACCCAATCTCTATTATATCATTTTTGACTCAAGTTCTACCACCCAAAAGTCACACACCCATTCATCATGCATCAAATAGGCAGAAAAGGTCATTAGGTAACCTCATGCATATATCTGTGATGGGAAGTCGAAGGTTTCCATGGCCACATTAGTACTCTACTCTAATAGTAATGATAGTTCCGACACCATCTAGTAGTTTCTCAAGTTCGAGTGCAACCCCCACCTAAAATAATTGATACTTACATATATTGATATTATATGAATGTGTTGTAGAATCATCTTATGTAAAGCATAGTGACATGGAGGATTGGATTAGGTTGTTATGAATTTTTTTTGGAACTATAGAGTAGAGTACTGAGCCAAAACATCCTTGCATTGACCAGCTTGAACTGTAAGTTGCCTTCTGTGTATTCATCTATAAAGGGAGTAGTGAGAAATGACCTGAAAACAAGCTTTATTCCTCTATTTATAGTTAGTCGAGCCTCTCCACCCCTCTATGATTGAATAAAATCTATTTGACTTAGATCTCAATAATATTGAACCTATACTAATACTAATCAAGAAGACTCCTCACTATGCCTTTACAATCTTTTTTATCCTATTGAATAAGCCCCAGATAACATTGAGCTAGATGCCATAAATAATGATAGAGATTTGAGGTTCCTAATTTAAGATCAATGAACAATAACTCAAATCAAATGGATAAGGGATAATATATTATATAATACTTGTTTCTTCATCAAAGAGTGACAAAAACATGACTAAGAATTTCTCCTAAGCAATCAAAAATCAATATTCTTTCATATAAGGCATGGGCTCGAGGCCTTTGATCCTAACCCTTAGTTATTCAGCTCGACCAGTGGATTCAAAGGCTTTGATCGATAGGGTCAGTCACATCTACGTTAAAAACCTCAAACTTTCTTGTTGAGTCATTAGTGGGAATGAAAATAAAGGGCTAATACCCAAATTGAGTATGGAGCTTCTTACCCCAAGGTAGACCCGATCATGTAAAGGAGGATAGATTGAAACATAGCACTGGGGATTAGAAACCCCACCTAAAAGAGAGAATATACTTTTGGAAGTGTGACCCTTAATTGATTAATTAAATCAAGGAATAGCCATCCTAATTGTTTGGATATGTGCCGACACGTGACCCAAAATTGGTGGGTGGAATACACCACTCCTTGGTCAGACCATTAGTGAGTGATAAGAGGTTTTTCCATCTTACCACTCATTGATCATCCAAAATCTCCCACCAAGAGCAGTCAACATTGGATGGTACTTATATATATTGGCCAATGCTAGTTACTCTACTCACCATGATGGTAGTGAACTTGTGATTCTAGTCATTGGCATTGATCGGTGTCTCAGTACTCTTTTAATCGTGTTAACACTATTCTAATAGTGAGTGTTTTACCTTCATTAAATACTCATTCATGAGATAAACGAAATGAGATAAATTTTCATATAACCTTTGTCTGATATGATGTTTTTACTCACTAATGTTTTCAGATCAGATTGTTTCCACTTTGGATGATAATGAGAAATTGATACTAATACTGAGACTACCTAAGAGGTTCAATTAGTCTAAATTGACTTGTCTCAATCAAGATTATTTCTTTAGTTACACTTAGTGAAAATGAAATAAATCTAAGTGTGAATATAGGAATCAAGAAACTGATTGATTGCACATAGTCTACACTATTGTAGGGAAGGAATAAGAAAACAAGAATGGAAATAATGGAAGAGAGCTCATAGTTAGACGTGTCTTGTAGCCAAAGATAAATTGTGCTTAAAATTTGAGTGAAAGAATCAATTGAGTGATGATTAAGGATCTTAGAACTCTATTCCCAGTCTAATTTATTGGATTGGAATAATAGACTACCCATCCTAATCTAGATGATATTCCAATAGGATATGGTAATAACTTAAATGCACAATTTGTTTTCGTTCTTCTTGATACGTTGTTACTGAGTATGAATTTATTCTTATATGACTAAAAATTAATTTTTTTTATTTCAAAATAACTTTTGAGGAGAAAGTGGTAAACCAGAATGACATCAAAGACATAAGACATGACCATGCATCCACGACCTAGATCATCAAGACCATATACCATCTAATTCAAAAGCAAGGAAGAGCTCCACCCAAGCAACAAAAGAAATACGATCAGTGTCCACCTTCCCATCACTGCTCGGCTAGCTATCCCGTGCAAGAATTCACAGGCTTGATACCAATGGAAAGCGCCATACCCTCTCAAAACATCCAATTATGGATAGAAATGATGAGGAGAATGCTCCATGCTCTGAACATCTTCTGGAAAAGTCCCTTGAAAATAAACTGGATGCATTGTCTCATATGGACCAAGGCCGCAATGCCACAAGGACACACAAAATTCAAACCACAAAATCCTCTTCAAAGAACAAAAACATAAACCAAAACAACCTTCATCAAATTAGAAGAAATCAAAAGCTCCATCCACCATCAACCTCTGATTGCAGAAACCCTTAGAACCATGAGCTTACAAGAACAAACCAATCACTTCCAGCATACCGCCATCATCCTCCTTCCATCGGAAATCCAAAAAATCAACAATAAAAAATCAACCAAGAACCAAACATCACACAAGCTTCTTAGATAACAGATTCAACAAACGAAAAAACCAATAACAGCATACAGACTTCCCAGAGGAACCAGTATATCTCGAAAGGGTCAACTCATCTCCATATCCAAATCTCACCAGAGGAGCCTCACTGATGCCATCACGAATGCATGAACCACCAAAAAGCATCCAAATCCAAAAAAAAGAGAAAAAAAAGAAAAAAGAGCATAACCAACATGCTGGAAAGAAGTCCCGATGCAACCAGGACCCGTCGCCACCAACCAGGATGCTCACAGAGACCAAAACGAACTGACCTACGCAACCACCAGAGTCAATATGGCATCCCACAGGTCACTAAATCTGGAACTCGGTTGTGAACCATCACCGTGATGTCGAGGTAGTCCTATCCAGTGAAGAGGGAATCGAGAAAAAAAAGGCCAGCAACAATGAAAGAAATTCGAGACACCCAAGCCCAAGAACAATTCCATCGTGATCGGGGACCACTGTCAAGATCTCATCGAGAACGAGGAAGAGCACCTCACCAGTCCGAGACGGAAGGAGGCAGTGACGACGATATGGAAACCCTAGAGCGCGGTTCCCCTTACGGGCTCATATAGAGGTTCCATGTCTTCTAATATGATAATGGAAAGAGAAAATTTTTAATTCTTTATTCCTTTTTCACCCTTAGTATAAAAAAGATATGAGACTGATAACACATTTCTCGTCGGATATCTTCTCTGCTCTTACTGCTCAAGGACCTGCGAACAGGATGAAATTATACCACTAAATATCCCGTATGAGTAGATTCACAAGGTTGATTTTGGCCTTTATTTTTCACCTTGATATCACATAACATAACGTGTGTCAAGTTCACATCTTCATCTTTTTTCTCTTTATTTATTTATTTCTTTATAGTACATGGTACGATCAATGAGATGCAGCCATTTGAGAACCAGGGTTCAAAAATGCCACACTGAAGGATTCATGGTTTTCAATCCACTTAACACTTGCATGGGACACTTGAATGACTTTGGGAATGAACCAAATCCATTACATTGACCACCATCATTGTCTAATTTCCTTTGGGTGGAGCAGATCATGGCATATCCAAAAGGCCAACTCGCAGCTCGGCTTGAGGCAAGGACCATCTCAACTCCAATAGCATGACAGTGGCTTTGCCTTCCCCTAGATCCCTCGATACTTTAGGGAATGGATGGGCAAAAGAGAGGTCTTATGAGGTGATACACCCAACTATTCATTGCAAAACTATGGTGGTTTTGGCTCAAAAACACACCGAGACTGGCCCAAAGTTATGGAGTTGATGGGCTACATGGGGAAATGGAGTGAAATACTATATGGACCTTGTTCTTCTTTTGGAAAGGGCTTGAAATTGCCATTTCAAAGGGGATAAAATGGACACTAAATAGAGATGATAATTAATACTCTATCTAATAGTTTCTCGATTCCCTTTTGAATAACTCATAGGTATAATGACCTTCTTGACCGACATGTCCCAACAATTAACAGAGTATACCCATTCCATAATTCTGGCCATTCATTATACACTGACTGACACTCCACTGATCCCATGGCAGTACTGCATTCATCGATCCCTAGAATATAGACAACCCCACTATTGTGAATGGATTTTGTCCCCCCCCCCACTATAGGATCCGAATACAGAGGTCATGGCTGGATTATCAATCCACTCTTTCCAGTATATGTGATAGCTAGTTCCATGGTGATCATATCGAAACCACCTCTTCCCCAACATCAACCCCTGTGGCACACCTCTGATGCCCTAAGAGTGAAATCTGGTTCTCTTTGGCATCAAGAGCACCAAGCTACTTCACATTTTGTTTTGGAATGTCATGGGGACAATATGTACTTCCCATGCCCATTGGTCATTGAGTGGATGGGGGAACACTATTAGAGAAGAGTACTAAGATGCACCTTGATGACCTTCGTCTCACACCTACAACGTGAATGGTCAACAATGTAGCTGCATTGTCATTCCGTATGAGGTCTTTGGTATTCTGGTACTATTAGTGTTGGGGGTTGATGGGTCTTTCTAAATGAAGTGATCACAATGATATTTGGGGGGTGATCAGTGGAAGACTCTTGATTGGGGAGAGTGAAACACCAGGATGATATGGGGAAATGAAGAAAGGGGGTACTAGTTTTGTCAAGTCCAAACCCAAAATGAAACAGTGATGAAATTCTTGGTGGAAGTAGACTACACAATGGTCAATTAAAATCTAATAGAGCATTGATATCTATTGGGGTTGGGTGAAATAGGACATCAGTTGTCTAGTTTCAATGAGTGAGTGGCAGTATCGATTGGATTGGAATAGAGGTTCCATGAGTTGCAAATTCTCTTTCTTGGATAGTTGCTTGGGGAGTTCACTTGCACTACCCTCTTTTCCATTTTGTCTACTCGATGATGCACCACTACCACATTCCATTGGACCATCCATCACTTCCCCATCTATTAATACCAATAGGTATACACCCCCACTCCCACAGGCACATTGGTGTTTTGAGATGGCGTTCCCAACCATTTCCTATGTACCATACCACCCCTATTCCCCTTGGCCTGTCAGTACCATAGTGGTTTTACCCAGTGTAAACGATTGAGACCATCAGGTTTTTGAGTTTCTTTCATCGAACCAAAATAAAGGTGGTTTTGTGTACGCATTGGGGGGGGGGTGACTGGAATTGAGGACTTGGGGTGGCCCATAACTATCTATCAATATATATAAGTCGATAGAAAGTGAAAATGGTGATGTTGGAAGGGTCACCAACCAAAGTCACCGACCAATCCATCAACTCTCTCAACCTTTTTCCGCTGTCCAGAGCCATCTTACCCCACCATCATGAAGTGTATACTATTAGATAGCCCACTATATTATTATTATACTATATCTACTACCTATATTATTATAAGACTATCTCAGTGCACACAATATAATATAATTAGTAGACATATTCGTATGAGCAGTTGAGTTGGTGTCCTGCTACCTCTTTTTTTGACTCATATTCAACACCATACTCGAGCGGGGACTAGTTGAGAATCTGGTATCCAAGGGGATGCCTTCCCATTTTCATTGATTTGGTGGTCATGGGAACATCCTAGAAAGAGATATCAGAGTTGTCTAAATACCACATCTCTCTCATTATAGTACGAGTTGAGGTCGTGTTGATAGTTGTCTCATGGTCAGAACACTAAAAGGTCAGCAAATCGTTGAGCTCCATAAGTTGGTGCATCATTTACATGACCCTTGGGAGTGTAGCAGAATATATGGGATGACCTCATGTTCCATTATCCCCACTAAGACTATTTCTAGTTCAAAAATGTTTCCAATTCAAAGCGGAATACCCTTAATATATATAAGTACCAGAAAATTGTGGTCTAAGAGATAATATTCCCCAAGAATACTTGATAGGTAGAACATTAAATATGTCATTTATGATTGGATGTATAATGACCATAGTCTATACCCCCTGGTATTCCCCTTCACCTTCATTATTCCAGCAACTCTCGGAAGCCAGTGGTTAGATGTCTTGGACCCATTGGAAAAAAACAATGGAGTGACTCGACCAACCGAGAAAGTCAGTGCTCCGGTACAATAATAGTAATGGGGAGGATAATGGGTGAGGTTCCATAATGAATCTATATTGTGGCATGAACTCAACTGTCTTGGACACTGGGGAATGCCACCACTGATTCACCAAACTATGTTTCGCTCATTGGTGTACTCACAGTCTCAGTATTGTTCCCCCTTTCTCATGTCAGTACGATAAACAATACACCAGTGCATGTTATTTAGTTGTAGTTCTCCTTGTTTGATTTTAATAGAATCCATTTCACCTTCTATCTATGTAAACTTTTTTTTCCTTTACTCTACTACCTAATACCGTATTTTCATAGAGCAGTGATCCGATGACATGAAAGATAGGTTGGTTCATGTGTATATTTCATTCATTACAGTTAGTAAACTGATGATGTGAATGTTGAAAGTATCAATGGTCATCTATCCAGGCACTTCATTCTATGATCACTACAACTACTAATCTTGATCCATTCAAATTGGACGAGATGTTCTAATGGACTTTTCAGCTCTTTGATCGTGATATACCTTGGGTCAAAGAGGCCTTTTGTTTAATAAGGGTATTTTGTTCCAACCTCATTGCAGACATAGTCCAAAATAGAAGTGTTGAACAAATCAATGGAACTATTCTATACTATAATAAATTAGATCTCAAGTAGTAGAGTAAACTGTCTTATTTTTCATGTCTCTATCTCACAATCAGGCTGAAAATGTGATGAATGTTCTTGGGAAAAACTTTGGTATTTGTTTGTTTCCATATATGAGGTTTTCTATAGGAAACATTGGATATATATGAAAGTATCCATTAATGAAGATAAGAATATTGATTATTATGAAGGGTTGTTACCACAGGAGAAGGGAAATATAGAGTGTTTGCTATAGAAACTATATTATATATAGCTTGATATAGTGTATAATATAGGTATTAGACTATGACATGACCATGATTGGTTCATGAGTGTTTTTTCACATATCCCAATGAATGGGGTCGAAAGGGAGGATGACAAGGACATTTGATTTTATTGACATAAAGTCTACCACTAACAAGTGGATGACAGTAATTCAACAAGGTTCTATTTTTGATTGCTCGTGACTTCATCAGATCAGATCTGTGCTTTAATGTCTTCAGTCCCTCATTGATCAGGGATTGAGAGTGAGTTTGATATGTTTTTGCATGGGCCCATCGCTCACTTGATCACATAATTGGATGGTGTGGCTAGTAGCAGAGCAGTGCTACCCTGGTATGTTTTGGTCATTTACTAGGATACATGAATCATGTATCCTAGTGATACATGAAGTATCCTAGTGATACATGAAGTATCCTAGTGATACATAAAGTATCCCAGTGTGGACATGGAAATAACCAGGGGCACAAAGTGGGTCATGAGATGGAATTAATGAATAGTACAAATATGGATGGGTCAAGAATTGGGAAATGGAATATGAATTAGGTACATGGACATTCTTAACTCCCTACCGTATCCTAGAATGATCAATGGGAAGGATGTCCATAGCTGTTAATGGGTCATGCCCAAGTGAAACAAAAAAGGAATAAACAATGGGTGGATTAGGCAGTTTGGGGTATGGACAACTCAAGCTTGAGCCTATGGGATTGGAAGTCCATTCTACTCTGGCATTTCCTTTTTCCAGCGGTGTCAGTTCTGTTCCTTGATCGATAGTTCTATTAGTTTATCGAGTGGACCATGTTTTATATGGGGTCATGGTCCAGGACGGTTGGAATGGACATGTGATCCGGTATCAATATCACATGACCAGATCACATGTGGGCTTTTTTTTGAGGTCTTGGTGGTGTTGAGATGGGGAACATTGGAATTCGATAGAAACTCCTTCTACTCCAACTTCCATATGCACAATGTCTTGAGTTTTCAATACCCACTCAACTAAAGAGGGTCCTATTTAGTATAATATAGGTATTAGAGGTAGCGCCATTTGGAATTGGTAGGGGGATTTCATATGGTGGTGGTGGTGTAGAAAGCTGAAGGGATGTTCAGATATGAGAGAGGAACCCTCGCTTCCTTATTCTTCTATGGATGATAGCATGATCGGGCCCTATTGGAAGGGGGTCCCAAGGCCAACAGAATACAGGGCCACCCAACCTCTAGGAATTGAACATGGAGGCTCGAGGAAACACTGTTTAATTGGAAACTGTACTGGTGATATTGTATATCAGGTAGTCCACATGGACCGAGCAACCCAACTAGTAGTCGATCACTCTGTCATGTTCCCCCAATTGGTGGTGGCCAAACAATAATAGAGAGGACAACTATTAGAATAAGAATAGTGACTATCGTTTTTAGCAGAATAGCGATTGATGTTCCATGAGTCATTTGAGTGTAGCAACTTGATTTGACCAGGTTGTCCACGAGCCTCTTGGAATTGAAATAGGGGTTTGAATAGTAAGGTGTTACCTTTAAATACCCAAAGGCCCCTAGGATGGAAAAATATTATGGAGGCCTCATATTGGGCATACCGAGGAGGGATGCAATCATCAAATTCGTTATTCTTGTAAGGATGGAATGCCTAGAATTGGTGGGGGGTTCAATCTACTTGAAGTGGGGGACCCATTATCTACTCTTCCAAATGACCTTTCACTATAATTAGAAGAATAAGGAAGCTAATTTGGAACCACAGAACGATCACCTCACTATTAGAGTAGAGTAGGGGGTTTATCCACTCTTTACTTATGGTATTGGAGGATTGATGGCATAATGATCCTAACAATAGTTTAAAATTATCTATTAAGAGTCTTGGGGAGCATCTCACATGGATTAAATGGGACAAGAAGTGATTTGATGCCTCTTATGGGGGTCTCTTAGTGTAGAAACGTGGAACTCCAAGGCACAAAAAAGGAATATGGGAGTGGATGGTAGTGTGTGGAATGGTTCAAGATGGTGGTGTCCATTTTTGTTCAGTTTCTAGTCTTGATTCACATATATCCAAGGTCAGATAGTCCAAATCAAATTATTTTTTATCCTCTTTTCAACCCTTTCAGTTTCTAGTGGCATGACACCACCTGTACTAGTTAAATGGATTGTCCATAGAGATGTTTCGAGTGGTTCAAACCTATCCAATGATTACTTTGTTCTGATTCCAATACCATCATTCTGATCATTATGAACTTACCTGTATGGCATCCCTAATAACTTAATATACCTCCTCATTCGAGCATCATTTCCAATACAACACACTTGTTTCCTTTTTAGTGAAGGAAAAAACCTGGAACTTTTATATATTAAGTCCACGGACATGATCCTAGTAGCTGGTGCCACTGGGTATAACTTTCCACTTCGAGAGATAACCCCCATGATATTCCAACACATGACTCATCCTCCTTTAGCCATTGGTCTGATCATATTTCATGTTGTTTCCCATTGCCAATGGTTTGTGCTATGGTTTGACTACTATATCCTCTATTTAGTGTGTGGTGTGCTTGGGTTCTAATGTTCCATAGATCTCACTACAACAGTATGATTGAGTTCCCAAGCTTCATGCCTGCCTATTTGGGTTCACATCAATAAGCAAGAGGGAGTTTGGCCATTCCTTGATATGTGAAAATCACAATGTGTCGAGCATAGGTTGGACATCCAACCATCCTGTCAATTGGAAGGATAGATGTTGATCTATGGGACCGAGATCGAATGATGCGGTTTGGAGTTGATTTAACCAGACCAATTTCAAAGGCATTTTCCGAGCTCCCATCAATCTTTTGGGAGTTCTGATTTCGATGTTGGGTGTTATTTTGTCATTTTGAGATGGCTTTTTTGGTTCCCACCTTTGGCCCAAGCCAATCCTATAGTGTTTTGAGATGGCGTTTCAATTCAGAATGGTTATTTACCTTTTGGGAATAGTTTGAGTTTGGAGTTTAGCTGCCCTTGTGAGTGAATCTGGTTTCCCTCAGGAGCATATGGTCATAATTGATCAACCTGGTTTTATAATGCCCTGACTCCCTTTGTTTTAGTGGTAAGAATGTACGCTTGAAGTCAGTTGGTTTAGGTGTTGTTGGATTGATATAGAAATGACTGCAAGCCTCTGTAAGAAGGAAATGTCGTTCAGACTAGTTGGAAACATTGGATATGAATCACTACCACACTATTAGATAGAGTAGCGAGGGGTCTAATTGTAGATGCTAGGAAATAGTGGCACTGGTCGCCTTCTGGGACCATTCACCATGGGTCAAGCTCAGTCCAACTTGATATGTTCGTCGGTTAGGCATTCCAACTTGGGCTAGGGAGATGTGCTCAGTAGCTACTGTGTGCATTCAAACAAGAATGAAATATATATAAGTATTAGGCTATGAGATGTTGTAGTGTATTCTTGGGGCAATTGGAATGAGATGATCAAGACAGTCAACAACGAGCTGTTTGGGTGATGGCATCTTGGAATGGATAAGTGCAATTGAAGATATCATTCGTACAACTTTTTATCCTACCTACCAAGTCGATGGAGCTATATGATCTGACAGTGGGATAATATATAGTTTTAGGGTGTCGATCCAAACCAATAGAAGACATTTTATGGACTGGCTTAGGGGTTAAACTGAACAACCAGCAACTGGAGTGCCTTATGGCTCTACAGTTAGGTTGCGAACTCGCTTGGGAGAACCATCATTGTTGAGTAAGAGGGAAGTATTTGTTCAATGGTACCTAGGCTCATTCAAATGGGTGGAAATAGATATATTATTCTTCCTTTAGTTCAATAATACAATTAAAAAACTCATTTCCAAATGGAAGTGTCAGGATCAGCAGTGGTGTCTTACTAGCGCAGTGTGTGAATCATCGAATGGGCTGTCGGACTTGATTACCATTGTTCCCATAGATTAGATATAGTATATGGAAGATGAATACAACTTCTATAGTGATAAAAACCTATCAAATTATTGATAGACATGCACTGATGTAATACCCCAAAATTCCAAGATTTTTTTTAAAAAATTAAATGGGATTATTTCAAAACCAAGCTCTAAAACAAAATGTAATTCTAAGGCTCAGAGTGGCTGAAAGGTATTTTTAAACTATTTTAAAGGTTCATTAAATAAGTGTGTCATTAGGCTTTTCTAACTTTTAAATCAGTGCCTGGATCAAAAATCTGAAGGCACCATTGAACTCAGAGCATCAGGATTCACCTAGAAAGGGCCTAACATTGGCTGGCATGGGCAAACAGTTGAAAGTAGTGTTTGGCCGTAAATAAAATAATTAAGTAACAATTATTTTATTTTCAAATACTTATAACTCCTAAATGGTAACTCATATTGGAAATTTTAGAGTACCGTTGAGATCATGAGGGTGTGTTTCCCTTAGGCTAAGCTTAACATCGACCGACACAGGTCGAGGGTGAAAGATAGTTTTTGGACTTTTTAAGAAAAATTAAAATAAAATAAACTTTATTATTTTATTTTTATTTTGGAATTTCTAAATTGTTGCAGAAAAATGGTGTTGTAACGTAACCAAATTGAAACAGTATTTCCTAAATAAAATAACATAACGACACTGCAATGAAACAGTAATAGAAAAATATTTCCTCCTTTAATGATTTAACCGGGGGTTTATAATTGAAACGTTGGGAGAAATGCTCTAAATATATGGAGGATCGTCACTGAAGAATGAAAAATGATTATTTCTATCATCTTCGAGCACCCTTCCTCATCCTCAAGAGATCTTTCCTTTGATGTCGGATCGAACGATTCTATAGACGAATCACCATCAATGAAAAATCCACCCTTCAATCGAACATGATATCTAGGCAGGGGTTTAAATTATTAGTAAATTGTTTTTTCCTATTCCCCCCCCTCTAAAAGAAGAATGTGGATAAAATATATAACAAGTTGATCCACAAATGGATTTAGCTTGTGGGGTTAGGAAATATAATTGTGGGTTGATATCGGGATTAAATCTTAGTGATTTATAATTTATACGTCGTGATACCGCTAACACGAACAATTCCGGACCAACACGAACAAATTATGGTTGTTCATATGGGTATTATTTGTGATCTCCTCTATCTCTCTCTCTCCCCATTCTTCGTGGCATAACAGATGATGGAAAATTGGCTATAGAAGCACTAGGCAGAAGGGTCGCAGCCAGGAGGGCTGCAACACCAGCGAGAGACTGTGACACAAGGCCGTAGCAGTGAAACCGGGCCATGACATTAGGCTGTGTAACCCCATCCACGGAGGGAGGAAGCACGCTAGAAGAATGTCACGGTGGCGATAGGAGCCACTAGCTAGCGGCAGGCAGACACGACCACCTGACGACGTCGGAGGTAGACATGGCACAGAGTCGCGGTCCACAGACTACGACAGCGAGCTGAACCCACAACAAAGCCACATGCTACAGGGGGAAAACCGGTCCACATGAGTGGACCGACACCGCTCAAGAGACATGTTGGAGGAGCATACCATGCTGGCGGTTCATGGATGGCATGTGGTCATTGCTGGACCACGCATGTATGGGACGCGGCTGGCCTCAGCAGGCCACGTGTGGCACAAAACGGATGCCCAATAGGTGTTCAATCAGAGGAGGGACCGACCCTTCATGCAGACTGGGTCTATGTCACAAACCGGGCCACTGGGTGGCACGGGCTAGAGAAGTTTTGGCCCGCTGATGCGGGGCAAGCCGATGGGAAAAAACATGCTATTGGGTGGTCTGGGATGGTAAATAACCAACCCGTCAGTTATGGGCTAGGCTAGATGAAACTGGGTCACTCGGTGACCTAGTGGGCTGGAACCACGGTCGAACCGGGTTGGGTCTAGTAAGACCCAATGGGCCTGTCCCAGCGGCCCAGAAAAATGGGCCGACCTAGACCCCAACGAGTGTTAGTGATCCAGCTAGCCAAGAGTTTAGCGGGTCTTATTGATCTTGATGGACAAGAGATGAACAGGTCTTAGTGTTCCAGCTGGCCAAGAGATGAGAGGGTCTTAGTGATGCGGCTGGATTAGAGACAAGAAGGTTTAAGTGATTCAGCTAGCCCAACAGGCGAGCGAGTCTAAGTGATATAGATGTCCTAAGAGATGAGTGGGTCTTAATGATCTAGTTGCCCCTAGAGATGAGCTGGTCTTAGTGATCCAACTGGACTAGATGATGAGTAGACACAGATGATGAATCCCTTAGCAGTATGAATGTTCAACTTTATGACTGATAATTATACTTCCTATACTTTGAGTTATACCTGGTGTGATCTATCTTTTATTTGTGATCTTACCATGTGATCTTTCTTTTTGGTATTTCCTTTGTAGTTTGGGGTCCCTACTGAGTATTTTGTTACTCACCCCTACACGGTCTTCACCCGCACGTGTCGTGTCCCGTGTAGGTGATCGATGCTTCGATGGAGACCTTGGTGGACTGGGGCCATGTGGTGCTCAGTGAGAAGGGACTTATGAGACACACTTCTACAACTACAGACAATTAACCTCCATTTACCCTTTAGGTAGGGTATGGGAAGGAAGACCTTGGAAGATGTGTTTTCCTTTTTGGTTTTGGCCTTGTATTCTAGCCCCAATTCCTTTTTTTAGTTTTTATTGTACTTTCAGCAGTTGCATCAGTGATAACCATGGTTTACTTAGTGTTTATCTTTCCATGGTTCGAGATTTATGCGTTTGTACAGGTTTAAATTCAAGTGACTTATCTTTTTAGGATATTTATATTTGGTTCTAGTCGCCAGCCCCTAGCCTATGGAAGGTGGACTTGGGGTAGTCACAGCACGAGCCCTAGGGGATGGGTTGTGACAAAGTGGTATTAGAGGCAGGTCAGTTCTATGAGAAGAACTAAGAGTCTATAATTTTCATAGGGCAACAGTGTTAAATGTTTTGAGTTTTAATTTCTGGCCAGTGAGTCCAGTATTGGTGAGGTGGCCGACGTATCCATACACTAAGACCCTGAATTCTATTTTCTGACCCAACACTTGAAAACACTGGTTGCATGCGTCTTTGAGTGTTTTCTCATGATCTTTTTGAGTTCAAGTCATCTCACCAGGTATAATCTATTGAACTTGGTTCATCTTGATTCTCTTTTAGAATGCCTCTTTGCAAACAGCCTGCCAGGATTCCAGTGTGTGACCATGAGGATGGTCCACTGAGTGATAAGGCTTCAGTATAGGGGTCATTGGCTGATATAGAACCTTCAGGAGATGTCCCAGTGATACCACTACCTGTTAGTCAGCAGTTACTACTGGAGCTACTGATAGAGGATGCACATAGGCTCTATGCCTTACATGAGTTCCAATAATAGAGATCTCCCAGGTTCAGGGGAGATATAGATCCTCAGATCACTAAAAATTGGATGGAGGCAGTGATTCAAGTCTTTCTCTTAGTGAGGAAGCCACTTGACCAGATAACAGTTTTAACAACGAGCCTTCTGTAGGGATCGGTGGGGATATGGTAGAGTTTGACCATCTAGACTGATGAGTAGGAAACCCTCACCAAAACTGACTTTGAGAGACTTTTCCAAGATAAGTTCTTCCCCACTACTTTTCTCTTAGTGCACATAAAGAACCTACTTCATCTACATCAGGGTAGCCTAACAGTGGATGAGTACTTTGCGAGGTTCACATACCTCTCTTGTTACTCTATGGATATGGTACGAGACCATTTCTTCAGGGCCCAGACCTTTAAGTAGGGACTCCAATGGGAGTTCAGGTCATCGATGATTTCTCTCAGCAACCCTACACAGGTTAGGGTGATAGATCAAGATCTACCAGTGAAGAGCTTTCTCGTTGAGCATGCACTGGCAGTGGGAGCTACCAATAGGGGACGGGTGGTCGAGTTATCCATAGAAGGTAACTGAAAGTTGAAGCAGAGGCCTAAGTGGGATAGACCATCTGGAGGATGACCCCAAGACTTAGTGTTGGTGATACGAGGCCACTAGGTTAGTGGGAGTTGGAAGAGGAGAAGGGCATGCTACTTTTGTAGAGGGCAGGGACACATGGCTTATGACTGCTCGACTCGCTGCACAGATGATCATCGGGCAGTTGATGGGAAACTGAGGTAGTGGAAGAGGTTCGTGCAAGGTGTTCCATAGGGTGGAAGATCTGGCAGGGGAGTAGGCAGAGTTACAAGTGGTGGATAGAGGTTTGAGTTGTTACCACCACCACCCCTAGGGGGTATACCATGGGATATGGTAGCAGGTGGACAAAGGCGAGGCCAACTTTAGGCGATGGAGTCCTATGAACACAACACTCCAGAGATGATTAGAGGTACGATATGTGTCTTCTCCACCTTGTCTTAAGTTCTTATAAACATAGGTACCAATCACTCTTTCCTTTCCATAGATCTTGTTCGGAGTTCGGAGATTCCGATCGAACCATTGTCTCAATCCTTACAGTTAGAGACTCCTATGGTAGGGGATTCTGCGATTACACACTAGTTCTGGTAGTGTGGTATTACTCTAGGAAGCAAGATATTCATCTAAGATCTCATAGTAGTGGTGTTGAGGACTTACAATGTCATCTTGGGTATGGACTGGCTATTCATAGTTCATGCCCAAATCAACTATTTTAGGCACAAAGTGTGGTGTGTCTGTAGAGATGGGACCATGTTTTCCTTTATCAGTGAAAAGGAAACCAGAGTAGTGTAGGATGGAATCACACATAGAAGGGTGAAGTCGATCACTTATCAGTTGGCTATAAAGACCCTTGGTGTAATGGATGAGATGAGTCCACCATTTTCTGGAGTGGTGGATGAGTCTGAGGACATCTTTACAAAGGATATTCCAGGACTACCTCCATGTAGAGAGGTAAACTTATTCATTGATATATACCCTAGGACAAAACCAATATCTACACCAGAATATTAGATGTCTCCTGCAGAGCTCTAGGAGTTGAGGGTATAGTTGGAGGACTTGCAGAAGATAGGGTTCTTAAGGCCCAATGTTTCAGCATGGGCAGCCCCAGTGTTATTCACCAAGAAGGTAGACAGAATCTTGAGGCTATCCATGGAATTTCAGCACCTAAACCAGCCGACCATGAAGAGAAATTATCCACTACTAAGTATTGATGACCTCTTCAATCAACTGAAGGGAGTGAGATGGTTCTCAACGATAGACCTCAAATCCGGCTATCACCAGCTTTGAGTACAAGATGGGGACATCTCAAAGATAGATTTCAGATATCGTTAGGTTCACTATGAGTACTTAGTGATGCCGTTTGGCATGAAGAACACCCAGATATGTTAATGTAACTCAGGAACATGATCTTATAGACATACCTAGACTGATTTTTAGTGGTCTTCATTGATGTCATCTTAGTGTATTCAGTATCATAGGAGGAGCACATGATACACCTGGGGATGGTTTTGAACACACTCTGAGAGAACCATCTTTATAGTAAGCTCTCTAAGTGTGAGTTCTGAATATGAAAAGTCCACTTCCTCGGACATGTCATCTCAGAGACTTGAGTTGTGGTGGATCCAGCAAAGATCATGGTAGTGCTTTCTTGGGAGCCACTTGATAGTGTTACTGAGGTTTAGAGTTTCCTTGGGTTGGTTGGGTACTATCGGAGGTTTGTACCCAAATTTCAAGGTTGGAAGCACCCATGATGGCGTTAACAAAGATTGGAAAACCCTTAGTGTGGATAGAAGGATTCCAACAGAGCTTTCAGCAGCTAAGTAAGATCTTGATGAGTGCTTCTATCCTGAGGTTCCTAGAGGAGGGCGCTGACTACATGGTGTACTATGATGCAACAGAAACCAGGATTGGTTTTTTTCTAATGTAGGGGAAAGTAGTGATTTTTTATGGTTCATGATATTTATGACCGCATGAGTAGAACTATGTGACTAATGACCTTGAGTTGGAAGTGGTAGGCTTCACATTAAAGATGTGGAGTTTGTATACAATAATAGATACCACTCCATCAGTATGGCACCATTCTAGGCACTGTATGAATGACCATGCAGGTTACTGTTGTGCTGGATAGACTCAATGGAGTTAGCAATTATGGGTCGAGGGATGGTACAAGCTACCACTAAGAAGGTACATGTCATCTGAGAGTAGATGAATACTGCACAAAGCTAAAAAAAGTTCTATGCTGATAGGTGATAGAGACCCTTGGAGTTCAAGGAGAGGGACCACATATTCATACGAGTCTCTCCTCGATGAGTGATATTGATATTTGGTTAGGGTGGAAAGTTATCTGCAAGGTTCATCAGACCTTTCCTGATACTGCATAGAGTGTGCGAGGTGACGTACTGTTTGGATCTACCACTATTGTTAGAGAGGGTGCATGAAATCTTCCACGTATCCCAGCTAAAGAGATATGTGCATGACCCTTCTCAAATCATCGACCATAGAAAGTTGGAGATTGATGACAGAGTGACATTCTTGAAGTACCTGGTAGAGATAGAGGATCGACATGGGAGGATCCTTCATGGATGGTCGATACCTCTAGTGTGTGTTCGTTGGCAGCATGGGAATCCCTAGGATAGCACGTGGGAGCGGGAGGCTCAGATTTGTTCTTAGTACACCATTTTTGTTTGATTAGACATTGTTTTGGATTACGTGAACATAAATCCCTAAAGGGGGAGTAATGTAATACCCCAAAATTCAATGATTTTTTTTTTAAAAAATTAAATGGGATTATTTCAGGACCAGGCTCTGAGACGACATGTAATTATGAGGCCTAGAGTGGCTGGAACATATTTTTGAACTATTTTTAAGGTTCGTTAAATAAATGTGCGAGAGAATTTTTTTAACTTTTAAACTAGTGACCAGATCAAAAATATGATGACACCATTGAACTCAGAGAATAGGGATTCGCCTATAAGGGGACTAACATTGGCCGGCGTGGGCCAACAGTGGAAAGTAGTTTTTTACTGTAAATAAAATATTTAAGTAACAATTATTTTATTTTAAAATCCTTATAACTCCTAAAAGGTAACTCGGATTGGAAATCTAAGAGTACCATTGATCTCATGAGGGAGTTTTTCCCTTAGGTAGAGCTTAACCTTGACCAGTGTGGGTCGAGGGTGAAAGATAGTTTTCGAACATTTTAAGAAAAAGTAAAATAAAATAAACTTGATTATTTTATTTTTATTTTGAACCATCAAAATTGTTGGAGAGAAACAACATTTTAGTTTAATGAAAGCAAAAAGTAGTTTCATAAATGAAATATCGTAACATAACTACAGTGCAATTTTAATGGAAAAACATTTCCTCCTTTAATGATTTAACTGGGGGTGCATCATTGACATGTTGGGAGAAATACTCTAAATCTCTGGAGGATCTCTGTTGAAAAATGATGAATGATTATCACCAATAACTTCGAGCACCCTCCCTCCTCTTCAAGATATCCTGCCTTTGACATCGGATTGAGCACTTCCGTGGACAGATCACCATTAATGAAAAATCCACCATTTGATCCAACTTGCTCTCCAGGTAGGGGTTTAAATTATTAGTGAATTGTTTTCCCCCATTCTCCCCCTCTAAATGAAGAACGTGGATCAACACTCTAACAAGTTGATCTACAATTAGATTTCCCTTGTAGGGTTGGGTAATATAATTTAAGGTTTATACTGGGATTAAATCTTTGTGATTTATAATCTATACATTGTGATCTTGCTAACACAAATAATTCTAGACCAACATGAACAAAGGTTAGTTGTTCATATGGGGGTTCTTTGTGATCCCCTCCATATCTCTATCTCTCTCTCTCCCTATTCTTTGTGGCATAAAAAATGGTGGTGCATCAACTATAGAAGTACCAGTTGGAAGGGTCGTGGCCCGGCAGGCTTTGGCACCGATGAGATACTACGACCTAAGGTTGTGACGGCAACACCAGGCCATGACACCTGGCTGTAGTGGTAGCAACATGCCACGGTGGTGACTGGAGTCACTGGCACGGAGGCCAGCAGTTGGAAACTGGTAGATGTAGCCACCCGACCGCATCAAAGGTCCATGTGGTGCAGAGCCACAATCCACAGACCACGGTGGAAAGCTGGACCCGTGGAAAAGTCATGGCCCCCCCCCCTGGGGGGGGGAATGGTACACATGAGAGGATCAGCATAAAAGGGAAGTGCTGCTCGAGAAACGTGTTAGAAACATGGGTCACAACATGCGATTGGAACATGGTTCACATGGAAGTGCATGCAATGCAAACGGGATTCCCAACAGGCATCTGGATAGAGGGAGGACTGCCCCGCCATGTGGGCTAGGATGGTGGCACGAACCGGGCGGTTGGGAAGCTCGGGCTAGAGAAAATACGACCCATCGATGCTAGCTAGGCCGAAGGGACAAACCAGTCCATTGGATAGCCTATGCTGGGAAAGAACCGGCCCGCCAGTTGCGGTCCGGGTAGATGAAACCAGTGTGCTGGGCGACCTGGTGGGCTGGAACCATAACCGAACTAGGCCTGGTCCAGCAAGGCCCAATGGGCCTGGCCCAGCAGCTAGGCTGGCCCAGACCCCCTGGGTCAGGTCGGGTCAGCCGAACCATGTCGAGTAATGCAGGACCCCCGAGCCAGTTTTGTCAGGTCGGTCTGACTAGGTCAGACCAAACCCGAACACATCCACCCTCTGTTTACTAAAACACCAATATCTTTTAGACCAGGCATCCAATTGACGTGAATTTTGTGACGTTGGTACCCTTGCGATGAGATGGTCCTTTTCACATACTCTAAGTGAGTTTCCATTATAGTTGAGATGAGAATGATGGCTTGAGGATTAGATTATCCCGGAATAAATCATGCTACGAGAAGGAATCCTATGGCTGGCTATGACATGAAGAATATGATAAGCAGGTATTAGTGATCCATCTGGCCAAAATATGAGTAGGTATTAGTGATCCATTTGGCCTAGAGATGAGAAGGTCTTAGTGATCCAGCTAACCCAAGAGATGAGCGGGTCTTAGTGATCCAGCTGGCCTAGAGAAGGGTGAGTCTATGTGATCCAGCTAGCCCAAGAGATGAGTGGGTCTTAGTGATCCATCTTGACCCAGAGACGAGTGGGTCTCAGTGATCCAACTAGAATAGGTGATGAGTAGACCCAGATGATGAATCCTTCAGTAGTACGAATGTTCAACTTTACAACTAACAATTATAATTCCAATACTTTGAGTTATACCTGTTGTGAGCTGTTTTTACTCCGTGATCTTGTTGTGTGTTCTTGCTTTGTGGGCTTTCCTTTGTGGTTTGGGGTCCCTAGTGAGTATTTTTTTAGTCACCCCTACATAGGCATCAACCGCACATTTCGTGTCCCATGAAGGTGATTAATGCTTAGATGGAGACCTTGGTGGACCAGGGCTAGGTGGTACTCAGTGAGATGGGACATACATCACACACTTCTAGGGCTAAAGATGGCTAGCATCCATCTACCCATCAGTTAGTGTTTGAGCAGACAAACCTTGGAATTTATATTTTCCTTTGTGGTTTTGGACTTGTATTCTGGCCCCTTTTCCTTTTCAGTTTGTACAGTACATTCTGCAGTTGCCTCAGTGACTGTTGTAGTTTACTTAGTGTCCAACTTTCTATAGTTTTAGCTTTGTGTATGTGTACATGTTTAAAGTCAAATGCCTTCCCTTTTTAGATATTCATTTTCGGTTTTATTCCCTTTCCCCTGACCTATGGAATGTGGGCTTGGGGTAGTCACGACATGGGCCCTGGGGGATGGGTCGTGATAGTCGATGGGTTCTATAATTGGGAGAATCAAGACACTACTGTTTATCTTGATGATTTGGGGAGGTCTACTCATGGTTGCTTTGTGGATCCAATCGAATTGTTCAAAAGCTATAAGGGAATATTGGAGTTGAAATGATGGTGGTCATGCATGATTCTCTAGATGGGTTTGGAAGTAATGGGTTTGGGGTGAGTGGAGTGGATGAGTTCATGATGCATTGGTTTTGGGATGATTGAGTGAATAATATATTTATGAATAGGGAATTTTTGGCCAATTAGAATAGGTGGTTTTTGATTCAACAGTTAAAAAACATGAAAATTTTTAATTTGAGTGACCTTATGAAATCATGAGAATGATCATGAAAAAAACATCTGGGATTGAAGAAGGATGTCATATGGTTTGGGTTGAGAACATGAATTCACTCTATGATATCCAATCTCCAAAACCTTAGTAGCTTAGTGGTAGAGCGGTAGGCTGTTAACTTACTATTTATAGGTTCGAGGGTTTGATTCATTATTCATGAAATCATAATGAAAATAAAAGGTTTTCTTTGACTGTTATGTGTATGTATGTTGATTTACCTCTCTTTTTTGATTGTGCATTCTAGACTCACATGATTTTCTATGCGATTTGAGAATTTCCATACCTTATAAAGGATCGGGAGAATCCTGTGTTCCATTTTCTGGGTTGGGGGGGGGGATATTAACAACTAGTTACCACCTAGAATAATGATAATATGTACACTAGTGATGCCATCATCAATTCTCCTGAGCGGCCACAATGACTGTGAGAAAACATATGAATGATGTTGAAAATTTTATACTTTGACCTGTATAATGAATTATACAAGACATCAAACAAAAACAATATGATTATTGGACTGTTTTTTACATACAATATAAAATGAATGATTCTTTATCATGGATTCACTAAAAATAATTAGTGAGGAATTCCTTTTTGAAAAAAGCGCCATGTCCCATAGCTGATTTTTTGGGCCTACTATCCCGATCATGATTTTCCTACCGCTCTATTTTAGGAAAGGGGTGATTTGAATCCTCGACTCCATGGTTCATAGCCACGTGCTCTAATCCTTTGAGCTATATGCCCCATCTCCCCTGAGTCTATTCCCAGTAGTACCCTCCCTCAACTCACCCCTTTCCTCTCCCCATCCATTTCCATTTCGGGTTAAGAAGATTTAAAAGTCCTCTATAGACTATAGAGAACAAAAAGGCATGTTGATGAATTGTTATAGAGGGTTTTAATTGGGTTTTTGAATAAGATGACCTTTTTTTCATTTTGTTGATTATATATAATAATAATGAGAGGTGTTAATCTTTTTAACATACTGGCATCGCTCTGTTTTTCTACAGGACCTCCCATACCATATCATCACCACAGTATAGTCTATCCACTAAGTTAAGGATGAATTGGTGTGGTTCCTCTATGCCTAGGACACTAAAATATCAAAACAAGAATGAATAAATAAAATATTAAATCATTTTTGAGGCCCCTTATCTGATTTTTAATTAGGGAGGGGATAGTAATGCCTCACCCCATCCCTATCTATCCGAGGTAAGAAAAAAAGGGGTTTGGTTTTCTCATGTGATTGAATGATTAAAAACATACAAGATGGAAAGTGCCTGATTGAATTGACCGGGTCATGAACAAGGTTCATATATACCAGTCTGTTAGGATGCCTCAGCTTCATGCATCACTGCACTTCCACTTGACACCTATCATAAGGAAACATGGCTCATTTAACCTCTTTAATTCTCAAAACTTCTATTTCTCCATCCTAACAAGGGAAGAGTTGCTATATCAGTTGTGATAGAGGAGGGTCTAGGGAAGTAGGAATAGTAGATCACTCATCTTAGAGTGGGATTACTACTTAGATGCTTTCAATAGTTATCTGCTACGCCCTTGGCTACCCAGTGTTTACTGTGGGAAATATAACTGGTACACTAGGGGTGCCTCCTTCCCGGTATTCTCATACTAGTTAAAGGTACTCTCAAAGATCTAAATCCCACACTAGATATGGAAAAAATTGTATCATTATGTTCTATCTTCTACTTAGTCAATTAGTCGTACCACTTTCATGGGAGAACAACCCCACCCTTGGAACATAGTACAACCCCAGGTGGAGAAGAGACGACATAAAGGTGCTAAACTTTCTAATTGATGTGAGCTCTTGGGGAAGATCAGCCTGTTATCACTAGAGTCACTTTTATTCATTGAGAAATGACCCTTCCACTCAACACTATCGGATCACTAAGGATGAAATTTTTCCCTCCTCGATGTGAGGTTCTTGTGGTCAAGTTCCCTTATTCCTTTGTAATCGAGGGCCAATCCTTCCAACCTGAGGAAACCATTGCGTGCCTCCATTAACTTTTGGGAGGCCTACACCCCATAGAAACTATTTAACTAAGACTGTCCCTTACCCCATAGGTCCTAACACAGTGTTAGAATTCTAGCTCTTCTAGAGTGGTATCTCACTAATGGCTCGGGACACCCTAGAAGGAGTCCTTTTTTACCCTAAACCTAAGGTAGGAAAGGCTCAAACCCAATCCCAGGGGCTTTATAGGGGTTTAATATCTAGGTCTAGGGAGTCTTAATATTCACATACATGCATATTTCACTAAGCCTTTCTTCTAGACAGTGCCCAGATCATTACTACTTTTGTGTGAGTCGAAAATTACCTGACAAGTAATTTCACTACCTTGGGACCATTATAGTTACGATAATATAGGTCTCCTGGTATGGATCCAATGAATAACAACTATTTTGTAAGGTCAAGAATGACCCAAATCAAGCACAACATGTCCACAATTTAGCGTAGGCTATCATGTGTGACCTGTGCAGCCAAACATGTTCCAGTTGTAATTTCAAGTAGACATAATAAATTGAGTAGCATGACTATGTGGACCATTCCCACCATTTTACAATTTTTGAGATCCTATTGCAACCTCAGTGATAGCATACTCAACATCCTAGTTATATAGCACCTATCGGCATGGCTATCTAGCACCTATAAATGTTGTTGTGGCAAGGTTGGCAGGAATAGCGATGGTGGTTGACCACTAGGATACTGGTACCAACAAGTAAGGATGCTTCTATCCCCTGGACATTCCCGGGTTTGACCACATGGTGGTTGTCATGACCCTAGCAGTTGAATGCCTTCAGTGCAATGGATCCACCCACTCCAAACCAAAACCCCCCAACTACCATCTCAATTAAAACACCAATACCTACTAATTTTCTACTGGACCACCTTCCAAAAGGGGACAATGGAAACATGGTGGCATCATACCTTCTTGGAACCTATAATTAGGGAGTCTAACCAGCTAAGGTAGAACCAGCCCCATTCCATTCATTCCCAATACCATAACCAATGTCCAGAAATTCAATTCTAAAACCTATATTATACCAACATCCAAACCCCCACTCCTCAATAGATAGAATCCATTCCAACTAATGTGATTATCCTTCACTTTTAGGAATGGTAAACGTGTTTATTGAACCACTCCTTACTCTATATAGTTGGGTGTAGGTTATCGTTCAAGTACTGAAGTCAATTTGTTTGGATATTCCCATCACTAAATGCCAATAAAATCATGAGATGTCATCTTTGTGATTTTTGATTTTTGATTTTTGATATAGTAGACAAAGGCCTTAATATATATAAGTACTTGGTGGGGTCCAAAATCATGGTTTCACCACTTGGAAGGCCATTTATCCATTAGTGGTTGGCCTCAAGTACCTCACCATACCCCATATCCAAGAATGATGGTACCCTAGGTATTTTCATTCTTGGTCAGTTGAAATCTTACTTGTGCTATATGACAATGACCCTTGTGATTTGGTGGTGCCATTTGATATGGTGGGATCTCAAGAGTGCTAGATCCACTCAATCACAATCGGCAACACCATTCCACTGACCAACTTGAGAAATGCTACTGCCTGATTGGTGAGTGGGGAAGCATCCAACATAAACCTTTTGGAAAGAACAGACTCACCATTTCAACTATTCTAGATATGCAGCGATTGGCCTAGAGTATACTCACTCAAATGGCATTGGTAGAGAAGGTGTAACAGGTTGTGTAAGGGGGGGGGGGGTTATCATAATAGTTTTGGATATCGAATCGAATCCTTGGCTTCCTGTTCGGTCGAATTCCAGATACTAGACCACTCCCTGAGCACCACCTCCACCCAAACTATTCTTATTCTAATAGAATATATAGAAGAGTACATGGATCAACTCACAGACTATCTATTATATCATTTTTGACATATCAACTACCAAACCACTCATTCGACCACACTAATTGTCCATTTAGACCACCATGATCTTCCAAACTGACCACCCTCAACCCAACCATGACAATGCCATACCACCAGCCAATTATAGTCATACTACAACTAATTCTAGTCTATTATAGTACCTATAAATCCAATTCTAACAAAACCATATCCACCATCAAACCCCCAAACTATTTACAATCATATGATGTGTCGGTATAATATAGTCGAACCACTATAGGCACCAATATAGCTTCCCCTATAGGTACCTCAATAGGTAAAGAACCACATATATTGGTTCCTATAGTGGTACCTATAGTGTTACCTATAGTGGTCATCCTATAAAATATATATAACATTACCTAGCTAAATTATAATGATGAACTCAAAACAAATAGCTGCCTTCAGTTTGGTAGATTCATGGCCCCAAGGATGACCACTTTGACGTGTTCTCGACTAGTTCTTGTGGTTTCGGTGTCATTTCC
Organism: Viscum album; assembly: GCA_963277665.1. NCBI lineage: Eukaryota > Viridiplantae > Streptophyta > Magnoliopsida > Santalales > Viscaceae > Viscum > Viscum album. Next base: position 582,375,206 of record OY728150.1, on the reverse strand, counting down.
CATCCAACTAATTTTTTTTCACGTTAGTTGTATTGGATATGGTGGAATATGGTGGTGTACATGGTGGTTTGACTTAAGTACCTGAGTGGGGTGGTGGCCCATGAGATTCAAACTACCTATTAGCTATATGTCTGATTAGTATGAATACGCTTTCTCCATGATAACTCCCCGATCTTCGTGGCAGGTGAGAACGACCTAGTTCCAAAAGAGATGGTTCACATGTCACCTATCCACTGAGGTACTATTCTTATACTGAGACTATGAAAAAATTAAAGTTTCATTCCAAGATCCATCCACTAGTGACCACCAATAGTAGATATGATACCCACAACGTAGCTGCATCGTATATAGCCACCCAAGTTCTAGATCACAATGGGTTGGCCCTGCGCTCGATTCCAATCCTCTCATACTAACGCATGTACCTTTTCGTTCTCATGAACCCATGGTAGATAGGAACCAAACCATCTCACGACATTCTAAACCCAACTCACGTACCATTATTTTCAATTGGAAAACAACCGAACCCTTGGGACCAAATTCCGCCCTAGGAGGAGATGAGTTGAAATTGAGGTTCCAAATGAAACCATCAATTTGAGCTATTGGTTTTCATTAGAATGTTATCCCTGTCATACCTGTGATCCATTTCATGAGTACCCAATCATACATAACTGCCCGGTTTACTATGGATGATAGATCAGATTACCTTTTGAATTGTTTGTCCCTACTCAAGTTGTGCCATATTTCAATCACCTCAAATACATCCCCTTATTGAATTAGGGATAGAAAAATGGAAATATCAACCCCAATACCCATGGAATCACAGTACTATTTGAGGTTTCTAGGTTCAATGAGCTAGTAGTGATAGTCACCCTTTCTCTGTTTATACTATAAATAAAGAAATGAACATCAATTTCACCAAACTGGATACTGTTTGTGTCATAGCTGAGCATTGGAAATATGATCTCAAGAGGGATCCAAACTAATAATTTAGGGGATCATTGAGTTACATAACAATATATGTCACTTCATATTTATGATCTTAGGATTCATTTCATGGATGTTGGTTTAAGTGTTATGGCTGCTCCCTTTTCCCAGGGTACTAAGGAAAAAAATCGATCATTCATGGAACTACTCTCAAGCTACTTTAGACCATCTTTCCTAGTATAATACCGATGTTCATTTCTATCCCTTACTTTTCTTTGTTATACTCATTGGATGAGATCGTAAATCTGATCCCGACGATCAAAATGATTGGACATCAATGATATCATAGGGAACCACTTACCTATGGAACTTATGGTGGTTTCTCTGATAGTGCACTCAAGAAGTGAACCCCCATCTAGTGTATACAATTAGAATAGAGTACTGATATGTTTATGAACCGTTGACTACTCTGATTGGGCTACTGGAATGAACAAGTGGGTTGAATTTTCTCCTGTATCAATGAAGAAAAATATGGGGCTCCAAGAGATGGTTTTTTTTCATACGAGATACTTCCATTTCAAATGCTACTAGCCTGTAAGTTCATTTCAATATGGGTGGAATGGCTGGGATATAGTCTAATCAATTGGCTCGAGCCCATGCAACAGAAATGATGACATTGAGACCCGGGGCCGATGAGTTGTAGCTATGGGAATGGGGAATCCAGATCATCATAAAATGTAGAGAGCATTGATGAGGGTATGATGGATCAAGGTTTTTTGGAAAGAGGTCTATTGGGATATTCAAAAATGAAACTATGTTTAAAGGGACCATGACTACCATCTGAGAATACTAAATTTCCAACAGAATCGTTATGTTTTTGTACTATCAATCGATAATGATTGATACGAGTGATTGATACAACAAGCAGTTTTGACCTGGAAAGGGTCTGAGTGGTGCCAATGGAACACAAGGTAATCCCACATATTCCACTACACTCCCAAGGGTCCATATGGGAATGGTTTTCTATGGTGTTTCTTAGTATAATATAGGTAGTAGACCTAAGCCATCCTACCTAGACACCCGGTGCCCTGAGGTGAGGTGGGTGTATAGATTAGCCGATAGAGCATTGGGATTTTAACCTGTATTTTGTACGTTCAGATCCTGGTATACCCAACCCCCATTTGATGAGCGTCTTGTGCATATAAGGGCCATTACATCCTTCTAGTGGTCTAGTACACTCGAGTGGTGATGCTATGACTTCATCTTAGTAGATTCTGTAGAAGTATTGTGGATAGAACACCATCTCATATGCCACACCACACTATGGATCCACTTGATAGATGATGGAATTCATGTGTCTGAAATGGACACCACCTTGCTGTTTTCTATGAGTGGTTTTTGGGCTAGAAGGAAGGTTCCCAATGAATTCCCTAAACTAAAGGAAAGTGAATGGGGGAGTTAGAGTGAATGCTTTGATGTTTATTTGTTATGTGTTTCACCCTAGGCACCTCATCCATTTCGATCGTTGACATCCCAGTCACTATGGATTCATAGATCGACTAGCTGATACGACAAAGGGAACCAGCCATAAAACACCACCGTGAAATCATGGTATCATCTATATATGGTCTATTAAGAGTATTGAATGGAGTTAAAGACTTCTGAGCACTAGTAGCACTTGAAAAACACAATGGTGTGAACCCGCACCACCACATTCATGGTATAGGGCATGCCCATAGCTATCTAGTGTGGAAAAATTCATTGAAAATGTATTCATATGGAATGAGGTAGGAGCTTGGGGAGCTGGCCAATATGATTGCATAGTAGAGCAAATATTCCATCAACCACTAAATACATGGAAGAAACAAGGGATTCAAGATAGACTATTAGAGTAGATTACTGATCAAATGGAACAAGGTACCAGTTGTATGACTAAACCTAATTACCAGAACCACAAGATCCCTATTTTCCCATTAACCCAAAGAAGTTTGTGAGGTCAGATATCGAAGGTGGGGCACTATTAGAGTAAAGTACTGATCAAATAGAGCAAGGTATTAGGTCATGTCATGGGTATCCAATATTCAACTACTTCTACTACTATGACATAGCGCATAAATTGCGTGTGATTGGTGGTATTGTATTCCCATAGTGTGGAATTTTCATTGGTTCAGGAGATGAGCCGATTCAATGGTCATTGTTGCACAAGGAATTTTCATTGACCAATAGGTGCTCATGGATGTGCTCGAAAAGGCCCTTTCCTACTAGTTTCCACCTCGCACCAAGGTAATGTCATGTGTGGATACTCAGTATTCCATACTGTAATGATTCTAATAGAAATCTGCCATTACTCTACTTAAATAGTGCTTTCAGGTCATCAACTAGACTAGGTTCCACCATGATAACTCCTTTTTCAGACGATACTACAGGAGTGAGACAAATGACACCACACCGAGTAAGGGGAATAAACAAGACCACCAAGACTATTTCAAGTCCAACAAGGCAGTTGTCCAATGATTTTCACAAGAGTGGGAACAACTCATCTCACACTAGAAGAAAAAAAATTGAACTCAAAGTGGCATAACCTTAATATATATAAATACCATCACAACAAGCATTTTTGAACTGGAAACGGTCTGAGTGGTGCCAATGGAACATGAGTTCATCCCTTATATTCCAATATGCTCCCAAGGGTCTATATGTGAACAATTTTATATGTTGTTCCTTAGTATAATAAAAATAGTATACCTGATACATCCTACCCAGACACCTGGTTCCCTAAGGTGAGGTGGGTGTCTAGCTCATCCGGTAGAGCATTGGGATTTTAACCTGATTATCGTAGGTTCAACTACTATTATACCCAAACCCCATTAAATGAGTTTCTTAAGAAGATAGGGTCCATTAAGTCCTTCATGGGTGAACAAACCCACCCTTGGAACATACTATAGTAATAGGTGGCTTGAAATGGGATGCCTTGAATTGAATCCAGCTAGATGGGGCACAACCAGTGAACGAACGCAAGGTAGTTGACTATGAAAATGAGATCTGAGGTATTGATGGATTAGTATGATCGACCTAGATACCTTGATACCACATGGAACTCTACTCGATTCCTTGTGTTTCAAGTAAAATGAGATCATTGGAGCCATTATGTACTGAGATATTTAGGAGACATGGTGCCAGATCCAATCATGAGGGAAAGAGACATATGGGGTTCGATCAACATATTCATCTGGGTGCATGGTGAATTAGCCTTCGGACCATCCTCCTTCTAAATGTGACTGATTTTTAGCCTTTGGATCTTATACGTAGATATACCATGTTCTGCATATCAAGACAAAGGAAGATGTTTTGTCCATGAGTGGCTCAAAATTGAGGCATTCCACCACCAATACCACCACGTACTACCAAACACCACTTTCAATGACAAATCAATTACAAGATATGAAATGTAAATGGTCACATAAATGACCAATGGGGATACTAGTGAATTGGGGCATATACTAGAGTTGAGTGGGTTAGGATGGTCTTGGGGGTTAAAGTGGAAGATTTTATATGAAATAATACCTATCAAGGATGTCAAAATGAAAAAATTGGTAGGGTCATGTCAATGGTTCACCTACTTGTTGAGCTCAATGATTTTCTGACCTTTTAGTGTTCCAACCATGAGCCAACTGTCAACTTGACCTCAAATCGTACTAAGATGATAGAGATGAGGTATTTTAACTACTTCGATATCTCTTTCCAAGATGCTCCCATGAACACCATATCAATGAAAATGGGTGGGAATCCCCTTGGCTTCCAGCTTCTTGACCAGTCCCCGCTTGAGTACGGTGTTGAACAAGTGTCAAAAAAGAGGTAACGTGATGCCAACTCAACTATGAATACGACTATGTCTACTAAATATATTATACTGTGTGCACCGAGAAAGTATAATAATAATATAGGAAGTAGTGACAGTATAATAATAATATAGTGTGATCACCAGTAGTATACTCTTCATGATGGTGAGGTTAGATGGATTGAGACAATGGAAAATGGTTGAGAGAGTTGATGGATTGGTTGGTGACCTTTCACGTGGGTCCATGTGACTACCATTGCACTTAAGTGACTTCAGTATTGATGGGGCCATACAAGTGGTAAGTAGAGTGGATGGGACATCCACTCTATTCCCAATCGAAATTCCTACAGTTGAATGGAATCCAATGTTGGTGCACTATTCTACAACTAAATTGGAACCTTGACTACTGAGATTGTACGTCCACTACGTTTGGAATTTCACCTGATTGAACCGATAGGGTTGAAGGGGGTCTGATAGCTGCTAGGTTGTGTGATGTAGGATGATCCACTCATCTCATTACTCTACTCTATATAGTCGTGAATTGGAAGGGGTTCTTTGGGAAAGTGGATCCACATATCCCATTAATTCTAAAGTGGGCGGGAAACAAAGATGGTTCAAGTATAGTGACAAGTGGCTGTGGTATTTTCTATTCAAATGGTGGGTGTATTGAGGTTGGTACTTGAATATAATCACTGACATAAATGAGCTCAAGTACCTAGACTTCAGTACTCTTCTAATTGTTTGGAGATGGGGGAGCGTGCATTGGAGAGGTCCAAATGCCCAAGCACCAGAGATAACCACTGAACTCAATAGTTCAAGGATAGTCAATATATATATATATATATACATTTACCACCCTACTACATCAGAACGCGACATGGGGAAAACCCCTTAGGATAGGTTTTATTTCTAACACCATGAATCCCCAATTCTAATACCAATACCAAAGGAGTAGGTAGGCCATATACCATAGCCAACTCCATTTCAGTAGGCAAAAATTATGAAAATCGATACGAATCTATCTATGTTCTTGGATATTTGAATACACTTAGGATTAGTCAACTAGTTGGTTTGATGATGAGATAGACATTGTCCGAACTCCAATGCCAATGTCTTTAACTCGTATGCTTTGGAAACTCAAATCAATGTAGTGATGGACCTAGTACTTATATATATTGTAGGTGTACGACATTGTTTGGAACCCGAATATTCACGAACATAGTTTTTATTCCAATAGAGCCCCCAATCACCCCTGTTGACTGGAAAATAATGAGAAATTGAATGGTGTGAGTGATGGGGTACTCTGTTATGGTTATATTTAAAAGACCATAAATTTTTTATTAGTACTTTCTAAACCATTGTGATAAAGACCAATATTTATCATAATTGAAATAGAAAGTGTTGATAAAACCACTCTTTATGATCACTAGCTTTTAAAAAAGATAAATATTTGTCTTTATCAATGATTTTTTGCATTTACAAACCCAATATTTATCAGTGATTTCTTGAAGCAATGATAAAGAGTGGTTTCATCAATGCTAAAATAGAAAGCACTGATAAAACCACACTTTCAATGGGTGAAATTTTATGTATCATGCATCCCACGTCAATGTTTCATCCATCTAAGAACTTATATACAATATAAAAACTCCCACGAACTCTATGGATATGAGTCGAATGGGGGTTTCTCCCATATTTACACAGCACTCACCTGGGATCACGAGTTGCATCAACCTAAGCATACACACACCCATACCCTCACCCAAGCCCTCTATATTGTCCCTATGCTATCCCATATGATCTAACAAGTTGAATGGAGTCCCAAATGGTTAGAAACTTGGCCCCATATGTGGTAGAAGTGCTTCCTTTGTGGGTTATTTTTTATAACTATTATATATATATATATATTATTAAGTAAATTGTAAATTATTTTTTACTTAGGAAGAAAAATGATAAATTATACATGTGGTATAAATAATCATTGAATACTTATATTTATCATGAAATAAGATAAATTAATTAATATCATACCTTATTCATAACACCTCTTAAGTGATAATTATAATTTAATAAACATTTTAAATTGATTCATATCTTATTTCTTGAAAATAATAAGTTATTTAAAAATAATAGTATCAAAATCATTGGATTTTAAAAACTATATATATTTAGGTCAATTTGAAATTAATTTTTACTTTGGAAGAAAAATACTAAATTAACAATATTATATAACTTATCATCAGAAACTTATATTTATCTTGAAACAATATAAATTAATTAATATCATGCCTTATTCATAACACCTATTAAGTGATAATTATAATTTAACAAATATTTTTTAATTAATTCATATCTTATTTCTTAAAAATAATAATTTGTTTAAAAAATCAGTACTAAAAACATAGGATTTTTAAAACTATAAATTTTCCTATCAAAGTTAAAGTACATTTTTAAGAAAAGAGAGAATATATTATGAATTAATAAAAATATAATTACAAATCCAATCAGGAAAATAATAAATCCAAAAATTGTAACCCCAATGTTTCCTAGAGTAAGATAAATGATGAGCTATGTTATTACCTCCTCGTTTAATGAAAAAAAATAAAAGAGGATAATTCATCTAATAAGGACCTGATCTTTCAGAGAATAAGACCATAAGGTTGTGTATCCTCTCCATGTTTGGATGAATACTTAATTAGATAAATACAATCATATTCAACCATCAATTTATCCTAACTTTTATAGAAAGAGAGAAGGGTACCATGATAAATCGTGTACACATCTGCCACAACATTTCCTTAGTGAGCTTGAACATCCATGCATTAGGCTGGCACAATATTCTCATCAAATTGGTGGAAAATGATCCCAATACACACACTAAAACAAATAAGGATTACCTAAATCTATATTAATATTGGAAAAGACTTCTAGGGGAGGGTTCCAACTAGATGACTCCTCAAGGAACGAAACTTTAGTGGGAGAAGTGTCGTTCAAAGGCCATAAATTCATCCATTCTGAGGACCTTTCATACAAGATGTGATATTGAGTATCCAAATTTTGGAAAATACACTTTTTTATTCTAGTTCAAACCATCCATGTGATAGTTCAAAATCAACCATTCCGCCCGTGTATCAATGGAGTGTAACCAGTTATGAAGATTATGGGATAAATCAAGGGATAGGTTGATATTTGTATTTCATGCATGAATTTTATAGTGTTTTAAAATATTCATTTCTGAATTTAAATGATTAATCTTTCAAATTTTTGAATGATTGGATTTGTTTTATGTTTTATGGAAGGTTGATTTGGATACTTGGAAAATAAACAAAAAGTGGCGTGATATCATATTTTGTAAGGCGAGGCAGGCTGGAAAACTTGAAAAACACCATTTACACATCATTTATTTCATTACACAACGTGATATCATCAGGGGGATCCACCTACACTTGGGAAATTCATGAAGTCATTACACCCTATGAAAATCCATTACATGTATTGTACAAAATATATATCATGAAAGTTTGAGATAAATAAAGATATAGAAAATTTTCTACTTTCATGGATTACAAATCATGTAAATATTATAGGTTATGAAACCATTAGGAATAGGAAAAATAAATTCTAATTTATGAAAAGTTTGGTAGTTTAACTTAAAAACCCACACCTTAAGCCTCCATTTTTAGGGATTCCATAACTGGAGGAACCTGCATGGACACCTGCCAAAGACGTGCACCACTACAGAGCCTTGATTCGCCACCAATCTGTATGATTTTTCTTCACCCTCTCATGGCTAGTATGAGGGAGTGATTTTTTGTGATTTCAAATGCATGATGAATGGGGATTTAATGTATGAGGTATTTTATTTTTTATTTCAATTCATGTTGGGATTTCATATTTTTTCTTCAGTTATATCTCTTATTTGGTTCCTTTTTGCATGAACATTATGAGAGGGGTTCAGGAATGGTTTTAGTTTCTTTCTTTCATTGAGCTTGACCAATTCTATATTTGATTTAATTCCATTGTTTAATGTGAGGTATAAGGTTTAGACTTCCACTGTTACTATTGGGGTTTTCTCATCCCTATGTTTAAGTTATGTTTCTGTTTAACGATCTTTTGAAATCCAAAGTACGTAACCATGAGAAAAAAAGAGTTTTAGATAGAGAGTGTTTACCATGGACATTTAATTCACTAGGAACCAATTTCGACTACTATATGATTTTTAATTAGTTATTTCATACCTTTTCAACCCATGAACCTTTATTCATTAATTTCTAACACTATTTTTCTATTTTCTTATAACACATTATTCACCAATCAAATGCTCAATAGTTTAGATTCAGTTAATAAAAATCTGAATTTGTTATGTATTTGTTAGTTAATTAATATTTTATGCAACCCTATCTATGTGGGTTCTACCTCATACTTGAAATTACTATACTACCTTGTCACGAACCGGGTTGGGTACCCTGGTAACCTAATTACTAATCCAACCTTGACATAGTATGATGGGAGTTCCTGATCCCCATGGGTTGGCGACTAGCACCAAGAATCATAAAAAATTAAAGTGGGAATGAATTTTTCCATAAAAATTATGGAATAAAAAGAGAAAAGACAATATGCATACAAAGTAAGATCCACTGGGAGTAGTGTACAAGAAATCAATAAGTCATAAAAAAACCCAAGTACTATAAGAAAGTACTAGAAAAACATAAAGACAAACTAGCCAAGTACAAACTCAGATGAAAATCACCTAGTCCTTAGGTAAAAAACTAGAAACACCTCCAAGAGATGATTTACCCTTAATCAAACCCGGAATGAGAAAATCTTTAAACCCCCAAAGGAATAAGTAGGTTGTGATCTGAAATCCCAGTAGGGTCTCATAAAGGATTTCATAATAGATTCCAACATCAAATTAACCAAATAAGTGCTTTCAATTTTTCATATAAATAGTTTTGGAATATAAAGATAACATTTCAACAAATCATTATTTACATTTAAAATGATGAAAATTATTTTAAACAAAACATTCACATTTCAATTGATGGAAATACTTTCAGAAATGGTTCTTTACACAAATGGACCTTTTCAAAAATGGCGTAAATAAACACTTTTATATAAAAAAGTTTATATAAATCATAAGTCATGTAAAATAGTTTACAATAATGGAATATATTCATTTGAAATAAAAAAAAGTGATCAAAATGGTCATATTCCTATGAAGGTATGATAGTTACAGGCTATAGGGACCCCACACTCATGGTGATACAATGGTACGTACATAATTCCAATAAATTCAAGTCAAATATGACTCATCACCATCACCTAAGGGATGCGATGTGTTGATATTATGTTTTAGAACATTATAAATCATAAAGTGTCATCCAAATAACTCACTAACTACATAAGGATTTCAGGTTCTCTAGTACAAAAAATATGGGAAATTTATTTCAATACTTCTTAAAGTACAATTCATTCCATTCTCTATTTAAAATATGCCAATTTTCCATTTAAAATTAAAATTGAAATAAATTTAACATTAAATTTCCCAATCCAATTTCACAATTAAATTCAATAATTTAATTTTTCAAAAAAAATTCATCAATTACATAATAATCCCTCAATTCAATGGAATTGGTGTTTTTTCACAATTCTCCATCAATTCCATTTTCTAAAATTAAATTAAACCATTTAATTTAACCAATTTCAGAATTTAAATTAATCAATTTAAATCTCAACAATTTCTATAAACACACCCTAATTAAATGGAATTGGGGGTTTTCCAATTTCATTCTAAAAACCCATTTTTCTTAAAAAACCCAATTCAATGGATTTTTTTTTTCAAAAAAACAGTTGAAATACATTTAATAAATACTTAGTAATTTCATTTAATTAAAACAATTTAAATTAAAAAAAACAATGTAGGGTTAACAAAAATTGGGCATCATAACGGAACCACTTACCTTGGGATCAATGGATCCTGAATCACAAAACCGTAAATGGAAAAATCTGATGGAAAATGAAGGGAACAAGTATCTATGAATAAAACCTATATTTATATCAAACATAGTGGTTATAATATCCAAAAATCAACATAGGGGTCCATGGGACCCTCGGTAGGAGAATTGAGGTCATGGGAGATAGATAACGGAGTGAGGAAACTGACCAAGAGAAGATCAAAGGGAATTCCTCAAGCTTAGAATCACTTCTGGGATGGACTTGAAGGTCCAAAAACTATTATTTTGAGATCAAAGGATGGTAGAAATTTGTTTGGGGTCATATTGGTCTTTTGGAAGCCTAAAATTGGGGTTTATAAATTTTTAATTAAAATTCAGATCAATTAAAAACTAATATGCATGGTTTCCTAGGTAGAGACACATGGTTTGACAAACCATGCAGACTAAACATGAACCAGTTTTAAATGGGACAGATGGTTTATAGTAATATAGAACACAAATTAACTAACCATACACCAACCATGAAATATACCACTACCTTGGGTTGCATGGTTTTCTCTAATATGGTGTACGGTTTGGCCAAACTATGCACCAACCGTGAACTGGCCTAGAATTTTCAAAACACTTAAAAATTTAACCCGATAACACCCTAAACAAGACCCAAGAAAAGATCAATAAAAATAGGGGTTTAGGAATACTTTAAAATAGTAACTTGATGTTACAAATATCCCACCATAGAAACACTATGTCCCCATCAAGCCTACAAAAATGCTTCCTTTCCAAATAGTTGAGGCCACTACTCTATCATATGTGCCTCCCTCTCACACATCTCATGATTATCGGAACTATGATGCCATAGAACACGAACCAAAGGTATATTCTATCCATGGATTACCTTGGTTTTAGAATCAACTAACATAACAAGCCATTCAGTCATGGATAAATTAGGTTTAACTTCAAGATCACACCAACTCATAACATGAGATAGATCAGATATATATTTTCAAAGTTGAGATACATGGAACAAATTATGTATCGATGTCAGCAGTGGTAGAAGTTATAAATGGTAATAATGTTTTTAAACCTTCTCAACAATCTTGAAAGGTCCCATAAAATAAGGAGCAATTTTTTCCCTGCTTCTCAATCCATCGATGACCCAACCAGGTTGAAACATTCAAGAACAACTGGTCATAAAATGTGAATTCCAACAGCCTGTGATAATGATCAGTGTAAGACTTATATCATCTCTATGATATAAAAATTCTATGATGAATCAACTGAATATTTAATGTCCTCCCTTGTACCAAACTTATTCCAACCAATAAACATTAACCTGCCTCCTACCAACACAATGGATATCTGTAAGGACGACCATACAAGGCCTCAAAAGTATCTATTCTGATAATAGATTGGTAACTAGTTTTATAGGAAAACTCAACCAACCTCAAATGATCAACCCAAGCCCCACCAAAGTCAAGAACACATGTTCCAATCATATCCTCAATAATCAATATAGCTCTTTATGTCTGGCCATCTGAATGCGGTTGGTATGTCGTATTCAAATGGATGTGAGATCCTAGTGCCTCTTAAAGGCCTCTCCAAAAATGAGATGTGAACCGAGGATCCCTCTTAGAGAATATAGCAGATGGGACTCAATTCAAAAGAAAAATCTCTTTCACATATAGATTTCCCAACTCCTCAACTTTGGTTGTATCACGAATAGGTATAAATTGAGCTGACTTGGTCAATCCACTGTTGAAAACCCATATCAAATTATCCTTTCTCTTAGTACGTGAAAATCCAACCACAAAGTCCATAGAGATATCACCACACATCCAAGTAGGGATTGGAAGTGGCTAAAGAAAACCTGAAGGTTGCTGGTGATCGGTCTTCACCTGCTAGCATGTATAGAAATGAGAGACAAACTCAGCATGCCCCATCTCATAACTGGCCACCAGAATTGCCTCTCCATGTCATAAAACATCTTCATGGTCCCCAAGTGCATATTCCACTGAGAGTTATGGTACCCTCACATAAAAATTTTCTTCTCCACTAATGGAACAACCAAAACGTTTCTAAAATCATAGAATTACCTCTTTGAATAATTACCACTCAAGAATGGTTTCCCCAAAATAAAGTGAGTATCTAGTTCTATGGAACTTATTTTAAAGAAATGTTTCTTGAAGAATAAATTTTAAAAGAGTGTATGTCAACTGGAAACTAGCCATGAAAACATTAGTCCCTAATTCCAAAATTCCAACATGGAACTATGTAAAAAGATCCATCAAGTTCCACTCTTATGATAATTCCTTTAAGACTTAGGTCAGAAGTTTCTTGGTCAAAGCATATGTGACAACATTCCCTTTCCCTAGGGTGTAAGTGATGTCAAATTTGAAAGATTTTAGATATTCCACCCAATGAATCTTGTGGAGATTCAAATCTATTTGAGAGAAGATATACCGTAAGTTCTTATGGTCTGAATACAAATTAAACCTTTCTTCATAAAGGTAATGTCACCAAATATTAAGCGTGTGTATCACAGCTACAAGTTCAAGGTCATAGGTTAGATAATTATTCTCGTTTGTACTAAGATGATGAGATCCATAGGCAATGACATGATAACCTTTCATAAGAATGCAACCCAAACTTGAACCAGATGCATCACAGAAGACCACATATCCCTTACCATCCTCTGTAAGAGTCAACACCATCATATTAGTTAAAAGGAATTTCATCTCAACAAAATAACTTTGACATTTATCATTATAAAAAAACATTACTCCCTTCTGAGTTATAGAATTCATTGGAGAATCCAATTTTGAGAAGTCCTTAATGAACCAGCGGTAATACCCTGCTTGACACAAGAAGCTCCAAATATTGAAAACATTCCATGGTTGTTTCCATGTCATAATAGATTTTACCTTCTCAAGATCAACTAAAATTCCATGTTATGACACCGCGTGTCCCATGAATTTCAATTCCCAAATCCAGAAGTCACACTTTTAAATATGGGTGTAAACTCGATGATTTCTCAATAAACTCAGAACTACTATTAGATGATGCACATGATCCTACTCATAAATAAAGTAAATAGGTACATCATCCATACATAGTACCACAAGGGTATCAATATACTCATGGGAAATCCTATTCATTATCACCATGAAGACTACAGTAGCATTGGTTAGACAAAAGGGTATAACAGGGTACTCATAATGGTCATACCAGCTCCAAAAGGTGGTTTTCTAAATTTTAGATTCTATTATCCTCATCTGATGGTAATTAGAGAAGAGATAAATATTCAAGAACCACTTCTCCCCTTTAAAATGATCAAATAGATCATCAATCCATGTAAAAGGATATTTTTTCTTCACTATTACTAGATTGATCTTTCTGTAATAAACACACAGGCTATGTGAACCATCAAGTTTCTTAGAAAAGAGAACCTACACCGCCCAAGCTGACATACTCAGGCGTAAGAATTATTTCTCAAGAAGATCATCCAAATAGGACTTTAGATCTTTTAGTTCATCTTTTTCCATGTGGTAAGAGAGAATATAAATTGGTTGAGTACCAAGAACCAAGTCAATAGAAAACTTTACCTCACTTACCAGTGGCAAACTATAGAAGTCAGAAGGAAACACATTAGGAAAATCGATCACAACTGGAGGGAGATCAACACTTAAAGATTATCCCTCCATATCAAAGGAGAACATATATATTACTCTCCCCAACTTTGTAAAAGAAGTTCTGACCTTTCTTGACCTTGGGTTCCATTATCCTTGAAAGATGCGGTACACACCACTGGGTGTTGTAAATGAAACCCATTGAATATAAAAAATAAACCCAACCTTTATTTGCAATGAGAAAATCCATCCCAAATATTATGGTAAGAGTTTTCATATTGGGAACCAGAAAACCCCAAGGAAGCCCGACATTTAACAGATAGAAGACACAAGCAGGATTATGGATAACCTTCTCTCTTTTCATACCAAGGGGTGTAGTAATATATATAACATAAGACTAAAATATATGTTTGAAGATTAATAATATTAATAATACAGGTTAAAATAAATGAATGAGATGCACTGGTATCAAATATAGTAGTCACTAATGATGTTGTTATAGTAATGGCACCTATCACGGTCACTGGACCTATATCTACTTCCTCTGAAGTCTCTTCTACTACATGAAGAAGCTTCATTCTAGATGTCTATGGGTGGAACCATTTTATCTATGAAGCATCTGATTTCCCTATAGTTTTTGTGGGAAATAATGACCCCATTACACTATGTTGAGTAGAATAAACATGGAATAATCTTTATAAGTGCCTTGAGTGTCCTTAGGAGCCACAATTCTTGAATGGATCAGTAAAAACCCTCTTTAAATGTCATGGTTTCTACACTGGTAGAAAATCAAAGGACCTATTACAGATATTGCAGGATGTATAGAATGAACATTTTATCATGAACTGTAAAGACTTGGAAATTCCGTGAATTTTTTTTCTTAAATTCATGGGATTTTACGAGTCCGTGAAAATTTACGGCGCTTGATTCCGAGACCTGGTGTGCCCGGAATCAATTTCTGAAGTTTTGTTCGCATACATTCAGTAAACATGCGATCGAGATTCTATAACTTTTGAACCAGTGCTCAAAATTTATATCTGAAGGCACCCTTAAACTCGCAGCATCGGTAATTTCTTAGTGAGACCTTCACCGCTGTTTCATTATAACGAGAATGGAAGTTAGATTGGGGGGGGGGTTTAATTAAGTTAAATAAAAATAAGAGTTAACTTATTTTTTTTTGGTGGTTAAAACCTCCAAAGAGAGGTTAGTGGTGGGGGCCACCACACTATAACCTCCCTTGAGAGGTTATGGTGCTGGGGCCCACCTGCACAGAACCTCCCTTGCGAGGATATTATTTGGTGGGTCCCACCCGAGCTTCTTAAACCCCCTTGAACTCCTTTATTAAATTTGTGATAACTCTTTCAATTAATTAATTGAATTTATTCACTTAATTAATTTGAAACCTTTTGAATTCTTTTGAATTCTTTATGCCAACAATTTATTAAGATGTGTTAATTTATTATTTTGGTTGGCATGCTTCATTATTTTGGTTGGGAGAATTAAGGATATGAAAGAACTTGGAGAACCCTTGGAGAATTCTCTCTCAATGAAGAACATGAAGTACGCCTCTTCATCGTCCACCGAAGAATGACAAACTCCTTCTTCGATATTCGACTGAGCCAAAGGAGAAGGATCTGACAGCAAAGAATGCCGATGATGCTTCTTCCTCGGTCTCCTACCCCAGACGCTTCTCGACATCAATGGAACGATGCCCGTCTTTTGGCGACTTCATCAACAATCATCATCAAATGAGGTAGGGGGATTTCAGTTGAATTTATTTCCAATCTTCATCGTTCAATTTATGGTTTGAGAACTGAATGATAACACCATAATGAGGAGGGATCGGACCGCACGAACACGGCCCGACCATCCCCCTTTGATTGTTATCATTTGTTGACAACGGCGGCGGTGCAACGGCACCACCGGAAGAGAGGATCGCAGCAGAGGAATGGGCTGCGGCTGAAGGGCCGCGGTGGTACATGTGGCGACTGAAAAAGAACTAGCCACGAAAAAAGCCGGTGGTGCAAGGGTCGCCGGGCCGTTGGAGGGGTGTGACGCTGCCGCACCGCGCAGAGAACCGGGCCATGACCAGGCGGGCCACGACGGTATGGAGGAGCGTGGTGCCGTCGCGCCGTGCCAGAAGAGAACCACGACCATAAGTCGCAACAGACAGAGGAGGGCGGCCAGCCGCCTGTGCACGCTACAGGTAGGACCCAAAGGGTCCCGCTGTTACCAGGGTCGGCGCCACATGTCGGCTGTTGCGGAAGACATGGGGGTGTAACCCCCCACATGTGGCCTTCCGGGACACACGGGCCAGCCGGCCCTCGGGCCGCCAGCCAGCCGGCCACACGGGCCACCAGCTAGCTGAGCCACGGGGGCCGCCGGGCTGGGCCGCCCACTCAGGTAGGGCTGACCACTCAGGCTGGTCTGCCCATTCGGGCAGGGCTACCCTTGGTATGGTCCACCCCCTCAGGCTGGGATGGACCCTTGGGCCGGGTCGGACCCGCGGACCGGGTCGAACCCCATTCCGATAGCGTTTTACCCGAACACTCCTTTTCGCCCATATCTTGGGCTATGGGTGTCCGATCGACAAACCACCTGTGGAAATGGAAATCTTGGAGTGAGATGGTTCTTTTGGAATATCCCACTTGAGGTTTGGGCACAATTGGGATATAGTCAGGTTGGTTTGAACCTAAAATTCAACCGGGCCCCTGGAACGGAAATGCCAATAACACACAGACCGGGCATCCGATTGACACACCATCTATTGCGTTGAGACCTCTATGACGAGGTGGAACTTTGAGATACTTATCCTTGGGACTTAGTGACAGTTGTAGTATCTAATAGTAGCTCATGGAGTGGATCCTCCCGGAGACGAGTGAGCGGAGTACGAAGACCTAGTAGCTAGCTGATACCTAATGACTGCTGATATTTCGACTTGGAGTGTTTCAACTATCTCAGTAGGGGAGCACCTCTGTGTTAGCGTGGCAAACCCACAGTGGGGAGTGCCTTTGTGTGACACGCTAGACCCATGGTACTCGACCGGAGGAGTATCTCAGTAGGCTACGAGGGGGAGTGCCTCTGTGTGAGCGCGACAGACCCACAGTGGGGAGCACCTCTGTATGACACAACAGACCCACAATAATCGATAGGAGGAGTACCACAGCAGTCCAGGAAAGTGGAAAATGCCTTTTTGTGACGTGGCATGCCCACAGTACTCTATAGAGGAGGAGTACACCAGCATCCGAGGTTTAGACAGTTTGACTGGGAGTGTTACATGTTACCACCCCTAGAATAAAATCCTAGTTTTGAGCTAAGTCAATGACTTTTGTGTTTACCTCATGATTGAGATGGGTTACTAGATAACTTAGGTATATGTAGGGGCATATACCTATGTAAGGGTTATCCATTGATTCTTTACTTTTTGGTTATCCTTGTTGGATATTGTGAGACCTTGAGGGTCTCGGGGTCCCCACTGAGTATTGTTATACTCACCCCTACACGGGATATGCCCGCACCTCGTTGTGTTGGTTGAAGACGATGAAAATCTCTGACTGAGGCAGAGAGTAGCAGGACTGGACAGTTCCCGGAGGTGGACCACTCGGTGTGACGGTACTCGGAGCAGACGAACGGACATGGAGTGCTGAGGTGGCCATCTGTACCTACCCTTCAGGTAAAAACCACAAAGGACGACCCAGTAGCTTCATTAATTGATTTCAGTTGTACTTTCTTTCAGTTGTACCCGTACCTTACTATTGGTCTTGTATTTCCAACCCCTTTTACTTTCCAACACTACTTCTATATATAGTTTTTCTTAGTGTTTTGCTTCCATTTGTGTACTCTGATTGTGTGTGTTTACTTTTTATAAAGGAAATTCCTTCCCAACTTATGGATTTACATCTTTGGTGCTAGTCTCCAGCCCCTGGACTATGGAAGGTGGGATTGGGGTAGTCATGGTATGGGTCCCAAGGACAGGTCGTGACAAATTGGTATTAGAGGAGTCAGTTCTACCACAGAACTTAGGACTCTGATCTTTTTTTTTCTGTGAAGGAATAATATTTAGGGTACTAAGTGTGGTATTCAGTTCAGGGAGTCCAATGTTGGTGCGGGCGGTCGACGTATCCATACACTAGTACCCTGACTACTGATTTCCGACTTAGTGCACGAAAACAATGATTGCATGCGTGTCTTTAAAAGTTTTCTTATGTCAGCTCAACCAGGTCAGCACACCAGGTATAAATCTATTGACCGTGTCACATCTGTTTCTTTTAGGATGCCTCCCCATAGAGCCCCGAGAGTCGTATGCTCTAACAGCCCACTAAGCAATGAGGCCTTGGTGCAGGTCCCTTTACCAGTGGAGGCACCAACAGTACCATATCCCGTTGGGCCACCGATGCCACCAGCCCCAGAAGCAGATGATGCATGCCGATTGAGCACGTTGCATGCGTTCCAGTGCCAGAGGCCACCTAGGATCTGGGGATAGACAGACCCACAGGCAGCTGAGGATTGGATGGAGGCTGGGGTGAGAGTTTTCAGGCTAGTAGGGACACTAGAAGACTACATGGTGATCCTTACTGCCAATCTCCTTTAGGCATCAGCAGGCAGATGATAGATCCTGATGCTTCAGGTGTATGTCGAGGCGATAGTTCTCTGGTAAGACATTGAGAGCCAATTTCCGGTGGATTTTGTTCCAGCGACTCTATGAGCGGTACAGATACAAGAGCTACTTCATCTGCAGCAGGGCAGTATGACAGTAGCACAGTACTAAGCAAGGTTCACCGACCTCTCGCGCTACTCCACATATATGATACAGAACCCAATATTCAAAGCCCAGACCTTTGAGCAGGGGCTCAGGCAAGAGATCAGAGCCTTGATGGTCTCCCTCAACATCCCGATGCTGGTGGGGGTGTTGGAGAGATCCCTCCAAGTGGAGATTTTCCTGGCTGAGCAGTCACCAGTAGCGAGACCTACTACTAGTTGACATGCTGCAGAGTCTTCTACAGCTGGTAGTAGACAGATGAAGAAGAGGTCCAAGAAGACCAGACCCATGGGTGGATGACCTCAGGACTCAGGATCTTTTTTGTGGGGCACCCGAGGCAGTGACTTACCTGCCAAGATAAGGCAGTGTTACTCATGCAGTGGGTAGGGTCATGTGGCTCGTGACTATCCGACATTCCGTTCAGATGATTAACAGAAAGTTGAGGGACCTCCCAGACAGAGGCAAAGGTTCGATCGATGTGGTCCGCAGGGCGCAGACGAACATGGAAGAGGAGCTGGTCGAGCAACTGGAAGTGGAAAACGTTTCAAGGTGTTTCCACCACCACCACCAGGAGGACCACCCCGATCGCAGGGAGTAGGTGGACAAGGGAGAGCTTAGCTTCAGGAAGCTGAGGCCTATGAAAATGGCACTCCGGAGATGATTCGAGGTACGATCTGTGTCTACTCTACCTTAGCTGCAGTTCTTATAGACATAGGTTCCGGTCATTCTTTCATATCCACTTACCTCATTCGGAGCTCAAAGATTCAGATGGAGCTGTTGCCTCGATCCTTATGACTAGAGAATCCTACGGGAGCAGACTCGACGATTACGCACTGGTGCCGACAGTGTGAGCTTACTATAGGAGGTGAGAGCTTCATATGGGATCTCCTCGCAGCGGCGTCGAGGCCTTATGATGTCATCTTGGGTATAGACTGGTTATCTATAGTCCATGCTCAGATCGACTGTATTGGGCGCAAAGTGCGGTGTGTCTGCACGGATGGGACCAGGTTTACCTTCACCGGCGAGAAGGGAGACTTTTCAGTGTAGGACAGACTTACTAGGAGGAGGGTGCATCCGATCACTCAATAGTTGGATTGCCTTACCCTCAGAGTAGTATATGTGGAGATTATGACTTATCCTGTAGTGGCGGACCAGTACGCGGATGTTTTCTTTGATGATGTTCTAGGACTACCTCCTCGTAGAGAGGTGGACTTCTACATTGACCTGTACCTCGGGACGACACCGATATCTACTCTAGCATATCAGATAGATCCCTCTGAGCTTCGTGAGCTACGGGTATAGCTGGAGGACTTGCAAGGGAATGGATTCATCCGGTCTAGTGTTTCTCCCCAGGTAGCCCCGATTCTATTCCCCAAGAAGGAAGACAAGAGCTTGAGGCTTTGTGTCAACTACCGTCGCCTGAACCAGGTGACTGTGAAGAACAAGAACCTACTCCCAAGGATTGATGACCTCTTTGATTAGATAAAGGGATCTCGGTGGTTCTCAACGATAGACCTCAGATCAGTCTATCACCAGCTTAGAGTTTGAGACTAGGATGTGCAGAAGACCTTCTGGTGTCGTTACAACCACTACGAGTTATTGGTTATGCCCTTCGGCATAACCTGTTGGAACCATGGTTGTCTTTGCATGAATTGGAGTATGTTTTGTGTTTGTTGTCAATCCTCATTGTATGCTCAGAATATGTGCCAGAAATGTGATCTTATAGTTCAAGAAGATAATAATATTGAAGGTGGCAATGTTTTCCAGTGTTTTCCAAATTTATGGACCTCAAAATTGAAAAATGGAGAAAAGTGTTTTTGCCAAAGTGAATTGCGCAAAGATTAACTGGAGACTTGGAAACCCTCACGCCATATGTTTTTCAAGATCAAAACATCAAAATATGGAAAAGGAAGAAGGGGATCCCAAGTTCTGGGTTTGGTCACACAAGTGACTAGCGCGACAGAGACTAGGGCTGCTGGACTTGCGCGCCGAGGGGAGACTTGCGCGCCGTCGCGCAAGGTGTCTAGAATGCCTATAAATAGAGGACCACCCCTCCTATTTTGTGACAAAGTTAAATACTTAGAGAAATTCAGAGCTCCCATCGCACAGGTGTAGTGGCCGCGTAAGTGGTTGTGTGGTCGCACAAGTAGAAGTTGCGCGACAGTAGTTTGTTGCATGTCCAAGGCGGTTTGGGCGAGAAAGGGTGTGAGTCACCCAAGTTTGGATTTGGAGAATGAGGTGTCGTGCAGGTGGTTTGGTGACACTTGTGCGATAAGATTTGAAGAAGTGCGGTAGTTGACAGTTGCGCGCCAAAACCGGTTTGGGCGGAAAAGAGTGTGAGTCACGCAAGTTTGAGGTTGAAAAAGCAAGTGTCGTGCAAGTGGTAGATGTGAACTTGCGTGCCATCATAAAACTTGCGTGCTGGCTTGGAGAAGCGCGCCAGGTGTGGTTGAAGCACGCCAGTCTTTTTGGGGCTACGTGAAAGCTGGAAGTTTTCCCGATAACTTTGGTGCAAAGTGAGATTTGTCTATAGGTGGAAGTTGGACTTAAACAGAGAATCTACATACAACAGAGGATGTATTCATTAGCGATGATGAAGAGACCTTCACGTCTATAAACTGAGTGGGACTACACCAAAGGCAGTGATCCATGAGGAGTCAATGAGAGTGACTCGAGGGACACAGTGAGATATCCTTGAACTTTTGTAAAGGCAGTAAGCCTGGGAAAGAGTGACTGTGCCCGAACCTTTGTAATCCAGAGCTAGTGAAGTTTAGTGGAATTAGGTACGACCGAAAACCTATCGGTGTATTCTCCTTGGACGCATCCCTTAGTGGTGAACCAAGTAAAAAGTTTTTTGTCATCTCTCTGCATGTTAATGTTTGCTTTCTGATCATATCTAGCTTACAGGTTTAACAAGTTCCTAGCAACATGAGAACAAGATCCATCACATTAAAAGAAAAAGTTTTCACCCTGATTCACCCCTCCCCTCTCAGGGTGTCCCGGGGTCTTACATAACCAACGCTCCAATAGTGTTCATGAGTCTCATTTACAGAATATTAGAGCCTTACCTCGATCGTTTTGTCATAGTCTTCATCGAAGACATTCTAATTTACTCGACTACTAAGGAGGAGCATGCCAACCATTTGCAGGTAGTACTGGACACAATCCGAGAGCACCCGATTTATGGTAAGCTCTCGAAGTTCCACTTCTGTATTAGAGAGGTTCAATTCTTATGACACGTCATCTCGGGGGATGGAGTTGCAGTGGATCCAGCGAAGATTGAGGCGGTACTTGATTGGGAGCCACCCAGGAGTGTGACGGAGGTACGGAGTTTCCTGGGCTTGGATAGATACTATCAGAGATTCGTTACAGACTTCTCCAGAGTTGCAACACCACTATCAGCCTTGACGAAGAAGGGGAAACCCTTTGTGTGGTCAGAGAGATGCCAAAAGAGCTTTCAGAAGCTAAGGAAGAGGCTGACTAGTGCTCCTATCTTGAGACTTTTAGAGGAATGTGTAGGGTACGTAGTCTACTATGACACATCGGGTCATGGTATTCACCATGAAGATGTGGCTACACTATCTGATGGGAGAGTGTTTTACAATTTACTCTGATCACAAGAGTCTCAGGTATATCTTCTCGCAGAAGGACTTGAACATGAGACATTGGCGTTGGATTGAGTTCCTCCAGGATTATGACTTCGAGATAATCTATACTCCTGGAAAGGGAATGTTGCTGTAGATGCACTCAGTAGGAGGACTGGTATTCATCTGCTAAAAGAGGCGATAGAGTAGCTGGCTACCTTACAGATATCCTTTGTCGATAGGGATAGAGCAGATTTCCTACAGTCTCTTAGGGTCACTCCCCCACTCCTTCAGCAAGTCAGGGAAGCACAACATGGGGACGCTGACTGCGAGACACGACGTGCTCAGATATCCACAGGGTAGGCACCTGATGGATTTTATGAAGGTGGGGATCATGTCATCCTCTTCAGAAAACGTACCACGGTACCGGTTTCAATTCAGGGGGAAGTGTTGAGGGAGTTCCACACTTCTCCTCTAGCGGTAATCCAAGAGTGGTGAAGATGTACCAGGACCTTCAACGACAGCACTGGTGGCCATGTATGAAGAAGGCAGTAGCTAAGTTTTTCTATCGGTGCCTCACTTGTCATCAAGTGAAGGCAGAGCACCAGGTACCAACAGGCTTGGTTCAGCCCTTAGAGGTCCCATGGGATGAGATATCCATGGACTTCGTGACTGGTCTTCCACGTACATCTAGGAGTCACAATTCAATTTGGGTTATCGTCAACTGACTCACTAAGTCGGCCCACTTCCTACTTATCAGAGAGCAGGGATCAGTAGAGAGCTTGGTATTCCTCTATGTATAGGAGATTGTGCATTTTCATGGATTACCTTCTTCTATTGTCTCCGACCATAACGCACGGTTTAATTACCGGCTATGGAAGGGGTTGCAGGAGGCTTTCGGGACACAACTTCTCTTGAGAACTGCCTTCCATCCTTAGACATATGGTCAGACTAAGCGGCCCATTCAAGCCCTCAAGGACATGTTACATGCTTGTGTCCTCGAATTTGGTCGTAGTTGGGAGGACCACTTTCATTTGGTGGAGTTCGCCTACAACAATAGCTATCACTCCACCATTGGTATGGCACCTTTTGAGGCCTTGTATGGTCGACCTTGCAGATCACCACTATACTGGACAGACCTAGGAGAGTCAGTACTAGTGGGACCAGAGATGGTACACGCTACCACGGAGAAGGTGCAGATCATCCAGGAGTGGATAAAGACTGCACAGAGTAGGCCGAAGTCATATGCTGATAGGAGACAGAGAACTCTAAATTCTGAGGATGGTGACCACGTCTTTCTACGGGTCTCACCTCAATGAGTTCTACAGAGATTTGGCCGAGACGACAAGTTATATCTGTGATTTCTTGGACCTTTCCAAGTCCTCAGTAGAGTAGGCAAGGTAGCTTACGGCCTGGCTCTTCCACCTCAGTTGCATCGAGTGCACAACATCTTCAACGTGTCTCAGCTGAGGAGATACGTGCATGACCCATCCCACATCATCGACCACAGGGAGCTGGACATCGATGATGGGGAGAATTTCACGGAGGTTCCAGTGGAGATTGAGGATCGACATGAGCAGGTCCTGCGTGGATGGTCGATACCTCTGGTTCGTGTTTACTGGCAGCACAGAAATCTCCCGGAGAGCACATGGGAGCAGGAGGTTCAGATGCGTGCTCAATACCCCCATTTGATCCCTTAGTTCGAGTTGTAGCTTACTGGGATGTAAATCCCTGAAATGGGGAGAATGTAAAGACCTGGAAATTCCATGGAAATTTTTTTCTTAAATTCATGGGATTTTATGAGTCCGCAAAAATTTACGGCGCTTAATTCCAAGGCCCGGTGGTCCTAGAATCAATTTCTGAAGTTTTGTTTGGGTACGTTCACTAAACGTGCGGGCGGGATTTTATAACTTTTGAACTGGTTCTCAGAATTGAAATCCAAAGGCACCGTTGAACTCACAGCGTCTGTAATTTCTTAGTGAGACCTTCACCATAGTTGTGTTCTAACAAGAATGAAAGTTATATTTTGGGGGTTTTTAATTATGTTAAATAAAAATAAGAGTTAATTTTTTTTTTATTTTTTTGGTAGTTAAGACCTCCAAAGAGAGGTTAGTGGCGGGCGCCACCACACCATAACCTCCCATCAGAGGTTATGGTGGTGGGGCCAACCCATACATAACCTCCCTTGGAAGGATATTATTAGGTGGGGCCCACCTGAGCTTCTTAACCCCCATTTAACTCCCTTATTAAAGTTGTGACAACTTTTTCAATTAATTAATTGAATTGATTCACTTAATTAATTTGAAACCTTTTTAATTCCTTTGAATTCTTTATGTCAACAATTTATTAAGATGTGTTATTTTATTATTTTGGTCGGCATGCTTTATTCTTTTGGTTGGGAGAATTAAAGTGAGGAAAGAACTTGGACAACCCTTGGAGAATTATCTCTCAATGAAGAACACAAATAATTCCTCTTCATCATCCACCGACAGATGATGAACTCCTTCTTCGATCTTCGACCGAGCCAAAGGAGAAGGAGCCGGCAGTGAAGAACGCCGACAATGCTTCTTCCTCGGTCTCCTACCCTAGACGCTTCCCGATATCAACGAAATGACGTCTTCCTTTCCACGACTTCGTCAACGATCATCGTCATACGAGGTAGGGGGATTTGAGTTGAATTTATTTCTGATCTTTGTCGTTCAATTTATGGTTTGAGAACCGAATGATAACACCATAATGAGGAGGGATCAGACCACAGGGACACGACCCGACCCTCCCCATTTGATTGTTCTCATTTGTTGATGACGATGGTGGCACAATGGCACCACCGGAAGGGAGGATCGCAGTAGAGGAACGGGCCATGTCTGATGGGCCGTGGCGATATATGGGGCGACCAGCAACGAGCCGGCCGTGGAAAAAGCCAGCGGCACAAGGGCCGCCGGGCTGCCGGAGGGGTGTGGCTCTACCGCACCATGCAGAAAACCGGGATATGGCCAGGCGAGGCATGGCGATGCCGGAGGGGTGTAGTGCCGTCGCACCACACCGAAAGGAGCCGTGACCACGTAGACCACGACGGTCGGACGGGTTGGGCGCGGCGCTGTCGCACCGTGCCGGAGGAGAACCACAACGAGAGCAGGGCGGCCGGCTGAGCCGGAC
Source organism: Viscum album (assembly GCA_963277665.1). Taxonomy (NCBI): domain Eukaryota; kingdom Viridiplantae; phylum Streptophyta; class Magnoliopsida; order Santalales; family Viscaceae; genus Viscum; species Viscum album. The sequence continues at coordinate 582,349,365 of OY728150.1, read as the reverse complement.
ATCGGTGCGATGTAGAGATTCATAGCCTGACGTACATAGGCATTACATTACTTTTTCGGAATACTTAATATATAACAAAAACAGACACACAAGGACTGTAATAGTTTAGTATCTTTGGAAACTCGGAACATAATCTTCTAATCATGGTGAAAGATCTTCAAAATCTCCCATAAAGATCTTCCCCTTTTGTTTTCTTACCTAAAACCTTTATTTATATCCTAGGGAAAAGAAAACATAAAAAAGGGTGAGCTCAAATTCTCAGTAAGGGTAAACATAGAGAACATAAAACAATCCATAAACATTTGAATGTAAAAACATGAGAATAAAATCTAAATATTAAAATCTTGAGCAATGACATAAAACATTACAGTACATAATACATAGATCATAAAAGAAAATTAATCATGATAAAATAGCATGGGAATAAAACTTGTAATTGTGGAAAAACGTTAAGCACATGATATGATTTCCATAGTAGCCAAGGCATTGCTGCCAAGGCCATCTTAGTTGGCAAATTCCCTTACTGAACCGGGTTTACATGCTGTTCCAGCCCTGTATTATTGAACTGGATTTACTTGCCGTTCCATCCATGCCTATCTCATGAGATATAAATCTTTACCCAATGCATTAGAGGGAGATATAGGTCCCACCCATCTCATAATGAAATCATTCTTACTAGTTCCACAAAATAAACATAAATCATTCATCATTACCCAAAGAATGAAATGGGTTTCATAAATATCATCCCATCATAACGTAATCCATATAAAAAATAGATACCATTTCATCATAAGAAAAATCAAACCATGTAAATAATAGATACATTATACTTGAAAACATAATCATAATAAATAATGTCATCTTAGATGGAAAATATTTTTGACAAAACACTTGAAATGAATTCTTGAGGAAAATATCCTTTCTTCTTCAAAATATTTTTCTTTTCACAAAATTCCATGAAATTTTTAAAGAAGAGGATTTTTTTTAAAATAATAATGAAATCTTGTAGAGTAAGCTACATGAAAATAAGTTGTTATGAAACTGTAAAAATCCATTCATGCCGTATAAGTTATAAAAAAAATCTCCTCGTACTTCTGTTGGAAAAGTAAAAAAGTTCATCGTATGGTAAAAAAAAGAAATATACCTTTCATAACATGTGGTAAAAGTCAAAAATGGGTAAAAAGTAATTTAAACATAAATAAAAACACTTTTAGAAAACATGGACATGGATGATAACAATAACCCCAGTAAATACTTACGAATAAACAATCTCTGATAAGAACGAGATTGGAATAATTATCCCTTACCTTAGGTCCGATATGATTCGTATGTATCCGAAACTCCTATATAATGATTTAAATAATGTTATTGACTTATTATAGAATCATATTTATTGTTATGATATCATATATGGTTCACTGATGACTTTATATTACTTGTTCTTTTGTAAATAACATGTTAAAGCAGCGTTTTGGGTAAAATCGTTTTATTTATCGTACGTGTTTGGACTTGTTGTTCTTGATATTATTATTAATTATATCATGATTTACTTACTTACAGAATGTAAATCATGATTTATATATCATATATATTCAGTATATATATATATATACACATAATAGATAGATAAATGAAATGAAATACACAGTTCATGGAGACGGTAGGCCGTACGTACGCCTGAACGCTGTTTTCCTTTCCTTATTGACTTGAATGGAAGTAAGTAGATGATATATATATATATATATATATATATATATATGTATACATAAATACAGTAGCTTAATTATGTCATATATTTAATAATTATTCATTATATATACTTTATAATCATTCTTTAATGGTTATCATGGATAATGAATCTCATCACGTCGTGGAGACGGTAATCCGTACGTACGCAGAAATGATGATATCATTCCCATAATTATTGAATAGATTTGGAGTGGATGATATAATATCTAAGAATCAGTATGATGTTATAATAACCATATATAATTATTCTTTACACCATTATACTCATCCAAGTAAGGTGGTGGTGAGAAAACTGATTACACCACGGCGTGGAGACTGTATTCTGTACGTACACACATGCGGTGATTTCGTTTTCCATATGATGGATAGAAGGTGAAATGGGGTTGTTTCATATTTATAATAACATATTAGTATATTAGTGATACTTATGTTATTACTTTATAATGAAACAACTAAATAATAAGAAGTTGAAGAAGAAAGAAACTTGAAAGAATCGGTAGAAGAGATTACCTCTTCTTTGACGCACCTCCTTTAAGCTTCCTCTTAAGGAACTAGAGTTGGTCTTTTGATAAGACCAGAACGTCCAGAATGTTTCTATGGAAGTGGAGAAGAGAAATGGGTAGGGGTTGGCCGAGCTTGAAGGCTCAAAGTGTTGTTAAGAGGAGAGGGAGGATGTCCCCTTTTATAAGGGAGGAGAGGGGCACCTTTGGAAAGTGTGAAAATATTATTTTATTATAAACATATCTTCGGTTTCAAAAGGTCCAAAAATCATTAAAGATGAAGATAATATGACTCATGGTCAAAATAAAATCATCCAATCAGAATTGAACATGTTGTATAATATTTTAATCATTATAATCTTATTTATTTAAATCATTTATTAATGAGGCAAATACTGCATCATTTTTGTGCCATAAATAATTTAATTTATTTGATGTCTAAATATTATAAAAAAAACCACCATGTAGTAAATCTTTTTATATTTACAATGAATATTTATAGTTGAAAAGATAATTAATATAAATCCTTATAAAAATTAATTACTAAAAGATTTTTGTTAATGTCAATTTTGTCTTTACATTAAATTAATTAATCCAAATTGTCATTATCACTACCAAGTGGATCAATGGGGTCCCAAAATAGACCCAAGAATTCCCATGGTCAGCCACTACTCATACAATAAGGTTTGTACAAGTGTTAAGGTAATTTTAAATTATTATAATATTCTTTTAACCTTGAATTACCCTATTTACCTTTAACCGTAGTAAATAAAAGTCAAAAGTTACTATTCACCAAAAATTATTTTCACATTATTGAACCAAATTTTACTTCTTGATAACAAACATGTATGTCATATTTTTGAAATTAAATTTACAAAAGTGGTAAAATTTCATTTAAATGAAAAAGTCAGTTTTTTAACTACCACTAAGTTGTTTCACTATTCATCAAAAATTGATGTTTTTCAGAAAAATACCAAAAATTCAGCCTAATCTATATTTGATATTCCAAATTCAAAAATGATGTCTATTTTTTGAAATTCAAAACATAGAAGTGGAATTAATTAATTTTAAAAGTAATTCTCGTTATCAAAACAAATAGCGTGTTTTTAAGAAACAATAACTATCAAAAGATCGACATTTGTTTATGTCCAATTTCAAAGTGAAATTAATTCCAATGAACAACATTGTATTAAATGGTAAAAATATATTATAATTACACTTTAAAACCAATTAAAAATATAATATAACCATATAAATTATTGAGATGAAAAAAGCTTTTTTTAATTAAAATATACCATGTTTTTACTATTCATTAAAATGTGAAAGTTATCAAAATAATATGAAATTTTTTTACAAATTAAATTTTTATATCCTGATTCGAAGGAAGAATTTTATTTTGTCAAATTGAACTTATAAACATGTCAAAAACTATATTTAAAGTGGGTGCGCCATCAAAAGGCGACAAAACTACAATTTTTGAAAAATACATGTTTTATCTGAAAAATTTATTTTGATCTCATACCATGTTCTATAAAATGTGAAAGATGAAATATAATGTCATAAAATTCAAAATTTAGATACTAAGATTCATAAAGGATAGTTCATGATAATATTATAATAATATATCATCATTTAGTGAAACCCGATATTACGTACAACACACGCTATCGAGGAAGGTCGTGATTGTGTGTAATGCAAGCCAAGTTAGGGTTGCGTGTAGTGTAAGAGTCCTTTGTTTTTTCATATAACAGAATCCAACCATATTTCATTTATACATTAAATATATATTTATATATATATACACTCAAAGTTTCATAGAATAAATACTATCAAACGAACTTGAAATTGTGTGTAGCACGGTCCAAGAATAGTGTTGCGTATACTGCAAACTAATACGGTGTTGCGTATAGTGCAAGATAATCTTAGTGTAGCGTACAACAGAAGATATGAAAGAAATTAAAAAGAATATATCTTATAAAATCTCAAGGTATTACATTCTACCCCCCTTAAAATGAATTTCACCCTCAAAATTCGTCGGGGTTATAAATGGTTTATTACATGAGAGTTTATTTCATAGAAACCCACATCGTAAAAAGGAATACCAAAACAAATATTTAAAAACTAAAGTATGAAACATAATGGTTACCCAAATTAACTAATCACTGGGTTTCCACATAGGAGAACATAGGTGAAAATAGAGATATGAAAGAGAAATCTAACCATTATGTTCTAATGGAGAGTGGTAGAGAACATGGCTATGAAAAAACCAACAATCACAAAGCCATAAATTTGTGATGATCTAAGGTACCATCTGATTCATCGGATATAAGGACACTAGGAAAATGTTTTTAGTTCTCAAGATCATTTCCCTAATATTGAAAAATTGTTGAATACTTACTTGATTTTGGTACAATCTAACCGTTGTTTGTGCCTTGAACAATTTCCACTTCATCCCTTAAATAAATGAAGTTGAATTTGTCATTCGCGAAGGGTTAGCAGATCATGCGATATAATGATAGTTCATTCCACCTGTTTCTAACGAAAAAATTTTAGCACAATTTATTAAATATACATAAGTCCATCTATGCTAATATTAATCGTATATGATTCCAAAAATGGACTTATACTTCATCTATCATACCGCTTAATAAAATAAAACTAGTTTCTACTAACCAGGGACTTCCTGTAGGCCAGTGGTAGGTGATAAAGGCCTGTCTCACTTTAGTTTTGGGTTCGATTCCCACATCCTTTTCTGACGCGACGGGTTGTCACCCGTTCTGCAGGTTGTCCCTTTTCTTAAACTACACTATTATAACATTCTATCAATAATATTGAAAACATTTCTAGCCTTAAACAACACTAACTTATGTTCAACATAATCCATTCCAATATTTAGGATTATCCAAAATACTTCTTTCCAAACTCATAGTATAAAGAGAACGATTACTAAAAAGGTCATATAGCAAGCACATGAATACCATCATTTATCCCTCATACATCACAAGATATATCTTGTTGATCGCATTCTAAACATGTGAATACCTTAATCTTGTATTCTCTTGAAAAATGAATACCCAGTGAACCTTAGTGAAAACATGAATGCTGTGAAAAGTAAACTCTTTCCACATACCAAAATCCAAAAATTATATATACTCAAACCATGATATAACTTTGTACTTATATCAGTCATGAGCTCATGAATACTGTCAAACATTTCATTTTCTCGCATATCATCTTCTTTCCAAAAATATCTCAATCACTTTCCATGGTTACCGGTACTATAAAATTATTTAAAACCACAATATACCAATACATAAATATTCCAATATTCAATGATACTATATATAACATTATTTTGGAATCCCATTACATAAACACTTAATCATTCCAACACATCGTTTTCATATCCAACATCGCCAATAGTGATCGCATGTGACTTCTCTTTGTCCTTTTCCTTAAGTGGTTGGTCATGTTGATCACCATTAACCCTTGGATGAGGGTATTGATTAGCATAATGCCCCATTTCCTTGCACTTGAAGCATTGAAGTGTTGGTGGAGCATTCTCTATAGTCTTTTCTCTATTCACATTATTAGATACCTTTTTCCCATTACTTCGACACTCAACTGATCGATGACCTTCTTTTCCACACTTAAAACATTTTCTAGTACCTTTTAGGAAATCTCCACCATGCTTCTTTCCACACTTTGAGCATAAAGAAACATTCATCTTCTTTTCACCATTATTCTGAGATTTCTCCTTGAACTCCATATTTTGTTTCTTGTTAAAACCATGAGATGGATATGTAACACCAACATCCATTTCTACCTTGATAGCACAACACAAAATTTCTTCATAGCTACTGAAGTCTCTTATAGCTAATTCCCTTCGAAGACTTGGTTTTAAGCCACTAAAGAATCGATCAACTTTACTTTCAGGTTGGATGATAAAGCCAAATGCATACCTTGCAAGACTTGTAAAATTTTCTTCGTATATACCAACATATTCATCATCCTTTTACTTAAGCTCAAGGAAATCCTTCTCCATCTTTGTTCGAATAATATGAGGGAAGTACTTATTGAAAAACAAGTTCTTGAACTCGTTCCATTCCATGGATTCAATTTCATATTGGGGCCTTGTATTCTTAATTAGAGTCCACCACGAGTCTGCTTTACCTTCTAAATGGTAAACCACTAAAATGACTTTTTCATATTCTGAACAACGAAGTATGGAAAATATCTTTTCAATGGTACTGATCCATTGTCCAGCAACAAGTGGATCTAAAGACCCATTGAAAGAAGGTGGATGTTGCCTCATGAAGGACTCAATAGAATATTGATCCCTTCTCTGCTCATTCGGAAGTCCATAATGATTCATAGCTTGTGTAAGTATAGCAGTAATATTTTTCACTCCATCTCCCATAACATTGGTTTATTCAGAAGGACAATCATTGTATTGCCATTACATTGATCAACATGATTCCTTTGGGTTCCAGCCATCGTCTAAAACCCAAAAATAATAGCGTGAGGCCAAAATCATGATAGGGAAAACAACATAATAAAGGGGGATTACCTTCAATATATAACATATTATATTTAATTCTAAGATCATTATCGTAATTCTAGGACTATTACATATACATATACTTAACCTTATGGACATCCCTAGATATACATTAGAAATATCTCTAGGGATCTCACTAAAGTTTTCACATCCTAGTTTCCAAAGGTTAACTAAACCTTTCCTCTGATACCAACTATATAGACCCATATCTTGACATACATAGTCATTACATTACTTTTGAAGAATACTTAATACATTACAAAAACAGACACACAAGGACCGTAATAGTTTAGTGTCTTTGGAAACTCGGAACATAATCTTCTAATCATGGTGAAAGATATTCAAAATCTCCCATAAAGATCTCCCCCTTTTGTTTTCTTACCTAAAACCTTTCTTTATATCCTGGGGAAAAGAAAACATAAAAAAGGGTTAGCTCAAATGCTCAGTAAGGGTAAACATAGAGAACATAAAACAATCCATAAACATTTGAATGTAAAAACATGAACATAAAATCTGAACACCAAAATCTTGATCAACGACATAAAACATTGTAGTACATAAGGAATAGATCATAAAAGAAAATTAATCATGATAAAATAGCATGGGAATAAAACTTGTAATTGTGGAAAAACATTAAGCACATGATATGATTTCCATAGTAGCCAAGGCATTGTTGCCAAGACCATCTTAGTGGACAAAGTCCCTTACTGAACCGGGTTTACTTGCCATTCCAGCCCTGTATTACTGAACCAGATTTACTTTCCATTACAGCCATGTCTATCTCATGAGATATAAATATTTACACAATGCATTGGAGGGAGATATGGGTCCCACCCATCTCATAATTAAATCATTTTTACTAGTTCCACAAAATAAACATAAATCATTCATCATTACCCAAATAATGAAATGGGTTTCATAAACATCATCCCATCATAACGTAATACATATAAAACAAATGGATACCATTTAATCACAACAAAAATCAAACCATGTAAATAATAGAGACATTATACTTGAAAACATAATCATACTAAATAATGTCATCTTAGATGGAAATTAGTTTTGACAAAACACTTGAAATGAATTCTTGAAGAAAATATCCTTTCTTCTTCAAAATAATTTTCTTTTGACAAAATGCCATGAAATTTTAAAAGAAAATGATTTTTTTTAAAATAATAATGAAATATTGTAGAGTAAGCTTCATAAAAAAAAGGTGTTATGAAACCGTAAAAATCCATTCATACCGCATAAGTTAAAAAAACAATCTCCTCGTACTTTTGTCAGAAAAGTCAAAAAGTTCATCATATGGTAAACAAAAGAAATATTACTTTAATAACATGTGGTAAAAGTAAAAAATGGGTAAAAAGTACTTTAAACATACATAAAAGACTTTTAGAAAACATGGACATGGATGATAACAATAACCCCGGTAAATACGTACGAATAAACAATCTCGGAGAAGAACGAGATTGGAATAATCATCCCTTACCTTAGGTCCGATATGCTTCGTACGTATTTGAAACTAATGTATAATGATTTAAATAATGTTATTGACTTATTACAGAATCATATTTATTGTTATGATATCATATATGGTTCACTTATGACTTTATATTACCCGTTCTTTTGTAAATAACATGTTAAAGCAGCGTTTTGGGTAAAATCGTTTTATTTATTGTACGTGTTTGGACTTGTTTTTCTTGATATTATTATTACTTATATGATGATTTACTTAATTCTATAATGTAAATAATGATTTATATATCATATATATTCAGTATATATATATACATAATAGATAGATAAATGAAATGAAATACACCGTTCATGGAGATGGTAGGCCGTACGTACGCATGAACGTTGTTTTCCTTTCCTTATTGACTTTGATAGAAGTAAGTAGATGACATATATATATGTATAAATAAACCCAGTAGCTTCATTATGTCATATATTTCATTATTATTCATTATATATACTTTATAACGTTTCTTGAATGGTTATCATGGAGAATGAATCTCATCGCGTCGTGGAGATTGTAATCCGTACGTACGCACGAGCGATGATATCATTCCGATAATTATTGAATAGAATTGGAGTGGATGATATAATTGTAAATGCCAGAAAAGTTCATTGCTCCTCAAAAGAAGTTCCGGATGAGGAAAGAGAGGTCATATTTGGAGTCAGAAGCACGTTTCGGAAGGCCCGAAGACCTTGCGCGAAATATCGGAGGCCCGCGCACAATCTTGGCGAGGCGCGCGCAATCCTTCCGGGATTCGCGCAATGGGCCGAGTCGGCGCGGAATGTTCCACGCCCGATGCCCGTGCGCGGCCCTATTGCGCGCCGGGCCCCTATTTCGCGCCCGCGCCGCGTTGCGCGCCCGCGCGCCGAATTGCGCGCCCGCGAGCCGAATTGCGCGCCCGGGGTTGCCTATAAATACAAGGTGACCCCCGGCGTTTTGAAGGTTTCCAGAATTCGAAGGGGCGCTCGTGCACGCAATCCCGCCCCCTCCGCGCGCAATGCCGATCTTCAGGTAACCTCCTTTATTTCGCACAAGCAAGCCCCGGGGTTCGCCTTCGTGCGCAACCCCTCTGGCTCCTTTCCTTTGACCAACTCCTCACCCGAAGGCCCTCGCGTGCAAAAGAAGCCTCTTGCGCGCAATCCAGCCCGATTGCGCGCACCCCCCCTTACTAAGTGGTCATTCGTTAAAGGATGGGCCGTTGCCCCCGCGCGCTATCAGAGGCCCGGTGCGCGCAATCTCTATCTTCCGCGCGCAAAGCGCTGGCCCAATTGTGCGCCAGCCCGTCCAATTGCGCGCCGACCCGCGATATTGCGTGCCAAGATCCTCTTTTGCTCGAAAACCACCAAGGGTCGCCCCCTTTGACCCCCTGAGGGTACCCTCCTGCGTGGCTCCCAATGATCTTCATCCCGGGTGCCCGCACCGTACGTTGTCTTCTCGTGCGGCCCTCCAGGCTCGCGCGAAGTGACACAGTCCCATTGGTGGCACCACCTCGTCCGCGCTGCAGGACGTTAAACTGCCAAACATCCATCGTCCCGCATGATGTTAAACTGCACCTCGTCCGCGCTGCAGGACGTTAAACTGCCAAGCATCCATCGTCCCGCACGACGTTAAACTGCACCTCGTCCGCGCTGCAGGACGTTAAACTGCCAAGCATCCATCGTCCCACATGACGTTAAACTGCACTTCGTCCCGCACGACATTAAACTGCACCTCATCCACGCTACAGGATGTTAAACTGCCAAGCATCCATCGTCCTGCAGGACGCTAAACTGCACCTCGTCCAAGCTACACGATGTTAAACTGCCTAGCATATGGGCCTCCTCAAGGTGTAAGCCCCAAACCCCATCGTCCAACATGACGTTAAACTGTACTTCGTCTGGCAAGATGTTAAACCGTCTGCTTCGTCCTCAACACACGACGTTAAACTGTACTTCGTCTGGCAAGACGTTAAACCGTCCGCATCACCCGATCCCGTGACTCGCACGCAGGGTCTCCCCCAGTTTGGATGTGGCCCCCACCCACTCGTCTCTGCAGGGATGTCGGGACTGACCCTCTTTAGGGACGATTTATTGGAGTGGCCTTCGCCCACAGGGGTAGGGTATTACAAACCCCTAGTTTCTTGTGGGGGACTGCACATGTGTATATCCATTGTGCTTCCCCACTGCCGAAGCCAGTAGGGGGCGTGACAGGGATCGAGGTGTCTCTCACCTCCGGCCCAAGTCCCTCTTCAACTGAGCTTTGCCGCACTCAGGTTGCCTCAGTGCGTAAGTCTTGACAGAATGAACTACGTGGACTTTGCTCCCTGTCTTCTAAATAGGGTACGTAGGAAGCCTCCCTGAGGTTCAAGCCCACCACCTGGTCGTCCCGGTCGTATTCACGTCGGTTCATCCATCAGTGGACCCCTCCTGGGTTCACATTCGCGTCGATTCACCTCTGAATCCACCCTTGTGGGGGACTGCACATGTGTATATCCATTGTGCTTCCCCACTGCCGAAGCCAGTAGGGGGCGTGACAGGGATCGAGGTGTCTTTCACCTTCGGCCCAAGTCCCTCTTCAACTGGGCTTTGACGCATATGGGCCTCCTTAGAGTGTAAGCCCAAAACACCATCGTACAGCAAGACGTTAAACTGTGATCCACCCACTTCATGCGTGCCAGCAACCTAGACCTCCTCGTGAGTCAGCCTGCCATCGTCCAGCATGATGTTAAACTGTATATCCGAACTACGCTGACTTTGATCCGCACTAACGCGCGGTACGTAGGAAGCCTCTACGGGGTCCAAGATCTTCACTCCATCATCCATCCTGATCCATACCCGGGCCGCCACATCCCGGTGGGGTCATGCCATTTCATTCCACTCCACTTCACTCGTGAAGCCGCCCATGTGCTGGCCCCAGCGTCGGAGGTTCCCCGCAAGGGGTTCTGTCATCTGATCCACTCCTCGTGTTGATCAGTCCGATGCCGTCCCCGCTGGACGTTAAACTCGCGGCATACCCCGTGTTAAACATGGGAAGCTGAGGAAAACCTCAGGTAATGCAGTTCCCCGCACCCGGTGTGGGATGCCTCAGGCCATCACGCCTTCGAGAAGCCCTATTAGGGACGGAAGGCAGACATGCAGAGCCGTAGTGTTAAGACACGCCCCCAACACCCAGAGCTACCCGGTCTCCTCACCGTGGGTTGCTGCCCTGACCAGACTCCTTGGAGCGTCTGGGCGGAAGCAGCGTAATTAACCGGTGTCCATGAAGATATGGCGCCGGGAACGAGATTCACGAACATTCTTAAATCTATGAGGGAGACCCGGATTAGGCGACGAGTTCCGAGGAGACGTCCACGGAAGGAGGATCCGACATCCCATAATCCCGGTTTCGATCAAGGAGAAGACGTCCCTGAATAAGGGACAGATGCCGCCCGCCTTTGGAAAGCGGGACTGCGGGGCCACAAGCCGCGCTCCCATCCCCTCGGGTCGACGGGCGCACGCACGAACGCGTCCTGGAGGAACAACGTCGGAACAGAAACCCGACGCACATCCGCACCGAAACAGAAAATGGTGAACCCGACGTGAATCTCTTCTCCTCAATACGAAGACCGATAGCTTTCAGAGGTGTTGGAAGACTAGCATGTTGCCCGGCCGAGCATTCAGCACCGGGGCACGGAACCCGCCAGGCGCTGAGGAAGGGAAATCGGGCACTCCGTCTCACGACGTCGATGGCCTGGGTTCCACCCACGGAAGGCGTTGTGGCACTAATGATTGGTTGTCGATTCCTTTTCCTGTCAGTATTAATGTGTTCTTCTCCCTGCTTTCAGGAATTAGGTCGCCCAATCCAGTGCCCGATCGCCGCCCGCCCACTGGCGCAGAGGTAGGGGAAACACTAACGCGGATACTCCGCGCGGTCCCGCCCGTTCCACAGCCGTCCCAGCAGCCGCAACTGCGGGACAACCAATCCCTCTCTCCCCCTCGGAGGTCATCCAAAGAAGGGTGATCAACAACTTAGTGTGGAGATATGAGGAAGAGGGAGTCATCCCCACCAGGGACATGGCTCGCCTAGACATCGAGGAAGCTGCACCTCGCCACCAACACCACCCTCGAGGGCCGTGCAGGGAGGCACCGCTGCCTACCTCGACGTCCAACCGCTTCGGGAGTTTATCCCCGGAATGCTCCGACAGCTCCCTCCCCTATGCGGATGAGGTGGAGGATGTCCGGGACCACCCTATCCGAGATTCGCTCCAGGGATCCGCGATAAGGGATCCTGCCAGGCCACGTCGACACCGCCGCCAGGCTTCTCAAGTCGAAGAACGGGCTCTCCACCTGCCTGCGCCGCTAATCCAGACTCATCTGCCCCGATGCCAACGTCGGGCACGAGCGGAAGAGGATGCCCACCTTGGGGCCCTAGCAACAGCGGCCACGTTGGCCCAAGCCACTGCTGGCTCCAGTCACCAGGGCCCTGCGCATCCTGAGCAGGGGCACTTCTATGCCCGACCTGGATCGAGGCCCCGACCGCCCCAAAGGCAGGTTGGGTTGACTCTCCCGGTTGCTGGTACAGGCAATAGCCACCGCGGACCACCTCGCGGTAGCGCTATTCACCAGCAGGGTCTACTCCGTGTGGCCGATCCAAGAGGCATGGGTTATCCCACCTTCCGATCCCGGCCCGGAGGCCTGCCCAGAATCATCTCTCCCCGCGTCCCCTTTGATATCTGTCCCGGTGCTCCTCGCACCTTGGTTTCCAGTCCTCTTGGCCCCAGCACCGGTGCGGCCAGAGGATGCCAGGACAGAGATCAGCCATGCCCCGAAGAACCACCCAGGGGCAGGAAGGCGAGGCGTCGACGTCGAGGGAGGAATGGTAGGGAATTCCAGACAGAGATCCTACCGATTCGTTTCTCTGATACAGAGGCGGAGTATGATTCGGCGACGGAGCCCTCCCCCCGATCCCGCCAGTCAGGGGCAGGGGTAGGAATGCGGCACGTCAGCCTCATACTCTCTGAGAGGAAGATCGATGTGATCCATGCTTCTCTCCGAAGGTATATCCGGAGTAGCGAGGTCCTGGTAGACCCCTTAGGATCAAGCTTGCGGTTGGTACCGGCCCCTCCTGAAGCGCCTTCTGCCTCGATCGGAGAAGCCGAAGACCTTTTCTGGGGACCGACGGTCGAGCCACGATCTAGTGCACCCTCAGTGAGCACTGACGCTACGACAGGATGTTCGCTCGCCGGCCCATCCTATCGTGATGTGGTAGCTGGGGCACCGTAACCCTCAGAGGGCGGCCCGGGATATGGAGGCCAATCGGCCTGCTCGCCATATTCACCGCCGGCCAGCCCGCCGGCCCAGCGGCCTGCCTCGACACCACGGCCGGTTCCCCGTCCATTCCCAGTCGCTGAAGGGGACCAAGAAGACCTGGGTCCCGAGTTTGAGTCGTGGAGCTTCTGGACCGTCCTTGCAGAGGGCCACTTCCCTGAGAAGTTTTGGCCAGTCGCAGGACCGGACTTTGATGCACCAGAATCGCTCACCCCGGATGAGTTCGAATGCTTACGCCGAACTCTCCGGGAGACTCACTCCCGTCTTCACCGCCTACAAATGCCATATCCCGGGAGTCAAGCACACCTGGTGGATATTGGTGAGCAGTGCCGTCAGATTGACCTGGCCACGCTCCCCGCGGTTCGGCACCCCGGGTCATTTGGGCACCACGAGGCCCTCCAAAAACGATGCGTTGAGTGTTTTCAAGTACTCCGCAAGGTTATCGAGGAAGCCACCCCCCATGTGTACATCCGTGGATGGGGGCAGTACGCTGCCCTACGCTTCAGTGCGATTCGCCGACAACCCGACTCGCTGGGCGGCCCTGAGGGTACATCCCCAGGGACGGAAACGGTCAATATGGCTAACCTATCGGGAGAGGGGAACGACTTGGAACTTCTCGACGGGGGCTCTCCCCCCAAAGATAAGCCGTCATTGGTTCCATCGGTGAGAGTTACTCATCACCAGAGGAACCTCCTGGGTCTCCCCGCACCCACTGAAGCACTGACGTTGAGCCGAAACGTCAGCAAAGTTAAAGAGCACGGCGGGGCTATAAAGCCCGCCGACCCATCTGCCTCCATACAGAGGGCGTATGAGGATCCCGAGAAGGCCACGCTACGTAAACAGCTCGCCGAGCAGAAGAAGCTAGTTGACCAGCTCCTCGCCGAGCGCACTACAGAGCGGCGGCCTGACTACGGTGATCCTAGGCCAGGACAGTAGGGACAGGAACAACCACTCCTCGACGAGACTCTCCCGGGTAACCGTGATTATGCCATGTTTTCCAACAGGGAAGAGGCCATTGCCTATGGCAAGAGGGCGCGGTATGTTTCACCACACCCTCCCGAACGGCGTGACTACCTAAGAGACCCCGCTCGGATTCCTCCCGCTGCCCCAAGGGCCGCTCCGCCCGCCATCCCACGAGCTGCCAAGTTCGACGACCTGGTCGACGACCCGATTGAAGAGCCATGCAATGCGCTCGTGGTTAGAGATCCTCGCTAGGACTAGAACCCATGTCCGGACGATCCGATGGCGGCACTCATCGCCCACTTGGAAGCCTTGGAGACTCGGCAAGTGGCGATCCCACCGGACGACAAGCCATACCCAGCATGGGTGGATGACATGCCGGCACCTCCGGGATTCGGGAACCCCACTTTCGCCCCCTTCAACAGGACTGGAGATCCGCCACAGCATTTGGCCCATTTCAACTTGAGGTGCAGGCCTATGTTGGGAACTCCGGCGCAGTAGGAGGCCGCTAAGCTTCGCTGCTTTGTCCAGACACTAGAAGGGCCAACATTTGTCTGGTACAGCCAGCTCCCCGTCGGGTCGATAACTAGCTGGGAGGACCTTCGTAGATAGTTCCTCTATCAGTTCAGTTCCACGACCCGAAAGACGAGTATCGCAGACCTCTTCAAGTGCAAGCAAAGGCCTGATGAGCGAGTTGCGGATTTCGTCGCCTGATGGAAGGGTCTCACGTATTCCCTTGACATGCCATTGACTCAGGAGCAGTTGCTGACAATGTGCGTAGGGAACGTCAAGACCGAGCTGGTCCCTTCCTTGATCACTCAGAATTACCTCAGAGGGTTCAGGGACTTCTCAGACAAAGCTCAACGTCTTGAGGAAGCCCTGCAACAGGCCAGTCAGGCACGCCCGCTACCTCCTATGATCCCTGCAAGGAGAGTCAGCAGGGCTGAGCCCGCTGCTGTTGCCCAGATAGAGGCCCCTAGGCAGTTGGAGCTGCTGCCGGTGAGGCCAGCTCCGCAGCCTCACAGGAATCCGCCTCCACGGACTCAGTTCCCAGCCCAGCAGCGGCAGCCCCAGAACCGGCCAGCCCCTCCACGTAATGTACCGCCACAACCCAGGCGAGATAATCGGGGTCCACCTCCTCAGCAGGCCCCTCCAGCCCCTCGTCAAGACCACGCTCCCAGGGTCCCGCGATACCTGACTTACTCATTTCATGAGGATCAGGTCCCCGGTTATTTCCAGAGCACCCTGGAGTAGAGGATTGTGCGACTGCCTGAGTGTTGGAGGCCAGAGGAGGCACATCTCATGGATAACCCCCGCTACTTCCCTTACCATCGGGCCCTGGGGCACACCCTCCGGCGGTGCTACGTATTTAAGGACTGGCTCCAAGACCAGATTAACAACAATGTAATCAGGTTGGGCCCAGCTCCAGCACAAGTGGCGGGTGTGTTCGTAAGATCAGATGACGATAGTGGCGACGAGGACGAATGGCAGCTGGTCTCCGACTGCGGGTCCCAGAAGTATAATGACTGGATGGCCCGCAAGACGATCATTCGCGCCCATGGAATCATCCGTGCGCGCTTGAATCAGCCTGAGCCCCCAAAATCTGCGGGTGCTGCTTCGGCATCTTCGTCCCAGCCTGCCTCTTCCGAGAAGAGAAAACGGCGGCGGCGCAAGAAGGAAGAGCGCGCCCCGCCAGTTCCTCCTCTATCCCGCACTCTCGGCGATTTCATGCCCCCGGAGATGGGGGTCCCTCCCCGGATCCGCCCAGTGATGTATAATTCGTCCGATGACAGTGTTGGGTATGCTTCGGTTAATACCGTCGAGCTGGTAAATCCCTTTTCAGTTCCCGACATTGAAGAACACCAGGTGGACCTCCCTAGTGTCCCCGGTCATCGCCACCGTTGGAGGAACCGCAACAACAGGAGTCGCTGGGGCACGGCAGTTGGTACCTCCAGCCAGGCCGTGCACGCCACTGAGACTAGGCAGCGGGCTCAAAACCGAGCTCAACGTGCGCAGCCCCCCCATCCGGGGATGACGGATTCGCCTCCGCCACCGTTTGTGGTGTGGGACTAGGCAGAACCGCCTCAGCCGCGCCGCGACCAGCTCCGTCCTGCCACGAGTCCATCCCGGCCTCCTGGCCCCAGTACGGTGACCACTTCCCAGGCTTCAACCAGTGAACAACGAGATGCGCCAAGCACCTGTCGGCCGCCGGTCCAACCGCCAAGGCCCTTCATGCCTCCAACCGTAGAGCAACCTCCTGCAACCAGGGGCTCGCGCTTGGCAAGAAAGTATGATGTCCTGAAGCACTTGGACGACATCCCAGCAAGGCTCTCCATCCTTGAGGCTCTGCGCCTGTCACCTGAGATGCGTGAGGTGCTCGCTGAAGCCCTGAAGAGCCCCCTCCAGTTTGAGACGGAGGTTGCGGCTGCAGAGGCCTTTCACGCCGAAGCGATTGAGAACGCCGAATGTCATGCAGTTATCTCATTCTCTGGTGAGGATGAAGACCCTCCTATACAGGGGCACATTCGTCCGCTGTATGTTACTGGCCAGTTCAATGGCCTTGAAGTCCGGCGCTGTCTTGTCGACACGGGGTCCGGGATTAACCTGATTCCAACTCGGACGCTCCGGAGATTGGGGTTGTCTGAGGATGACTTGATTCCCTCCAACCTCAGGATCCAGGGGTACGACCGCACCGAGAAAACTCTGGTCGGCAAGATACGTTTGAAGACCCAGTTCGGTGACCTGGTTTCCAACACCGAATTCATGGTAGTCTCTCAGGACACTGCGTATAACGCATTGATGGGCAGGCCATGGCTCCACCTTCATGCGGCGGTTCCCTCATCATACCACCAATGCCTTAAATACTCCCTTAATGGTCGAGTAGGCGTGCTTCAGGGAGATACCTCTCCTTTTGCCTCATGTGAAGCCCGCTATCTGGACGCAGAATATTACAAGAGAAAGGATAAGCAGATCCTGACAGGTGAGGTTGAGCCTGTCGCTGTTGCAAGTGATCCCTGGGCAAGTTTGGATGACGCTTACGTCCTCCCGATCCATCGGTTGGACGTAGCCATGGTCTCGACGGACTGTGAGTCTCCTGATGAGATGACCGCGACCGCCCATGCCAGCACCAGCGGCCCAGCAGGATCTGGTAGCCCCAATGCAGTTTCCAACGCAGTCTCTCCCGTGGAAAATCCCTCCCCGAGTGGAGAGGACGTGGAAGATGCACCCCCAGCCTTTGAGGAGGGCGTCTCCTCCACGGTCGATGAGTTAGTACAGGTGAACCTTGGAACCGAGGCAGATCCAAGACCCACATTGGTCAGTGCCGCCATACCCTCTGAGGAGCGGCAGCAGTACGTGGACTTCCTCAGAAAGCACCGTGATGTGTTCGCTTGGGGCTATGACGAGATGCCGGGGCTAGATCCTCAGGTAGCCGTCCACCGCCTTGGTCTCCCGGCGAACCATCGCGGGTTCATGCAGCCTCCCAGGAAGATGCACCCATTCCACGGTGCCATGGTTGAGGCCGAAGTTGACAAGATTATCAAAGAAAACTTCGTGAGGGAAGTTCAGTACCCCAGATGGCTGGCCAACATTGTGCCGGTCAGGAAGAAGAACGGGCAGATCAGAGTCTGTATCGACTTCCGCGATCTCAACCGCCACTGTCCGAAGGATGATTTTCCCCTTCCGGTGACAGAACTGTTGATTGACGCCATGGCAGGGTTCCAAGCCCTCTCCTTCATGGATGGATACTCCGGATACAACCAAATCTGGATGGCCCCTGAGGATGAGGAGTTCACTTCCTTCAGGCCCCCCAAGGTATCTTTTGTTACTAGGTCATGCCCTTCGGCCTGAAGAATGCAGGTGCCACCTATCAACGGGCGATGCACTGCATATTCAAGCCAATCCTCGACACACTGGTGGAATGCTACGTCGACGACTTGGTGGTCAAATCGCGCCGGTGTCAGGACCATCTCAAAGATCTTGAGAAAGTGTTCGGCTTCCTCCAGTCTCACCGCCTGAAGATGAACCCGTTGAAGTGTGCCTTCGGGGTCACCTCTGGGAAGTTTCTTGGCTTTGTGGTAAGATACCGGGGTATTGAGATCGACCCAGAGAAGATCAGGGTGATTAGCCAGATGCCTCCCCCAGTTAACATTCGGGAACTGCAAGGGTTCCAAGTCCACTTAGCCTATATACGTTGATTCATCGCGAATCTGGCCATCAAGTGTAATCCCTTTTCTCGGCTCATGAAAAAAGGTGCCCCCTATGTATGGGATAAAGAGTGTCAGACCGCTTTCGAGGAAATCAAGCAGTACCTGCTTCAACCTCCGGTTCTGATGCCGCCTGTATCCGGGAAGCCGCTGGTCCTTTATGTGACTGCCTTGGAACGGTCCCTTGGTGCCCTTCTCGCCCAGAGGAACAACAAGGGAACAGAGAATAGCCTCTACTACCTCAGTCGCATGATCCTCGATGCGGAGGTTAGGTATTCCCCCATCGAGAAGAGCTGCCTGGCGCTCGTATTTGCCGTACAGAAATTACGACACTACTTGCAGCACCACGAGGTACAGTTGGTTTCTCGGGTAGACCCGTTGAAATATATCCTGAGCCGGCCTATGTTGACTGTCCGTCTAGCGCGGTGGGCTATGATTCTCCAGCAGTTCGACATCATGTATGTGTCTAAGAAGGCCATCAAAGGGCAAGCATTGGCAGACTTTCTGGCTGCTCACCCGACCTCCGCGGATCAGCCGCTGGATCTAGGCTTTCCTGATGAGGCCGTTCTCTCGGTCGATCGTGCCGATCCATGCTGGCAGATGCACTTTGACGGTGCCTCCCGGAGCCCCACTGGTAGAAGACTCGATAATCCTAAGCTCAACAGAGTGGGCTTGGGTATCGTCTTCATTACCCCGGAGCAAGCCGTGCTGCCATACTCTTTCCTGTTGTCAGAGGGCTGTACCAACAATGATGCGGAATACCATGCCCTCATCACTGGCCTCGAGTTAGCTCTCGAGATCGACGTGCCTCATCTGTGTGTGAAAGGGGACTCCGAGCTGGTCGTTAAGCAGATCAATGGCGACTATGTTGTCAGGAAGCCGGAACTTGTGCCATTGCTGGAGTGCACCCTCCTCCTGATGGCCCAGTTCCCTTCTCGGCCAGAAATTGTCCATATTCCCCGGTCGCAGAACGGTCGAGCAGATGCTTTGGCCA
The DNA here is from genome assembly GCA_963277665.1 of Viscum album. NCBI lineage: Eukaryota > Viridiplantae > Streptophyta > Magnoliopsida > Santalales > Viscaceae > Viscum > Viscum album. The sequence goes on along the minus strand of OY728150.1, from coordinate 582,329,589 downwards.
GCCTTGCTGCGTCACTCGCAGAGCCTGAACAGGATAACCTGATCATCCGCGTGACGCACCGCAGGCTCATCGCTCCCGTTATCCCGGAGGGAGATTGCGGCCCATCGGTAAGTAATATCACCACGGTTGCCCCTGTTCCTGGAGCCCCGAGTACCACAGATATGGCAGTCGAACCAGCCCTTGATTGGAGGACGCCTTTGGTTGAGTACCTCCAACATGGCATTCTCCCGTCGGATCGGGCCGAGCGCGAGCGAGTTCGATGCCGCGCATCGCAGTTTGTCCTCCAGAGCAGTCCCGGCCTGGAGCAGATCCTCTATAGACGCGGATTTGATGGTTTTATCCTCCGTTGCCTTCAGGGAGTTGAGATCACACAAGTCATGCAAGAGGTTCATGCTGGTTCATGTGGTGCCCACCAGACTGGGCCGAAGCTGTCCCACCAAATTCGGAGGTTGGGATACTTCTGGCCTTCCATGATCCATGAATGCATCGAGTATGCCAGGAAGTTCCATGCGTGCCAGGTTCATGCGAACTTTGTGCATCAGCCACCGGAGCCTCTCCATACCACTAGGTATTCTTGGCCCTTTGCAGTCTGGGGGCTGGACGTTGTGGGACCTTACCTGCCGGCGACGGCTCGCCAGTGCCGGTTCATTCTGACCGCCACAGACTTCTTATCCAAATAGGCAGAGGCGATTCCGCTCAGAGAGGTCAAATACTATTCTATCACTGACTTCGTGACCTCCAACATCATTTATCGATTTGGAGTGCCTCACGCTATCCTCACGGATAACGGAGCCAATTTCCGAGCAGCCGAGTTGAAGAAGTTGTACGCCAAGTACAACATTCGTTCGAACCATACATCTCGCTATCATGCGCAGGCGAATGGATAGATTGAGGCATTTAACAAAACCCTCTCTAACATTCTGCAAAAGATGGTTGATCAGAACAAGAAGAGTTGGCCGGACAAGCTCCCCAACGCCCTCTGGGATTATCGGACGACGACTCGCAATTCCACCCAGATGACCCCTTATTCCCTGGTGTATGGAGATGAGGCCATCCTGCCCATCGAGATCCAGTTACCATCCTTGCGCACTGCGGTCTACGACCAGCAAGCGCCGGGCAGAGCTGCTGAAGCCCGTCTAGTCGAGTTGGAAGCACTGGATGAGAATAGGCTTCGCGCTTTGCACAACTTGGAGAGGAATCAAAGCAGAATGGCTCGAGCTTTCAATAAGAAGGTTCGCCTCTGCTCCTTCCTGCAGGGTGACCTAGTACTGGCCCTAAGAGCACCAATGATCCCCGGCAGGAAGCCGCCCAAGTTGGAGCCCAAGTGGGAGGGACCTTTTGTCATCCACAAGGTCTATCCCAATGGCGGGTACTCCCTAGCGACTATGGATGGTGAGCGTGTTACGCCTCCCACCAACGCTAGGTTCCTCAATCAGTACTTTGCCTGAGTGTACTTCGTCCCGCATGACGTTAAACTGCACTTCGTCCCGCATGATGTTAAACTGCACTTCGTCCCACATGACATTAAACTGCACTTCGTCCCGCATGACGTTAAACTGCACTACGTCCCGCATGACGTTAAACTGCCTCTCAAGAACTACGTATGGCTTGATTCCCATCCTTATGGGATACGTAGGACCGCCTGGATGTTTGTGTTCCAGGTCCAGCCCCGTCTCTTGGTTGATCACGGGGATCTGCCGTCCTTTGGTTGCTCTCAAGGTGAGTCCTCCTACACTTTCCGGTGATCTGTTAGCATGTTTTGGGATACTCCGGTCTATGACCTGTAGTGTTGGATTCAATCCTGACAAGTCCTGTATTACTTGTCAGGCCTCACGCTTCCTCTTGTTCGGGCCTTCACTCAAAGGGATCCTCATTAGCGGTTTTGATGCGTTGCCTTAGTGCTCTCCTACCGCTCCCGGTCGATTTACCGGCGGGTCCTGGGCAGCAAATCGATATGAATCCTGCGCTTGAGCGGTTGATGCTCATTTGCTTGCCTCATCCTAGGCTGACGCGATCGGATGTTGTGTTGCGAATATGGTCAGCAACATCCTTGATCGCCATGTCAAATCTTTCAGGCTCTGAACATTGGTTGCGCAGTCCTTATCACACTCCGCCTCAGTGCGTTGTAGTGGAAACTCGACACTCTCTCTTCATACTGACCCTCAGTACACCTCTACACGTTAGGCAGGCCAACCAGGATAATGGTGCCATTCGAGGCTCCCACGATATGAGCACCAATGATATATGCTAATGTCCTCCCTAAGGGCCATTTGTAGCTAGACCCTCGTCCCCATGAGGAGGAAGGAGTCGCCCGAACAATCGCGTTCTGGGCCCAGCATAGCTGGAGGCTAGCATCTCTGCCCCTCGGTTGATAGACATATGCAGGCCCCTATCCCAGGATCCTTCTCCTGGAATTGTGCGTGACCGCAGGGCTGGGATGTGTCCCCACCTCCGCTGGGTCCGCCGTATCGCAATAAGCGGATTCCTCTATGGTCCGAGCCACACGACCTTAAACTGTGTTGCCTGGTCTTACCACACGACCGTAAACTGTGATCGTCTTGGCCGCCCAACAAGAAACGGCACTGCATCGTGATGTTCTTCTCAGGGGACACTCATGTTGGGCGCTGGTTAATAACCACGCCATTTATCGATGCCTTTCATGGCTTGATTATTGTGGCGATGCCAGGGATTTCTTAATCACAGGCATGTCACTGCACAAAGAAAAACCATCCACCTTTAAGGACAAACAAGAAATATCAAATACCGCTTCTTCTGGGTGCGAGGGCCAGACCCGCACCCCTCCCCGCGCTGGTGCCCAATTGTGTTGCGCCATGCTTCAAGAACTACGTGTGGCTTGATTCCCATCCTTATGGGATACGTAGGAACGCCCGGATGTTTGAAACTTCGGGTCCAGCCCCCCACCTCTTAAAAGATTCCCCCTTCTCTTGGGAATCCGCCACCTTCGGGTCACCCTCAAGGCGTGTCCCTTGACCCCTTGCAGTGGTCAACCGGTGTCAAGAGCACTCGGGTCTATTTCTAGGAGGGTCAGGTTCAGCTTGGTCAGGTTCCTTCCACTTTTCAGGCTTCATGCTCCCCTTCATTCGGACCCATCACCTACGCCCTAGGTGGAACCCCCGTGAGCGGTCTGGATACAATGCCTCAGTGCTCTCCCACCGATCCGGGATGGTTCCCCCAAGGGCCTTGGGCAGAAAATCAATATGAATCCTGCGCTTAAGCGGTTGATGCTTGTTTGCTGCCTCATTCCATCAACGGTCAGTGCGATATTGATGCTGCTTTTCCACCACGGTCGGCAGTACTCCCATATCGTTACGCCGGTGCCCCCAGTCCTTGAGTGAATGGCCGCATGATTCACATTACGTTTTCCACCCCCCATTCTGACCAGGAAAAATCTCGGCACTCTTGACACTATCCCTCAGTGCATCTTCTCATATCCAAGGGATAGGACCATGATGTGGCGTACTTTGAGGTTCCTATGGTCCGAGCTCTAAGACCTTAAACTAAGATCTGCCCCTATGGTCCGAGCTCTACGACCTTAAACTAAGATCTCCCTAATCGGGGTTCTACGTCCCGCATGACGTTAAAACTGCACTCTCAGAACTACGTGTGTCTTGATCTCCAGCCAGATGGAGTATGTAGGAATGCCTGGGAATCTCGACTCGGGTCCAACCTCAGGGGTCGCTAAGTTTCGTGCCTCCTCATCGCCGACCGTCTGGCCTGGCTTCTGGTAGAGTGGTGAGGTTGTGATATTCTCCCTGATTCAGCTCGGGATGCCCCATTGCAATGATGGGAAGCGACAGTTTCCTCGTCAAAGAGGTTCTGTCTGAGAATTGAGGTGATTCACGGCCAGATTGGTGCATCCGCCTAATACGCTTTCCCCACGGTGGCTCAATTTTGGGAGTGTTAGATTCTGTCCGAACAAATCATCACTTCGCCCCACGCTTCTCATGCTCTTTTGATCCGGATTTCCACCCTTGTGTCTGAAGGAACCCCCAAAGCGGTATTGATGATGAAATGTGATCCGCCTCCTGCAATATGAATGATGACCTTCGGTCCGTCTATTGCAGTAGTATGGTCGATTGATCCATTGTCCGCTTGCCGTCTTGGGCATTTCATGGAAGACTGACCGTCGTGGATTTCTGAATTCGGGACACGCGATTCACCCTTTTTCATCTCCCTATGTTCAGATAAAATCTCAACGCCCCTAGCGTTGTCCCGCTCGTGTGTCGGAACAAGTTGGGGGGATGGTACATTGATTAGGTATGAGGTCTCCTTTCCTAGGAATGACCTCCCTCTTTTCCTTAGAAATCCAGGCCCAATTGTGGACGTCTGAAGCTTGGTTAACGTTCCCGCAAGACAATGAATTGTGGTTGAGCACGTTAAGACAAAAGATGCAGATAAATATGTTGATTCATACAAATGGATTGAAGTATAGAGTAGCGGAAGAAAAAGGTTTTGGGAATGGAAAAAACAAATCCCCTAGGGATTAGCGTGCTGAATGGATCTTTCCAACGCCGCTACCCTTTGGATGGCGGCCTCCAGAGCTGCTTCTCGCTCTCTGCATGCCCTCTCTTCGTCGGCGGTCACAGCGCGCAGCTCACCGATCCTGGCCTGTTCACGCTCCCTCTCGACTTGAAGTGTGACCATCTGGTGGCCCGCCTCCGTCAGCTGTGCCTGGGCGTCATCCAGATGGGCCGTCAATTGCTCCACAAGATCAGTGCACGCTGCGACGAAGGCCTCCTTCTCTGCCGCCTGCCCTTCGAGGCACCAGACTTCCTGCTCCGCCACGAGGAGCGCCCGCGTGTTCTTTGACATGTCCCGGCATTGTGCGACATCGGCACGCCGGCGGATCTCGCGCATCTTTTCGGCCATGAAATCACGGACCGTCAGATGGAGGCATCGAGCATCAGCTTCCCCGGTACACAGGAAGCGCAGCCAGGTTTGAAGCGATCCCATGCGCCCCAGCCACTCCGATGGGGGTCACTTGAGGAAGCGCTGAATGCACTTCCACCCCCTACGGCGCGTTATCTGGCTCTCCTCGACCGCCTCCGAGTCCGAGTCATCCATCTCCTCGGGGTCGGCAGGCCGATAGGCAGGGAAGGCAGCCAGCAGGTCTGCTGCAGGGTCCGCCCCTGGGATGTCCTCACAGGGAATAGGTTCCCCAACATCTGGGCGACCTTCTTCTCTCGCCCCAGCGCCGTTGACACCCTCGTCAGCCCCCGACCTCTCTCCGATGGCAGCACCGCCGGCGTCCGTTGCCCCCCTGATCAGCAGTTGGTGGGGCCGGCTCGGTGTGAGAAGTCTGTGCTGGAGAAGGCGGCATGTCTACCACTGGTCCACTCGTGGATGTCCCGGGTTCGACAACCCGACGAGCCTCCAGTATTGAGATCACTGCGCAAGGCATGCCGCGGTTAATCACAGATCGTCAACGGCAAGCACCAGCAGTAAAGTAAAGAGACTTACGGGAGTCCAGAGCGTCATCTTCCACTGTCCCGACTGCCGCAAGAGCAATTGCAGCAGGGGACCCCTCAGCGCTTGTCAATTCAATGATAGGTGTCTGGCCCCCGCCCTGTCATGCTGGCGCCTCTCCTACTCCTGCTGAGGATGCCTGACCAGCATCCTTGCACTCCTGAGGAAGATGAAGAAATGGGTTAGAAGCTGCATAAGAGAATGGATGAAGCAGGTTGAGTAGGGATAGAAGCAGACCTCGAGGAGCTTAGTGATATCGATATTGTCAGAGCCGGCCACCTCGCCGCTCTCTCGCGGGCTCCCCGGATGGGACCTTCCCTCAGAGCCTTCATCCTCCCCCATCTCCTCCTCTTCCTCGGAGTCATTGTTACTATCACCTTCCTACGGCGACATCTGTTCTAGAGCAGGCTCTAGACCGAGAATCACCTTCACCAGAAGGGACGGCTCCGCACGCTGACCACGTTGGCACACTTACTGGTCCATGGCCGTCAGATACGCATACCGCCGGTGGAATTTCACCCTGTCGGCGACCTGAAGGCGCCCGACCTCTGGCAGATGGATTCCTTCTCTGATTATCTTCTGCCAGATGGTTTCGGTCCCCAGCGACTGCCGTAGGGTCATCCAGGCTGACCACAACGCTGGGAAGACTGCATCGTGGGAGGGTTCGAGCAGATGCCTTATCTGCTTCCCGGGCCGCTCCCCGACCACCGCATGTGCCCCCTCTCTGGGCGCTGAGGCCGTGGCGGCAGTCTGCGATGTGACCGCCGCCGAAGTCCCTGCTCGCGCCGGCTCCGCTGCTTGGCGCGCCTCCGTTCTCCCCCGCGTAACAGCGCCTCGCCTCCTCCCTTGACGCCCGGTCTCCGCACGGGTGACCTCGAGCCGCCGAACTGGTTTTCGTAGAAGCCCCTCGGGGTACGCGATGACCCAGTGATCGGCGTACTCGGTTGCCAAACCTGCGTCGACCCCGGTAGGAGGGAGAGTGATGACATTGCCAGAGCCGAAAGTGGCGAACATTAACCACATCTGGCGAATGACGCAAGGGTTCGTCTCCTCCCGGATAGCAATGAATACCCTCTTCGGCATCCGTTGAAGGCACCCGAACTGCCTGGCGAACCGGGTTGGCACGTAGGGATCACAGATCACCTTCCCGTCGATCCGAGCCACGAGCACCCCACCCCGCATGCTCAGGAAGTATTCGTGCTGCTCCAGCAGACCCTGCCCATTGTCGATCATCTGGCCAACGGGAGTGGGGAACGGGCTGAAGTTGAAATTGGCGTGATTGCCAATCCGAATCCTCACGCCCTCCTCATTTAGGGTCATCAGAGCGACCCCCGCGATGTTCAGAAGGTAGGGTCGCATGCCGTTGCCCGGAGGAATGACGGCGTTTGGAAATGTGTACCCACCGAGTTGAGCAGCCACCTAGCCGTGGAAGAATTGAAAGGGCCCACAGATCCTTTGTGGCGACCCCCCTCGCGAGATGTGTCCCAGGATGGCGTACAGCTTAGCCAGCACTGGGACCCCGAGGTTGAATCTTTTGTTGGTGGCCATGGTGCCCGCCATCACCAGTGTCGCCGGGCGAACGCCCATCCTCGCGTCCCGCACTTCCAGGAGCCACCCACTCAGAAAGGTGGCCAGGAACACCGCGTACTGGACATTTGGGTCCCGGGCCTCGATGACGCGGTACCCCCATGAGAAGTAGTCTCCCGTCTCCAGGACCCGCCAGTACGACCCGTTCCAGCTCCTCTGAGCCACAGTCGGGCACCGCTTCCCCCTACCTGGCATCTTGACCGCTGGGTCATGCTCCAAGAAGTGGCAGAACCACTCCTTGTAGGCTATGTCCTTGTGGAAGTCCTTGACCCCGAGCCGCTCCATAGCCAGGTCCAGTAGATGCCATGTCAGGATGGGAGTCCATGACCTGTCGCCCCAGGTGTTCCTCGGAGGCAGGAACTCATCGTATTGGTAACCCTCCAGCGGGATACCTCCGATGCAGTGGATGTCCTAGAGACCGATGCTGACCTCCCCATGATGAAGATGGAAGGTGTTGGTATCTAGGGACCAACGGGTGAACAGTTCCGGCCCGAGCTCGGGCTGCTGGTAGAAGTGGAACTGTGACGTCCACACCGCCTCAAACAGTCCGATGTACCACAGTTCCTCCGCGAAGTGATCGCAGGTGTGGCGTACCCAGAACGCCCAGGCCCATTAACTTGTGAAATTGCCCCCAGACCGCAAGTCCCAGTCCTTTAGCCAGCCCCTGGTGTCGTCGGTGACACTCTGGCGATACGTGCTCGAGTAGAGGACTGGAGAGTTCTACACAGTAGGCTGACTCCCGGTAATGGTTCGCGTCCTCGGGTTCAGGACATAGACATTTAAGTGCCTGGTCTCCCTGGCAGGATGCCCGTTGTTGGTGATGTTGTAGCGGGGAAGCTCATCCTCCTGAGTCACCCAGGTCCGTGGAGCATCAACCTCGAACCCCGGCACCGGAACCTCATCCAGGATGCCGTAGTTCCAGAGTGGCAGGTTGTCTGACAGCGGATACGTCTTCTGGGCCGGCGTCAGCAAATCGAACAATGATTGATTGTTGGAAACAATATCCTTGGCTCCGTAGACCTCCTCGTTCGCCGCCATCTCAGCTCTGCGAATGGCGGCATCCCCCTCATTCACTTGATTTGCGGCCATCTCAGAAGATCCGGGAGTCGTGTGGGTTAAGGGATGAGGCGTGCGGAATCGGAGGAGGCTGGAAGAGAAATTTGGGAGTTGGCGCGCAATCCTAGTGGACGGCGCGCAATTGGGAAGTCCGTCGCGTAAAACCCCGGGTGTTTGCGCAAGACAAGCCGAAATCCGGATGAGTTTGCGCACCGAACGGGCGAATTTCGCACCGTCAATGGCAATTTCTCACACGAGATCTTGGAAGATTATCACGCGGAAAGCCTGTGTACGGCACGGGGGACCCATGGCCCCTATTTATAGGCGAGGCCGGGTGTCCGCGCCGCGCGGAAAGCGCTTTGCGCAACCACGGCAGCGAATTTCGCGCCCGACTCCCTTTTTGCGCGCCAAAGTCCCGCGCCGCCCAGGACTTCGGCATTCCGGTGTCTCCCTCGGAACCCGATCGTTGCGACCTCTCACCGATCAGATTCCGAGGGGGGGCTTTTATAGACGCCGGAAAAGTCTGTTGCTCCTCAAAATAAGTTCCGGATGAGGAAAGCGAGGTCATATTTGGAGTCAGAAGCACGTTTCGGAAGGCCCGAAGACCTTGCGCGAAATATCGGAGGCCCGCGCGCAATCTTGGCGAGGCGCGCGCAATCCTTCTGGGATTCGTGCAATGGGCCGAGTCGGCGCAGAATGTTCCGTGCCCGACGCCCGTGCGCGGCCCTATTGCGCGCCGGGCCCCTATTTCGCGCCCGCGCCGCGTTGCGCGCCCGCGCGCCGAATTGCGCGCCCGCGAGCCGAATTGCGCGCCCGGGGTTGCCTATAAATACAAGGCGAACCCCGACGTTTTGAAGGTTGCCAGAATTCGAAGGGTCGCTCGTGCACGCAATCCCGCCCCCTCCGCGCGCAATGTCGATCTTCAGGTAACCTCCTTTATTTCGCGCAAGCAAGCCCCGGGGTTCGCCTTCGCGCGCAACCCCTCTGGCTCCTTTCCTTTGACCAACTCCTCACCCGAAGGCCTTCGCGCTCAAAAGAAGCCTCTTGCACGCAATTGCCCCCCGAGTGCGCGCAATCCAGTCCGATTGCACGCACCCCCCTTACTAAGTGGCCATTCGTTAAAGGATGGGCCGTTGCCCCCGCGCGCTATCAGAGGCCCGGTGCGCGCAATCTCTATCTTCCGCGCGCAAAGCGGTGGCGAAATTGCACGCCAGCCCGCCCAATTGCGCGCCGACCCGCGGTATTGCTCACCAAGGTCCTCTTTTGCGCGCAAACCGCCAAGGGTCGCCCCCTTTGACCCCCTGAGGGTACCCGCCTGCGTGGCGCCCGATGATCTTTATCTCGGGTGCCCGCACCGTACGTTGTCTTCCCGTGCGGCCCTCCAGGCTCGCGTGAAGTGACACGGACCCATTGGCGGCACCACCTCGTCCGCACTGCAGGACGTTAAACTGCCAAGCATCCATCGTCCCGCACGACATTAAACTGCACCTCGTCCGCGCTGCAGGACGTTAAACTGCCAAGCATCCATCGTCCCGCACGACGTTAAACTGCACCTCGTCCGCGCTGTAGGACGTTAAACTGCCAAGCATCCATCGTCCCGCATGACGTTAAAATGCACTTCGTCCCGCACGACGATAAACTGCACCTCGTCCACGCTGCAGGACGTTAAACTGCCAAGCATCCATCGTCCTGCAAAACGCTAAACTGTACCTCGTCCAAGCTGCACGATGTTAAACTGCCTAGCATATGGGCCTCCTCAAGGTGTAAGCCCCAAACCCCATCGTCCAACATGACGTTAAACTGTACTTCGTCCGACAAGACGTTAAACCGTCCGCTTCGTCCTCAACACACGACGTTAAACTGTACTTCGTCCGACAATACGTTAAACCATCCGCATCACCCGATCCCATGCCTCGCACGCAGGGTCTCCCCCGGTTTGGATGTGGCCCCCACCCGCTCGTCTCTGCAGGGATGTCGGGACTGCCCCTATTTAGGGACGATTTATTGGAGTGGCCTTCACCCACGGGGGTAGGGTATTACAAACCCCTAGTTTCTTGTGGGGGACTGCACATGTGTATATCCATTGTGCTTCCCCACTGCCGAAGCCAGTAGGGGGCGTGACAGGGATCAAGGTGTCTCTCACCTCCGGCCCAAGTCCTACTTCAACTGAACTTTTCCGCACTCAGGTTGCCTCAGTGCGTAAGTCCTGACAGAATGAACTACGTGGAATTTGCTCCCTGTCTCCTAAACAGGGTACGTAGGAAGCCTCCCTGAGGTTCAAGCCCACCACCTGGTCGTCCCGGTCGTATTCACGTCGGTTCGTCCATCAGTGGACCCCTCCCGGGTTCACATTCACGTCGATTCACCTCTGAATCCGCCCTTGTGGGGGACTGCACATGTGTATATCCATTGTGCTTCCCCACTGCCGAAGCCAGTAGGGGGCGTGACAGGGATCGAGGTGTCTTTCACCTTCGGCCCAAGTCCCTCTTCAACTGGGCTTTGCCGCATATGGGCCTCCTTAGAGTGTAAGCCCCAAACACCATCGTCCAGCAAGATGTTAAACTGTGATCCACCCACTTCGTGCGTGCCAGTAGCCTAGACCTCCTTGTGAGTCGGCTTGCCATCGTCCAACATGACATTAAACTGTATATCCGAACTACGCTGACTTTGATCCGCGCTAACGCGCGGTACATAGGAAGCCTCTACGGGGTCCAAGATCTTCACTCCATCATCCATCCTGATCCTTACCCGGGCCGCCACATCCCGGTGGGGTCATGCCATTTCATTCCACTCCACTTCACTCGGGAAGCCGCCCATGTGCTGGCCCCAGCGTCGGAGGTTCCCCGCAAGGGGTTCTGTCATCTGATCCACTCCTCGTGTTGATCAGTCCGATGCTATCCCCACTGGACGTTAAACTCACGGCATACCCCTTGTTAAACATGGGAAGCTGAGGAAAACCTCAGGTAATGCAGTTCCCCGCACCCGGCGCGGGATGCCTCAGGCCATCACACCTTCGAGAAGCCCTATTAGGGACGGAAGGCAGACATGCAGAGCCGCAGTGTTAAGACACGCCCCCAACACCCAGAGCTACCCGGTCTCCTCACCGCGGGTTGCTGCCCCGACCAGACTCCTTGGAGCGTCTGGGCGGAAGCAGCGTAATTAACCGGTGTCCATGAAGATATGGCGCCGGGAACGAGATTCACGAACATTCTTAAATCTATGAGGGAGACCCGGATTAGGCGACGAGTTCCGAGGAGACGTCCACGGAAGGAGGAGCCAACATCCCATCATCCCGGTTTCGATCAAGGAGCAGACGTCCCTGAATAAGGGACTGATGCCGCCCGCCTTTGGAAAGCGGGACTGCGGGGCCACAAGCTGCGCTCCCATCCCCTCGGGTCGACGGACGCAAGCGCGAACGCGTCCTGGCGGAACAACGTCGGAACAGAAACCCGACGCACATCCGCACCGAAACAATAATATCTCAGAATTAGTATGATGTTATAATAACCATATATAATTATTCTTAACACCATTATACCCATCCAAGTAAGGTGGTGGTGGGAAAACTGATTACACCACGATGTGGAGACGGTATTCCGTACGTACGCACACGCAGTGATTTCATTTTCCGTACGATGGATAGAAGGTGAAATGGGATTGTTTCATATTTATAATAACATATCAGTATATTAGTGATACTGTTGTTACTACTTTATAATGAAACAACTAAAGAAGAAGAAGTTGAAGAAGAAAGAAACTTGAAAGAATCGGTAGAAGATATTACCTCTTCTTCGACGCACCTCCATTAAGCTTCCTCTTAAGGAACTAGAGTTGGTATTTTGATAAGACCAGAACCTCTATAATGTTTCTAGGGAAGTGGAGAAGAGAAATGGGCAGAGGTTGGATGAACAGGAAGGATCAAAGTGTTGTGAAGAGGAGAGGGAGGATGTGCCCTTTTATAAGGGAGGAGAGGGGCACCTTTGGAAAGTGTGAAAATATTATTTTATTATAAACTTATCTTCAATTTAAAAAGGACAAAAAATCATTAAAGATGAAGATAAGATGACTCATGGTCAAAATAAAATCTTCCAATCAGAATTGGATATGTTTTGGATAATATTTTAATCATTATAATCTTATTTATTTAAATCATTTATTAATGAGGTAAATACCGCATCATTATTTTGTCATAAATAATTTAATTGATTTGATGTCTAAAAATTATAAAAAACACCACCATGTAGGAAATCATTTTAGATTTACAATTAATATTTATAGTCGAAAGGATAATTTATATAACTCCTTATAAATATTAATTACTAAAAGATTTTGGTTAATTTCAATTTTGTCTTTACATTAAATTAATTAATCCAAATTGTCATTATCACTACCAAGTGGCTCAATGGGGTCCCAAAATCGACCCAATAATGCCCATGGTCGGACACCACTCATTCAATAAGTCTAGAACAAGTGTTAAGGTAATTTTGAATTATTATAATATTCTTTTAACCATGAATTACCCTATTTACCTTTAACGTAGTAAATAAAAGTCAAAAGTTACTATTCACCAAAAATTATTTTCATCATATTGAACCAAATTTTAATTCTTGATAACAACCATGTATGTCAGATTTTGGAAATTCAATTCACAGAAGTGGTAAATTTTCATTTAAATGAAAGAGTCAGTTTTTTAACTACCACTAAGTGGTTTCACTATTCATCAAAAATTGAAGTTTTTCAAAAAAATACAAAAAATTCAGACTAAGCTATATTTGATATTATGAATTCAAAAATGATGTCTATTTTTCCAAATTCAAAACATTTAAGTGTAATTAATTAATTTTAAAAGTAATTCCCGTTATCAAAACAAATAGCATGTTTTTAAGAAACAATAACTATCAAAAGATCAACACTTGTTTATGTCCAATTTCAAAATGAAATTAATTCCAATGAAAAACATTGGATTAAATGGTAAAAATATATTCTAAATAAACTTTAAAACCAATTAAAAATAAAATATAACCATATAAATTATTGCGATGAAAAAGGTTGTTTTTTAATTAAAATATAGCGTGTTTTTACTATTCATTAAAATATGAAAGTTATCAGAATAATATGAAAAATTTTTCCAAATTAAATTTTTATATCCTGATTCCAAGGAATAATTTTTTATGTCAAATTGAACTTATAAACATGTTAAAAATATGATTTAAAGTGGTTGCACCATCAAAAGGCGGCAAAACTGCATTTTTAAAAAAATACATATTTTATCCAAAAAAATTATTTTGATATCATACCATGTTCTATAAAATGTGTAAGATAAATTATAATGTCTACTACTATTCATAATGGCTAGTTCATGATAATATTACAACAATATATCGTCATTTAGTGAAACCCGATATTGCGTACAACACACGCTATCGAGGAAGGTCGCGATTGAGAGTAATACAGGCCAAGTCAGGGTTGCGTGTAGTATAAGACTCCTTTGTTTTTGCATATAACAGAATCCAACCATATTTCATTTATACATTAAATATATATATATATATATATACACTCAAAGTTTCGTAGAATAAATACTATCAAACGAACATGAAATTGTGTGTAACACGATCTAAGAATAGTGTTGCGTATATTGCAAGATAATACGGTGTTGCATATAGCCCAAGATAATATTGGTGTAGCGTATAATAGAAGATATGAAAGAAATTAAAAAGAATATATCTTATAAAATCTCGGAGTGTTACATGCACGCTACATGAGGGACCTGAAGGGTCCTGCGGTTACCAGGGCCGGTGCCGTGCGCCAGTCGTTGCGGAAGACAGGGGGTGTAACCCCCCACGCGTGGCCAGCCGGGCCACGCGGGAAAGCCAGCCAGCCGACCACCCAAGCCGCCAGCCGACTGGCCACGCAGGCCACCAGCCAGCCGAGCCACGCGGGCCGGGTCGCCCCCTCGGGCCGGGCTGGACCCTAGTGCCAGGTCAGACCCACGTACCGGGTCGGACCCCAGTCTAATAGCGTTTGACCCGAACAAACTTTTTCACCCATATCTTGGGCTACAAGTCTCTGATTGAAGAACCGCCTATGACGATGTAAATCTTGGAGGGAGACAGTTCTTTTGGAATACCCCACTTGAGGTTTGGATATAGTTGGGATACATTAGGGTTGGTTTGAACCTAAAATCCAACCAGGCCCCTCAAACGGAAATGCCAATAACTCACAAAATGAGCTTCCGATTGATGTGCCGTCTGTTGTATTGAGAACTCTATGATGGGGAAGACCTTTGAGATACTTATCCTTAGGACTTCATGACAGTTGGAGTATCAACCAGTAGCTCGTGGAGCAGATCCTCTTGGATACGAGCAAGCAGAGTAAAGAGACCTTGTAGCTAGCTGATACCTGATGACTGCTGACCTTTCGACTCAGATTGTTTCAACTAGCCTAGTAGGGGAGCGCCTCTGTGTGATCACGGAAGAACCATAGTGGGAAGCACCTCTGTGTGACGCGACAAACCCATGATACTCGATAGGAGGAGTACCTTAGTAGGCTATGAGGGGGATCACCTCTATGTGAGCGCGACAGACCCACAGTGGGGAGTGCCTCTGTGTGACGCATTAGACCCATGATACTCGACAAGAGGAGTACCACAATAGTCCAGGAAAGTGGGAAGTGCCTCTGTGTGACAAGGCAGTCCCACTGTACTCTATAGAGGAGGAGTACACTAGTAGCCGAGGTTTCGATAGTTTGACTGGGAGTGTTACATGTTACCACCCCTAGAATAAAATCCTACTTTTGAGTTGAGTCAATTAATTTTGTGTTTACCTCATGATTGAGATGGGTTAATAGATTACTTAGGTATATGTATTGACATATACCTAAGTAAGGGTTATCCGTTTATTCTTTAATTTTTGGTTATCCTTGTTAAATATTGTGAGACCTTGAGGGTCTCGGGGTCCCTACTGAGTATCGTTATACTCACCCCTGTACAGGCTATGCCCGTACCTCGTTGTGTTGGTTGAATACGACAGACAGTGCTGACTAAGGTAGAGAGTAACAGGACTGGATGGTTCTCGGAGGTGGACCACTCAGTGTGACGATACTCGAAGCAGATGGAAGGACGTGGAGTGCTCAGGACGCCATCTGTACATACCCTTATGGTAGGAACCCCGAAGGATAACCCAGTAGTTTCTTTACTTGATTTCAGTTGTAGCTGTACCTTACTGTTGGGCTTGTATTTCTGGCCCCTTTTACTTTCCATCACTACTTCTGTATACAGTTTTGCTTAGTGTTTTGCTTGGAGTTGTATACTATGATTGTGTGTGTTTACTTTTTATAAAGGCAATGCCTTCCCAGCTTAGGTATTTACACCTTTGGTGATAGTCCCCAGCCCCTGGCCTATGAAAGGTGGGCTTGGGGTAGTCACAGTACGAGTCTCGAGGACAGGTTATGACATGAACTGCTGTGAGAATCATCACGATTCTATTTTCCCTTGAAATAAATCATGCTACCACTAGGAGAGAAAGAAAATATCGATAACCCTAACTTTCCAATCAGGTCCATTTCAACCTTTAGAACTCTATCCAACACATCAGCATAAGATGGTATCTTCAGTAATAAAACCTAAGAAAAAAAAATATCTTGATGATTTCCTAACTCAAACCTTCAAGCCTTCATCTTCTCATTCGATAAAATCTCAGGTGTGAAATGCACGATCTCAACAAAATGTTTTTTATACTCTATCTCAGTCCTTTCAGCCTACTCAATTCTAAATAACTATATAGACTTGGAAAATTACATTGTATCTAGATAGAAATAGTTGGTGAAAATAACCTTAGAGTCCTTCCACCCTAATCCCCCATTCTTCTTTTATGTTGCCATAGTGTCCTTCTATCTATTTCTTGGTCCTTCCTGCATGAAGGTGTCACACTTCACTTTGATTTCATCGGGTCTATCCAAGAACCCAAAAAAACACTATATCGTAATCAACCATTCCTCATATTATTAATGATCATTTGATCCTATGAATAGTGATGGATTCTAGTGAAGGAACTCTTGAGAAAAATCTTTGAGGACGTCCCTTTGTGGTTCCATAGGTGGAGCTTGAAAGGGAACTGGAGGTGGTGCCTATCCCAGAGCTTGGATATCATGAAAAATCACCTATACCAAATTCAGATCCACATGGGAATTAATTCGATGAGGTTCAGCACTATATTCCTACTAGATGTGATTTTAAAGTATTATTGGAGGAATGAGGTTGCACAACATCAACACACAACAAAGAAGACATTACATTACACTCAAATATGGAAACAAGGGATAATTAATCCCAAAATATGGAAAACAATATTGGTATTTCAATATATCCAAACAAAAATAAAAAAAACACTATAAATAATCTTCAAGATGTCTTTCCCTAACCACCTCCAGTGACTTAAGGTTCATTTTGGTGAGATCTTACCTAGAACTCAATCGCAACTACCTCATAAGTCCCAACAAGATTTCAAAATGCATAATAACTTCATGGAAAGAAGTTCAACCTGAACCTCTGATATCACTTTTTCAAGAACCCAACTTGGTACCCTAGTAACTAGATAAATTATCTAGCCCTAACATAGCCTAAAGGGAATTCGTGACCCCCAAAGGTCAAAAACTAGAACCTATAATCATAAAAAATGAATGTGGGAACTATTTTTTCCATAAAAATTACAGAAGAAAAACAACCAAGACAATATTCATACAAATGAATCTCTATCGGAAGTAATGTACTAGAAATCAAGAATGCATAAACAAGACCCTGTATCATTATAAAGTACTATAAAATAGGTTGACAAAATTCCCATGTCCCAAATCATACGCAACTCACCAATTCCTCAAGTCAGCAGCTAGAACCACCTCTAAGAGATACTTTACCCCTGCTCGAACTTGGAAGGAGGAAATCTAAAAACACTCAAAATCAAAAGTAGGGTATGAGATAAAATCCTAGTAGGGTCTAACCAATGATTATAAAATAGATCCCAATATCAAATTAACAAAACAATTAATTTCAATTTTTTAAATAAATAGGTTTTCATATAAATTGAACATTTCAAAAAATCATTCTTGACATTTAAAATGACTGAAATATTTTTAAACAAAAGATTAACATTTAAATTGGTGGAAATAATTTCACAAATAGTTCTTTCCACAAATGGAACTTTTCAAAAATTTCCTAAATAAATAATTTTATATAAAATAGTATATATAAATCATAAGTCATGTAAAATAGTTTACAACAATGGCATATATTCATTTGAAATACAAATAAATAATCAACATAGTCATATGAAAAAATGTAAGATAGCTCTAGGCTACAGGTACCCCACACTCAAGGTGATACGATAGTATGTACATAAATACCTTAAACTCAGGTCAAAGAGGACTCATCACCATAGCCTAAGGGATATGGTGTACTAATATTTTGTTTTAGAATGTTGTAAATCAAAAAGGGACTTCCAAATAACTTTTTAACTAAGGATTTTAGGTTCTCTAGTATAAAAAAATGGTGGGAAATTTAATTCAAGACTGATTAAAATACAATTCATCCCATTATCCATTACAAATATTCTAATTTTACATTTAAAAACCAAAACATGTTTTTAATCAAAAACTTGTCATTTTTCTAAGACAAACCCCTAAGGTTTCTATCAAAACCATTTAAAGACATTTTCACAAATAGGGATTTGAAATTAATTCACCATTTAATTTCACAATCCAATTTCGTAATTAAATTCAATAATTTTATGTTTCAAAAAATTTCATCAACTTCATAACAAACCCCCAATTCAATGGAATTATGTTTTTTCACAATTTTCCATAAAATAATTTTTCTAAAATTAAATTCAAAAATTTAACTGGAATAATTTCACAATTTAAATTTAAAAATTTAAAGCTCACCAATTTCCATAAACACACCCCAATTTAATGGAATTGAGAGTATTCCAATTTCATGCCAAAAACCCATTTTTCTTAAAAACCCAAATTCAATGGAATTGTGTTTTTCTAAAAAAACAATTAAAAGACATTTAATAATAGTATAGAAATTTCATTTAATTCAAAATTTTGAAATAAAAAAAATAATTTAGTGTTAACATAAATTGGGCATCGTAACAGAACCACCTACTCTGGATCAACAGATCTCGAATAAAAAATCCATAAAAGGAAAACTCCAATGGAGAATGAAGACAACAAGGATCTATGAATAAAACCTAAGTTTAGATCTAAATTACGGGTATTATACCCAAAAATCAACATGGGGATCCATGGAGATTTATATTGGAGAAGGGAGATCACGGGAGATAGAGATCGGGGTGAGGAAACTAACCAAGAGAATATTTAAGGGTGTTTTTCAAGCTTCAAATCGCTTCTAGGAGGGATATAAGGGGCCAAAAACTCTTCTCAGGAGCTCCAAGGAAGGTAGAAATAAGTTTGGGGTTTTACTAGTCCATTGAGATCCTAAAATAGGTGTTCAAAAATTTTTAATTAAAATTTGGATTAATTAAAAACCCTTGTGCATGCTTTCCTAGGTAGAGCCGCACATATTGACAAACAGTGCAGACTAACCACGCGCCTATTTTAAATGGGCCACGTGGTTTATCATAAAAGGGTGCATGGATTTTATAACCATGTTCCAACCATTAAATATCCCATTACCTTGGGTTACATGGTTTTCTTTGATAGGGCGCATGGTTTGGGAAAACCGTGGGCCAACCGCGCATTAGCCCATAATTTTCAAAACTCTTAAAACATAACCCGAAAAAACCCCAAACAAGACCCAAACAAAGATCGATAAAAATAGGTGTTTATAAATACCTGAATATAGTAACGATATGTTAAATACCCTATAGTTTAGTTGTTTATTTGTTTCATGATATAAATTTCTAAATTCGATAACCTTGTGGGAATTAATGACACCCATAGGGCTATATGTTTTTTTGGAATTGTTGTCAGGGATAGGAGAAGAGAAGATTTAGGTAACGCAACCAAATCTCAATAAAAAGTGGGGTGTATGATTTTTTTATTTTATTTTTGGTGATATTTCTTGGGGATAGAATTATATGAGTAGAATCATGATCAAAGAAGAGTGTAAAAAGAAGCATAGATAAGAACCACATTCAATGTTGATATTTATTATAACCATGATACCCTTGACTTTGTATGTTTAGATGGAGATAGATACCTTGCTACATAAACTGAGTGGGCTGAAGAAAAATTCAGAAAACAACAATGTGATGAAAAATATACCTTGTCTACTGGGATGCTACAAACGTTTCATAAAAAATTGGGGCCATAGACTAATGCAAATAAAGAAGAAGAATAGACAATTGTCAAATTTATAACAAAAAATTTAGAAGATATTGGAGAACTGCAAGAACAAGAAGAAGAAAAAATTGCACCCTATTTTGACTATGTATAGGAATAAAAGGAAGCAACAAAAAAAGAATAAATTGAGGAGCTGGATGTAGAATCTGAAGAAATCATTGAATAAATTAAACAAATCTATCCATCAATTGAAAATGAATATTTTTACCGAGTTTAGACTGATTCCAAGATCTTGTTAGCAATACTCATATTTTTCAAACTCTGGTCAATACCTCCAAGTTCCACACGAATATCAATGAAGATATGTTGAGATGATTTGGGTGATTTTTAAAGTCATAATTGGGTGAACATGAGCTGGTTAGCATTATACCATACTCCAATCAGCTAACCTAAGTATTTTCAAGCTAAAAGGCTGTTAAAAAAGAGAAGATTCTAGGAGGCAAATAGAGTTTTTATTTATTTCTAGGAATTTATATTTATTTCTTTATGAGGATTTAATTTTATATTAGTATTTAATTTAAATTATTTTTATATTTTTGATAATATTGAATGGAACTATACTTTCACTTGTTTATGTTAATTTTTAGGTCCAAGACAAAGGCACATGAAACAGGAAGTGAGAGGAATGAATAAGATTTCATCGGACCGTTTCACGTCGTGAACAAAATTCACATCATCAATACCAAAGAGTATATATCATGTTAAAAATACAAGATATTAATTTGGTGTAGGTAGAACATTCACGATTATGTTTGAAGTGTCAATTACAATGGGAGTAAGTATTTCAAATTTTTTCATTTTCAACTATATTCTAGATATTTAATTGTTTTGATCATTAATTTCTAACTGCATGCCCAAACTTGATTCTTTCTTCAATCAACTAAACTAGGATTCATAAACTAATTTGGTTAAATACAATGCCACAAATTTAGTTTTCTTTATGAATAAATTATACTATGAAGAATGGGAAAGAGAAATTTTAGGGATAATCATGTGGATTTGGATTTTACAAATTCGGATTTAGGGGATCATGTTAATTTTGGTGAATGAAATTTTTATGAGATTTTTCCTACCATGAATTTTTTATATTCTCATTAATTGATATAATTATACATATGAATTTCTATGAGTAGTTTTCCCAACCATTCTTTTCATTCTTGAGGCATCCTCTGAAAATAATATTTCCTATGATTTATATAGTATATTTATTTTGAAACTCAAGTATGTTTTCTTTTAAAACAAGCTTTTAATATTACTAAAGCTATGATGGATTAGAATCACTTTAAAATGAAAGATTCATTATTTTTGATATCTATTATACTAATACCCATATTATATTAATCCTTTTTTAAACTCATAGATTCCATGAACTACCTTGTTAGGAAATATTCAATGTTACAAGACCATATTTTCTTTTCTGACATTCCTCAAAATATTTTGGTATTATTAAATAAAATAAGACTAGGGAAAATGAAGACTGGTGGAAGAGATGGAAATTTTTTAATGAATAAGTGTGGGAGATATTTCATGAGATTTGGTGAAGGTACATTCATTGTATTTATTTCACACCATCTTGGAAAAAAATAAAAAAAATAAAAAAAATAAAAAAATGTTTTGTGTCTAGGAAAATTAAAAAATCACTATTGTTTAAACGGTGATCCTATTATAACTATCACAAATAGTATAATGAGGAGATAATTTGGGGTTGGGTGGTGGATTTGAGAATTATCCCTAGAACAAAATTTTGAAAAAATAATAGGAAAAAATAATAACAAAATATGATGTTTCATTTAGTGAATTACATCTCTTTATAAGCCTTCTCTGAGATACTGGGGAAAGAGGACCCCATTATTGAGATTTCATTTTGATATCATGAGAAATTATTAAGAGTCAAACCTTGTTTTTTATCTTTACTTTTTATATCATTTACCCACCTTCCCTATGACTCGAAGTCATTTGATCCTAAATGAGGAAGTCCTCATGATTATCTATGATTTTATCTTTACACTATGGAGATGGAATATTCCTTCCAAGACAATGGTTAGTGACATGTTCATGAGTTATGTGCATCACACTATTCATTAGTACATTTATGATGAGTGTAAAAATTCACATGAGGTAAATTGATAATGGAATGCATATCAATAATGAATTTAAAAATTAAAATGGATGATTGAAAAGGCCTGCTTATTTCAATGGATAAATGTAAAATACTTTTAATTTGTTTCTCTAAAATATAATGCATTGAAAATTTTTACTCTATGATGCTTGAAAATTTATTTTACCATTTGATCAGTTTATTTTATTGAAATTTAATTTGAATCATGGTAAGGTGGGAATCCTTTGTAATATGCTGAGATTCAATCCCTGAGGATAGGTCTAGATTCAAGTGTGGTGGTATTTGATATGTTTATTTCATGCATTTATTTTTTAGTGTTTTAAAATATTCATTTATGGATTTTAATGAATAATTATTCCAAATTTTGAACAATATTATTTGTTGTATATTTTACGGCATGATAAATTGGACACTTGGAAAACGAAAAAAGTGGCACGTCACAAGATTTTGGATGGCACAACAGGCTGGAAAATTGTAAAAATACAATTTACACGTCGTGTATTTTATTACACAATGTAAGTTCATCGGTGGGATCCACCACCACTAGGACAAGTCATGCAGTCATTACACATAGTGAAAATCCATTACACATGTGTACACAATACATGTCATGAATGTTCAAGATAAATAAAGATACATAAAATTCACTACTGACATGGATTACATGTCATGTAAAAATTACATGTCATGAAAATATCAGGGATCTAAAAAATAGATAAGAATTTAATATGGATTTGATGGCGGGGCTTATAAAACCATTCCCTCAACTTCTATTTGGAGGGATTCCAGAACCAGATAAACCTGCATGAATTCCTGCAAGAGATGCACACCACCACGAACCCTTGGTTCACCACCATTCTATAGGATTTTTCTTTATTCTTTTCTACACCCTCTCTTGGATATCATGAGGGGGTGATTTATTTGTGTTGGGTTGTGCATGATAAATGGGGATTGAATGTATGATGCATTTTATTTTTTATTATAATTCATGTTGGGGTTTCATATTAGTTCTTTAATTCTATATCTTCCCTAATTGTTTTTTGCATAACCATTGTAATTGGGGTTGGGTAATGGGGTTAATTTTTTTATTTCTTTGAGAATGACCATTTCCTGTGTTGATTAAATTCCATTGTTTAATGTGGGGTCTAGGGTTTAGACTTCCACCATGACCATTGGTTTTGTACATTCCCTATGTTTAAACTAGGTTTCTAGTTACCCATCCTTTTCATTCTGAAGTACATGGCCATGAGAAAATAAGAGTTTTTGATAGATATATTTTACCATGTCCATTGAATTTTCTAGTACCCAATTCTGAAAACTACACAATTGTTAATTAATTATTTCATACCTTGTCATCCCATGAACCTAGATTCATTGATTCCTGGAACCATTTTTCTTTTTTTTTTCTCCCACATTATTCACCAATAAAATTCTCAATGGTTTAGATTCAATTACTAAATATCACAATTAATTTAGTTATTTTTATTTAATTAATATTTTCTATAACCTTGTGTTTGTGGGTTCGACCTCAGACTTAAAATTTCTATACTACCCTGTAGTTTAATTCTTTGTTTGTTTTGTGTTATAAATTTCTAAATTCAGTAACCCTATGGTAATTAACGATACCCAAAACACTATCATGGGTCAAATAAATCTTGAAAATTATACTTCCTATCCTTCCACATCCCCTCCACGCTACGACAAGAGACAATTTCATGAATTGAAGATTCCATATCCTGAAAAAACATGGGACCGATGTCATCCAAGGAGAGGTTTTTCAACATAAGGAACTCACAATATGGGAGGAAACCAGAGCAGGACTATCACCCAAAAAAATTAACTTTAGGTGGTGTATTGAGAATCCAAATCTCCTTCTAGTAGTTTTCTGGATTTCCATGAGGAAACCTATAAACCAGCAGCTTAAAGCCCGACTGAACCTAGAACACTATGGATGAATCCTTATTCAAACAAAACTAATCTTCACCCATATCTGGTGTGGGGAGAATATTGAAAATAAGTTTACGGTCACTCTCAGTGAACCAGATTCAAATGCTATCAAGATATCAATCCTATAGAGCGTCGTTGATTAAATCTCAAACCCTCTCATTCTTGAATCCTTGGATAACATGATATGAAACTGTAAAATATGTGTTATTTACCAGCCACATATCACTCTAGAAATAAACATCATTACCATTTTATATCCTTCACACACACCCTTTCTCAAGGAAGGTTTTATCTCCCCAGATTCTCCTCCATAGAAAACATGGTCTAGGTCTCAACTATGCATGCATAAAATCAGTATAAGGAAAATATTTGTCTTGGAAAACCTTTGATAAGAGCCTGTTAGGAAAGAAGATAAGCACCAACCATTATTAGACAAAAGTGCCACGTTAAATAACTTGTGATTTCTAAAACTAATCCCACCATAGAACTTATAAACACATATCTTATCTCAAGAAACTCAATGGGTGTTATGATTACTATCATGAGACCCCATACAAAAACTAGCCAAATGAGAATGGATCTGATCAATAAAGGTTTTAGGGATTCTAAATAATGACATAGAAATAGAAGGTATCGCTTGGGCCGCATATTTAATGAGGATGCCATTCCTAATTTTATAAATTTTCATATTAGACCATTAGAAAAAAATATCCACTTGATCAACAATAGAGGTGAACAATTGTTTCTTTAATCATCCAATAAGGATCATAAGGCCCAAATATTATTGAGTGGTGGAACATGCAAAGATTAGGATATTATCTTCAAAGAAGAGGTGATAGATTGGGGGACTATTTTTATATACCTTTTCACCATGGAGAACCCCTTATTCCACCGAGTTTATAAGGAATTGATAAAAAAACATTTACCACTTAGATGAAGAGATAAAGAGAAAGCATACCCACTTTTCATAATCCCCTTGAGGTTTTGGATCTATCTGAGGGGTGCCCAATAATATTGTTTCTCAAAATACAGTGAATTACACAGTTCATGATGGTATTCACCTATGAATCCCCAAATCCCATGCTAGAAAGGATAAGTTCCAAAAAAAGGTCATTTGACCATGTCATAAGCTTTTATCATATCTAATTTCATCGCCATAACTCCTTTCTTCATAGTTGAGTGGGTCTTCATAGATTGGAACATTTCATAAGAAATGGATTCATTATCTGTAATGGATCTTTTTTAGGAAAAGGAACTATGATTTTTAGTTTTAATAAGGGGGAGGAAGCCTCGTAAACAAGCCACTAGGGTATTGGAAAAAAAAAATTAGACAATGTTGCAAAGAGTTCTATGCGGGAACTCTGTGATTTTTTTAAGGATTATGGATATTCATGATTATAGTAATCAATGTTTCGTTGAGATATTCGAGTGAGGATCTTCCTGTCCATATGTCCATGATCAAGTTAAACAAATTAGGGCCAACAATATGCCAAATGTATTTTAAAAATAGCGCATGAAGACCATCTGGCCCTTATCCTATCATAGAGAACTAAATGCACTTTTAAATAATCAATAATCACATGTATTTTTTTTTGTTAAAATGACTTGTAATTTGTGAGATAAGTTCAAAAGGGCTTATTAAATCACATCCCTTCAAAATATTGAGTTAAATTTATTTCAGCTTTTTTTAAATAACAAAATTTATTAAACGACTAAAAATATATAAGAATTAATATAATTGCATCAATATATTCTTTAATTATAAAACACTATATTTTTTAGAAAAAAAAATAAATTCACTATTTTTATAATTTGAATATAAATTTATAATCAAAACATATTTTTATTAAAGAAAAAAATTTATTTTCTGAAAAATTATTTATATTAATAAATATTAAATGAATATATATTAAAAATGAATAAACAATAAAAATGATAAAATAATTTAACATTATTAATGAATAGATAATATTAAATTAATGAATGATATGAATGAGTGAATGTTAAAAACTAAAAATTAAAAGTCTTCAAAAATATTAAAAAAATGGAATGTTTTTTTATTAATTATTAGAATTATTAGAATTATTAAAAATAAATATATATTAAAATAAAATGAATACATATTAAATATTTACCATACAACCATATAAAAAGTCATAAATCTTAAGGAATAAATATGTTTAAATAAATATTATATACGAAAAAATTATAAATTTTTAAAAGAATAAATATTAAAACTTAATAAATTATAAATAAAAGAAAAAATAACTTACATTATTTGTTAATAAATAATATTAAATGAATAAATATTAAAAAGAATAAAATTTAATAAATAAAAAATTAGTAGATTGCAAAAATATTAGAAAATGAACAAGTGTTATTAGTTATATATATTTTTAACAAAAGTACAAAAAATGAATAATTGTTGAATTGAAAATCAATACATATTAACTACATAAACTAAAACCATATAAAAAATATTAAATGTTAACAAAAAACATGTATAAATAAATAGTAAAAATGGATAAAATTTAAAAATATTAAACAATGAAAATTTTAAAAATGAATGAATTATAAAAAAATAAATAATTAAGATTATTGATCGATAAATAATATTAAAAATGAATAAATTTAAGAAAAAATATTAACTGGTTATTAATAGTATATATTGAATAAAAATATAAAAAATGAATAAAATTTAACTATTACAAACCTAATATATATTAAATAAATTATGTTAATAAATTTAATTCTAAAATTAATATTAAAAATTGAATAAGTTACATGAATATTTTATGTGTGTTAGTGTTCGATATTAAAATTCATTAATTATATATATGTATGTGTGAAATTAATATAACAAACATTTGATATATGTTAATTTAAAAAAACAAACTTCATTTAATTAATCATCCACTACTTGATACAGTTGGCCAATATTTTTAATTAGTATTAAATTTTAATTATGAACCATTTTTCACTAAATATATGAATTATTCAACATAAATAGACATATTATTTATTATATAAATCATATTTAAGGAAATATTATATATATAAATATGAATATATTTTCATATTAAATATATTAATGCATAATTATGTTAAAAAACATTATAAATAAATAAATTTCAATAATATTAAATGAATAAATGTTGAAAATATATACATTAAAAAAGTAAACCCCCTTAACATTATTAATAAATAAATAATATAAATGAATTCATGATAAAAATTAGTGAAATTTTATTAAAAGATGGATAGATTAAAAAAGTATTAAAAAATGAATATGATATTAATTATATATTTTTTTAAAAAAATGAATATATGTTTAAATGAACATGAATATATATTAATTATGTAAATTACAACTATATTAAAAAAATAAATGTTAATCAATAAATATAAACAAATATTAAAAATGAATAAAATTTCAAAAATTATTAAACAAATAAAAATAAAGAATGAATAAATTACTAAAATAATAAAAACATAATTTATGAAATAATTAACAATAAAATTTAATAAATTTAATATATATATATATGTATATAAATTATAAATAGTAATAAATAGTATATATTATATATAAATAAATAAAATGAAATTATTAAAAACATATTATATTAAATATTAAATATTAAATATTAATAAATAAAAATATAAACCGATAATATTAATAATTTATAACATTTGTGCATGTTTGTCTCTATAAAATTGAATTAATTTCATACATTAGTACAAGTGAAATTATTGTATGACATATCAGTGTAAGATATGTTTTCAAATTTTGTAATTAATAATTTATTATTTTATATATATGACAATTTGAAAAAAAATGACATTGTTGAAATAAAATTTCTTAATTATTGACTGTTTTTGAATTCATATTTTATAATTTTAATTAAATTAATAAAACATGTTTTACGAAATATATGGCATAAATTTATATGATTTATAATTCGTATTTTGTATTATTTAAATAATATTTTTGAAAATTATATAAATATATATAATTTTTATTTTATATGACATTTTTAACTAAATATCTTATATATAAAATTACAATATATATTTCTTCATATATAAATTTTATTTAATAAAATATTTTATATTTTATCAGTATAAATATATTTATATATTAATATATGTTTTTTAATTATTTAATTTTTTTACTGGAATATACCCTTTATCCGTACGTTTTTTCTTTGATAAATGTGCCATTAATTAGAGATTTTCTTAAACAATGATAAAGAGAACCCTTTAACAACAACTTTTTTAGTACTAATAAAATTGACATTTTTCAGGGCTTTTATCTAGTGAAGATAAAGGATACAGTTGTTTATTATGGGGTTTTTAGTAGTGTCATAACAAATATTTCAAAATACTTAGGAAAATAAATTGGAATTTCCTTGACTCTTCAGTTTGGTTAGCTTTAAGGGAATGTTATTCCAATACCATGATGCACTCATGATGGATTGTTTTGAGATCATGCTCTCTAAAATTCAAGCAAGGAAATTAGATTTGATTTCCTATAGGTGATATGATGGAGAATTTGAAAACATCTAACTCTCACTTATCAAGATTAATGCTCTTGAAAAAAAATTTGTTGGAATACCCAGGGTTATCAAGAAGTATATTGAAGAATATGAATTTATGCCACAAAAAGATATGTTGATTTTTGGGCCACAGATTAGCTGAGTCTCCTATAAAATACTACCATCTCTACATGGAAATGTTTCTCGAAAAATAAAGGTATGCAAGATGACATAATTTTATTTGAGTGCATGAAAGTATATCTGGTCCATGATTTTCTCGTATTCGCAAGTTTCCATGTACACCTCCATCATCGCCCTCATGACCACCTCAAACACCCCCACTACCACTCATTCCTCCACCATATCCCTATGCCCTACCCCACCACCAATTCCACCAATTTCACCTCTACCATGTCTTGCCCTGCCACCACCTCCAATGCCCCCTTAGGCTCTACCACCTTTTCCCCTGCCTGCCCCACCACCCACACCTTCACCACTCCCTCCTTCAACACCCCCACCAACACCTCCAGCACTGCCCCATTCCCACCACTACCATTTCCTCCTCCCACAACACTTCCTAACCCACCCCCATCATCCCCATCACCACATTTTCCTCCCTCATGCTGATACCCCCAACACCGCCGTCGGTATGCCCTACCCTAGTGCCCCCACTAGCTCCTCATCCCCCCACCAACTCCACCACCCATGCCACAACATTTTCCTCCTCTGAAACCATTTCCATCACCACTACCTTTGCCTCCTCCACCACCAACACCAACATTGCTACCATGACCTACCTCCTCACTGCCACCGACACCTCCACCACCTCCACCACCACCACCACCACCTTTGCCTCCTCCAATACCACCTCTTATGTCTCCACCTGCACCACCTTCAATATCAATACCACCACCACCATGTCCCCCACCAATTTCACCACCAGCACCACCACCTTTTCCTCCTATGACACCTCTAGAACCACTACCTTTACCTCCTCCACCACCACCACCAGCACCACCACCTTGCCTTTCCCCTAAAACATCACCAGTACCTCCACCGCCAAAAGCACCCCCATAAAAAATTTTCTTCCACCACAACCTCCTCTTATTCCACCACCCACATTATTTACAGCACTAATACCACCACCGCTATGCCCCCCCAATAATGATGCCACCCGCACCACCACCTTTTCCACATCTATCCTGCCGCCCATACCAAATTATTTTGAAACTTATGTACTATTATGTAAAATGTAAATGTGATATTTCTACCAATCCATAATACTAATTGTAACAATATATCATATGTAAATCTCATTTCTTATAAGGATTTCATTGTGATGTTATTTTGGCACATGAATGCTATCAAAATTTAATAGGTAAAAAAATAGAATTCAATAGCTTCTTCAACAATGTAACGTTCGGAAATAAAACCTCATGGACAACATCAATTATTAATTTACAATTTTAAAATACTCGAACACCATCCAATGGGGTGTATTCATCAGTAATATACATGGACACATAGTTAAATATCTCTAAATAAGTGAACCATCATGTGGATCATTATGTCAAAGAATGATGGTGAGAAAACATATCCAATTCACATAATATGAATACAATTTACATATTAATGATTTTTAATTTCACTGGGTATCTAACTTTACTTCATATGGTTTTGAAAAAGAATAAATGTTGGGTTTAATTTATATCATACATTTCTGGAAAAAATGTAAGGTAAAGTTACATGCATTAAATCTTGCATTAAAAATTGCAAATCAAGTGATTTTAGACCCTATAACTTAAAATTATCCATTAGAATGACATTATTAATATTTGATGAATATAACTCTAGAACGTTTACACCATCAATGATGTTTTAAAATTGAAAATTTCTTAATCTAGATAGAGTGTAAGATACTGGAGGAAGAAAAGTTTGTCTTTCACCCTTCATCAGCGCTAACTCTTCCATTATCCCCATGTTAATCATATACAAACTATCCTTATTACTATCATTAGTTTTCTATGTTAAATTTAATAATGTTGAAATAAAATTATCACATAAGAACAATTTCAATAAGCATTACATAAATAATAAATCTAATGTACAAAATATTCTAAGACACCAATTCAGAAAAATTGATCTATTTTTCCAACCTAATTTTGTAATGTTTTTTTGAAATGGTTTACTAAAATCAGTGTAGATACATTTTAATTGCTCGAATAGTTTATAACCCATTAGTTTATAAGTTTTTGTACCTTGTTATGTATTTTTTTCAAATGATGTTATCTAGTAAAGGTATTTATGTCATCGGGGTAAAAAATTGTGATGATAAAAAAACCCAGTTTTCGATTAATTTTTTACCTAACTAAGTGTTTAATTTATTCTTAAATGGGATACACCAATATTCCTTGAATTCTTTAGCCTAAATTTTTTTCCATAAGTAGTAAAATAATTTATCATTCAATATAACATGGCTTTGAATGTGAACTCTTCACTTCTATAAGCATTATATAATATAAAAATTGTATCCCAAATCAATATTATATATTAAATAAATGGAGAAAAATAGTAATCAATATCATTACCCGGTTAATTTAGTCTAGATATAAGTTGATACAACATATTGTATTTGCACTTTATGCATAACCACAGTGGAAAGTTATAATTTACCAACATAATTGGTAATGTACTATGAGTACTAATTTGTACACCATAATGATTTATTCCATCTATAGATAATGAAATGTGGATGTTTTTTTGGATCTTTTCCAAATTCTAAATACTCAAAATAAATTTTCTTCCATTGAGGATATTCTTTTGGGTAACATAGTTTCTTATGATAAATTCTTGTATCTACATTCCATGATAATTTTCTAGAGGTTTCCTCTCATCCATATAGTTGTCTAACCCTTTAAATGATAGAAAGTACTATAAAAAATTCAAAGGAAATTATTCATATTTCTTGTATCAATCAATACCACACTAAGGGAATTTTTTGAGTGATTAATGGTTCTTGAAAAATGATAAAAAATTATATAGATAGATGAATATTTTTCTAGATTTTATACCTATTAAACATAGAATTCTCTTAGTATCATATTATCGGCAAGGAAACTCATTTTCTTATGATAACATATCATTTAGGTGACCATGTAATTATATAAAACTGGTGTCACTCCATCCACTGCAAAATTTCAATTTATATAACTTCAATAATGATGATAATATTCTATATTTAGTACAACTAGTATATAATGGTCTCTTTGCCTAATAATTTAACATCAAAAACATATTTGGGAAATAATTATTTTCAATTATTATTTTCATTTCTTCCATATGATCTCCATAATCATTTATACTAGTATTAAAATCAAATGATCCATAAATTATAATATCATCCCAGTCAGTATGTACATTCTGTTTCCCTATGTTTAGCCAAATATTTATAACTATGATATTTTATATAGAAAATCAAATGTTCTTCCAACTCTTTTTGATGAATTCCTCTTGAATGATTACAATTTAAACATAGAAAAAATATTTGGGAAGGGGTGTACACATGATCTATTACAAACTTGATGCACTCTTAAACTCCATCCTCATACCATTTTTTCATATGATTATCATATATCCATTTTCAATTCATATTCATCCAAAAAGGTTCAATAATATTCAATGCTTATAAAAAATAAATACATACACATTTTTTATGCATATAATGAATATATACATTAAAATGTAAACAAAGAATCAGAATTTGAGTGTATACATGCTCTATTATGGGATTTTTTATAGAGAATGAACATATTCAGGGAGACTACACTAAATCAAATTTTTTACTTTCCTCAAAAGATAAATTCTTACATTTTCTACCCTCATTCACTCTTTCATTTATTTTTCATTCTTCAAAAACCATTGTTCCCAAAAACATTTTCCAATAAAAATAACGATTTTAATTAAATCATTTAAAATATTTTAAAGTTGTTTGCTCACTCTTGGTTTTCCCAAAGTTTGAATATGCCCTAGAAAGTTGTTTTTGTAGAATTAGTCACTCCCATGCCAGAGGGGGAGGGGAATTCCTTTACTTTTCTTATGGTATCAACCTCACTTTTCTCTATTCTCTAACCTTTATTTTCTTAAAACATTCCCTAAAATTGCGTATAAACCTAATGTTCCTGATCTTCTTGATGGATTTCCTCAACTTTCACTTCCATCCTTAGAGTTCATATAAGCCTAGGAATTTCTGAACCTGACCTTGGTGGATCACTTAAAAAAACATCATCCATCAATCAAATCTTTTGAATGGTTTGTGTTTAGATCTTGGGGATTATAGTATTAAGTGATTTTCTACCTTCTCATTAATTGGAACATCATAGTTTATTCTTTTTGGTGGAGGATTTGATCCTTTCATAGTCCAAATATTCTCAAATATACAACATATCCCACATATACCTCTTTAGACAGTCTTAATAATTTCATGTGAAATGTGATGCTATAACTACGATGATGTGGGTAAGTTTTTAAGAACTTAAACATCCTTTCCAATATCCCTTGATCATCTATATGATTCGTAATTTTAATGGTCATTATTTGTGATCAGATAGTCAAAACAATTATTTTTTCCATCCCATATCCCTATGTATATGTGTTTAAGTCAACATTTAAAAACAGCATGTGGAGTGGGTTCATATTACGATCAGGGAAGAGTTATAGTGAAAGAATGAAGTGACCTTTGAGTCCTGGATAGATTAACACTCTTCTTGTAAACTTGTGGGAAACATTTCTTCTTCATGATGATGCAATCATAGGGATCAACATGGGGTGGTTGATTTTGTCTCTCGTGAAGCAATCAAGTCTAAACCTCTAACCATTATCTTTATTGTCCATTTGAGTATTGAATAAACATCCAATATGGATCCTCTCTAAAAAGAGATGGGATCTATGAATACTGATATAAGGGTTGAAGATATATTTTTTAGTTTGAAATGTGATTTGGTTGATCACAATCTGGTAGTTTAGGTATCAGGGGAGGATGGACAGATCCATACTGTGGCTTCTCTCTAATTTTCTGATACTATAAAGGCTAGATGCATATAAAATAGGTAGGACCTATATATTTTCAATGGTTACAAGGTTGATTTATTTTTTACCAATTATATTTCATGTCTACTCTATTCATTAAAGGATTTTCTTGGTCCAAATTTAGTACTTATTCAATGGTAAGGATCTTTTGGTCATTAGAAATCATCAAGATCAACCCATCTTAAAAAATTCTTCAAAACATAGAATGGAAATGTGTAGGAGGTTATTGATCTTTAAGAGTAGAAACTTTTATTCCAAGATGGAAAAGTAAATAGGGCGGTACAAGGTCCCTTTAGGACACTAATCTAGGTGACAAAGATACAGACTCACAACCAACGACGTACTATGAGTAAGACCCTGAAGTAAATATGATCATTGGGTCTAGATCGAGGAAAAACTGGTAAGGTAATCTCATATCTAGAAATCTTTCAGTCCACAATGTAAAAAATACAAGGAAATGTAAATAATGTTAAAATTTACCACAAACCATGATAAAATGATCCTTAGGTAAGGAAAAGAAAAATGAGAAAGAGACAAGGCCGGTTGAATAAAAACTTATTGAATTTGTTATTCAGGTTCTTGTTAGGCTAGAAGAGAAAGCCTCAACTCTTTCTAATGGGGATGAGGAGGGTCAAGGTGTTTTGAAGGTTTAACCAGAACCTTTGGTGGGAAGAGAATTAAATAACTATGTCTTAGAGGATGCTGGAATAGAGTGAGGTGACAAAGAAGCAGACATTATTCTTCTCTTACTCTCCAAGGAAGAAATTTTAGAGAAGTCCATTAATGTCAATATTCCAAAAGTGTAGGCTATTAAAATTTATGGTAGGTCTCTCTGAGTTGATTTAAATTAAGTGAAAAAAGTTTGGATTAGAAAACAGGATCATATTTTTGCATGTCGAATCATTGATGGGAAAATAACCCTCAATGAGTATATTCAGACTTGGGACAAGATGGGATTCCATTTTCAGTACCTCGTTAAAGAAAATCCATACATGGAGGTATCTTCTATTGATTAGAGTCTTTATAGTGTGAATTATTATACCACTTTCAAAAATAATTGGAATGATATTGTGGTTTCTTATATGATTCAAGTTGCAACCTTTTGTTTTTTCTAGGTTCTCACTTATCCGTTAAAGGTGATCTTGAAATAAAAATTATAATTTATTAGTAATTAAAACATAAATATTTTTTCAATAAATCTAATTCTACTCATTTCGAATCAATTTATCTTTTACATGAAAAAAACTCAATTACCAAACCTCAATAAGAGACAAATCATGTAATCAATATTAATGGAAAGTATAATACATATATGATAGGAAATTAGATAGAGGTTCGAACAATTGATTTCCATGCACACTCCATTATTAGAAAACAACTAACATATATTGATCCTTGTGGACTCTATATAAACCTCTAATCAGAATGAATTGGCCCATCCCCAAAATACACAACCATTCCAAAACCCTAGCCACAAACGTTTCAATTTAAATATAGTTATAACATATATAATAATAAAATATTCACAAATGACATTCCCATTAATTGATAAAAGATAATATCTCCATATTTTTAAGCCTAGGGAATTATTAAATAATTATTTAAATTATAAAATAATACCATATGCACTTCTTATGAAATTAATCAATAAGATATTAAAAAATAAAAATTTTCATCCAATTTAAAGGTAAACTATATATAAATTTGAAAAATTAAAATTTAAAACCATTTTTATAATATTTCATGGGGTATTAAATAAATATTTTAACTAGTATACATTAAATCAATATGATAAATTTAATAGTTTGGAATACTTAAAAAATATGATTAATATAATATAAGTTCTTATTGCATTTTATAAATACTTTTTTATAAATATATAAATATTTAAGGTATACAGTAACATATTAAGGGAAATAAAATAAATAAACTCTTTGGATTAATATATATAATGGCTATATCCTTTTATACATATTATTACATGATTTAAGAAAAATTAACCATTATATACTAACCAATGATTGTAAAGTTTAGTTTCTTTAGAGGATTAGGTATATAAAACTAAAAACATGGAACCAAAATAAAAGAATATTTTATTTAACATTCATAATGAGCTATTAACTCCATTTGATCCATTAAATCTTCATAGGATATCCTAGGGAATACATGAACAAAAGGTATGAGCAAAAAATCCCAATAAGGGAATACGATTAGGAATAAACATAGAACGTGGGCTAGAAGATATAATATGATAGCATAAAAGGAATGGAAAATGAATAAACATAAGGAATAATAACATATATAGCATGGGAAAATATAATCATGGAATCATTTGAATGTTGAAACAACATATAACATGGCATAAATATGAGTCAAGGTAAACTTTCAAGACTATATCACATGGTGGACAAAGTCCCTTAAAGGAATCGAGTTCACCACATATCCCAACATGATGTATCATGAGACTAAACATCACCTAATTAATTAGAGTTATATTTGGTTTAAAAAAATCATAACTTTTTCATTCATATGTGTTCCGCAAGAAGAATAAAGCAAAAGGGTTACCCATGGAACGAATTGGGTATCATAATCATGTCATAAGGCATAACAAAAGGGAATATCATAATGGTTTCCATAAAAGAATGGATTTAAATCATACATGGAAATTAATAAGGGAATATAGTAATAGATCATGATAATTTATGTCAAAATAAAGTGAATACATGTAAAATTAATGTTTAAGAGATATTATACATGAAACATTTGAGTAGGATTTAAGAAAAATATTAAAGAGAATTTAAAGAAGAAAAGCCATGTTTGTTTTCATAAAACCAGAAATAAAACAAGATATTTTTGCATGATAAAATTATTTGTTTTAGAAAAATAATTTGGGCATAAAACATATTATGTAGTGCACTTAAAAATGTGTAAGAAAACAGGAAGTTCCCTTTCACCAGGATTGCTTTTCTAAAAGAATTGAGAAGGGAATCATTTTAAAACAAGTATTTCCCCATAAAATAAGGATGATATGAATTTTATAAATGAGTTTGGAACAGATTTATATAATTTATAATAAGTAAAAAAAAATAAAAAAACATTACATTGGAAAAAACAGACAAAAAGAGTAACCCGAAGGAAAAAATGGAGGTTCAGGTAGAATCCCTTACCATATGTCTGAAACAGCTCTGGACTTGTACTAAATGTCCTGAATAATCAAATTAGATTCATTAATTAATAATTAAATAACCTTTTTTATATTTATTTTATTTATTATAATTTTATTTAATTCATTTATGGCCTTTTTATGTGTTATAAGATACAATTTCATCATTTGGGGGTGTTCGTTTCCTTGGTTTTCATGATTGGTTCCCTTGTAAAAGAGTATGTAAGTTCATTTTAAAATGGGAATTGATATCCAGAATTGAATTTATATGTTATTAATAAAAATACATGATATTAAATGGTCATATAATTCATTTGGATATTTTGGGTGAGGATGAATTATTATATAAGATGTTTGTGATAATCGTTTGGATTATTTTGGGTGTTCTTCTCTCATAAAAAACTTGTTTTGTTTTATTATTTAATATTTGGTGTATATGTTAGTTAAAGAACATAAAAAAGTTTATAAAATTAATTTTACAATATTTTAAAACCGTTATAATAGTTTTAAGACCATACTTTATGGTGTTAAAGGAAAATGAAATTTTTTCATCCTTAATGGAGATAAATTAACACCTCACAGAAGATGTTTTCATTTTTAGAATAAAAAGGAAAGGAGAAGAGGAATGATGATGAATTATTACATTAACATGAATAAACTATAGTATATATAAGATATTAGAGTTTTCATGTAACTTGGATAAGGTTATGAGAGAATAGAATAAGAAAAGAAAAGAAGTTTGAAAAGAAATTAAAAGAAGATGAATGAGGAATTTACCTCTTGTATTTGTCCTCCTTGACAACCTCCATAGGGAAAAGGGTTCATTCATTTGTTGATACCAAGGGATATTTTATGTGGGGTAGAGTATTAATAATTTAATTGGGTAGATTTTTTATAAGTCTCAAATATTTAAAGGTGTGAGGAAAAATGGTGGTGAGGGGTGGTATTTATAGTGGAAGAGAGGGGTGTTTTCCTATTATTTTATTCATTAGTTTATTATTTTGTCTCAAGACAGAAAATAGTGATGATTACATGAATAAATATATTAAATATGTAAGTAACGATCAATATTATTTTTCTTACATTAGTGATGACTCTAGGAATAGTGTATTTAATTTATAATGCATATATACCATAAATTACCGTATTTTACTATTCACAAAAATTCAAATATTTTAGAAAATTTTCAAAAATTCACCCTAACCATTTTAAAAAATATATAAATCAAAAATGAAATCCATTTTATGAAAATAGTTTTCTAATTATGTGAAATTTAATTTTTAATTAAAATCATCAATTACTTAGAAAATATTTATTTTAAAATTATAACTAATTTTATAACACTTTGAAAAATGGATTAAGGTACCATAAAATTATATTATACTAACAAGACAACAAAATATTAATATATGAATAAATTTTATGAAACAAATCCTTTTAAATCATTATATCAATTATAAAATTATTATTAAATATTTATAACTTACAAAAATTACTAATACTTAATTTATCATTTCTAAAACATTTATATACTTATTCCAAGATATAGATATATAATGTTTTTATTTATATGATGCCCAAATGTTATTTATAATTTTATAGGTTAGGTTTCTATTATATTGGTTGGTTTACTATTCATAAGGGTTACCTTACTATTGCAAAGGTCAAGTTACTATTTCATCAGTATATGTTCCTTAACATCTAGAAATACCTCTTATTTTATTCATCCTTTATTTATAAAGTTTTTTTATATTCTTAATGTGATTTTATTTGATTATACTATATGATATAATTTTAAGAAGGGAATAAAATTTTTGGTTGTTACATTCTTCCCCCCATATGAAATTTCAACCTAGAAATTATATTTTACATTATAAGGTAAAAATAGGTGAGGATAATTATCCTTCATAACTTCCTATGATTCCCATGTTGCCTCTTCATACTTATGGTTCTACCATAGTACTTTTTCCAAGTGAGTAGTCTTGTTTTAGAGAACTTTATCTCTATAACCCATGATCTTTATTAGATTCTCCTCGTAAGGAAGATCATTTTTTAATTATACCACTTATGAATTCAGTACTTGTGAAGGATCAAGTTTGTAATTACTGAAGAGGGATATAGGGAATACATCATGTACTTGAGATAGGGTTGGTGGAAGTGTTAGTCGATGGGACACAACTATGACATGATCAATAATCTTGAAGGGGATGATTTACCTTGGACGGAGCTTTCTTTATTACCAAATCTCGTGATACTCTTCCATGGATATATGTCAAGGAATACCATTTCTCCAACATTAATATACAAGTCCCATCGATGATTATATGCATAGCTCTTTGGTTGACTTTGGGCTGCCTTGATGTGCTACGGAATAGATTTCACCTTTTCCACTATCTCTTCGACCATTTTACGTCCCATCATCTTACGTACACTGAATTCATCACACCATGCTAGTGTTCGACATATTTTCCCACAAAGGGCTTGATATGAATTCATTTGGATACTTGAGTGGAAACTAGTTTTATAAGAGAACTCAAACAGAGGAAGATGCTGGAACCATACTCTTTTGAATCCCATAGAACATAATCTCAACATGTATTCTAGTGTCTGAGTAGTCTATTCATCTTAACCATTATTTTGAGGATGATAATCCATAATAAATTTTAGTTCAGTGTTTAGAGTATATTGTAGACATTTCTATAACTTGTAGGTGAATCTCAAATCTCAATCAGATACAATCGACAGTGGTACTCCATGTATCCTTACCACTTATTTGATTTATATTATATCTATTTAATTCAATGTGAATTCCTCTCAAATAGATATAAAGTGAGTTTTCTTTGTAAGATGGTCTACAACAACCCATATAGCACTGTTTCCTCTTGATGTCTTCATAAGTCCAGTGATAGAGTCCATGTTGATGTTTTTCAATTTCCATGTTGGTATGGGTAATGGTTTCATCATCCCTTTAAATTTTTTTCTTTTCTACCTTAACTTTTTAACACACAAGGGAATTTGATTTATATTTAGCGACCACCTTCATTATATTGTCCCACCAATAGTGCTCTCAGAGACCTCAATACATCATTGTGCACCCCGGGTGAATAGAGAAGGTTGATCTATGTGTGTCACTTAGAAGCTCTTTATTTATATCTAGATTGGATGATACACATAGTCATGAACCAAATCTTACAACACCTTCCTCATAAATTTTTAACTCTGTGGTTTTCCCCTTTCACATGGATTCCATCTTCTTCTGAATTTCCACATTATTTCATTGAGAATCTTTTATTTTATCTATGAGGGATGTTTGCGCAATCATTTGAGAAAGGATTGATGATTTTTCTTCCTTAATGATTCCCATTTTCATCCTTTGAAATTATAAGAATATTGGATCCTTCTCATTTCTCATTGTTGATAAATATGCAATATCCTTTCAACTTAGAGCAACTTCTACCTTATTTTTCTTACGAAACTGGTAGTGGATTGAGATATCGTAATTCTTGATGACCTCTAACCATATTCACTCGAACATATTAAGCTCCCTCTATTTGAATGTATATTTGAGGATCTTATTATCAGTATATATCTCACACTTCTCCCCATAGAGATAATGACACCATATTTCAATGCAACGATCACTACATCCAACTTCAGATCATGAATGTGATAGTTTTTCACATGAATTTTCAACTACCTTGAGGCATAAGCTATAAAGTTATAATTTTTCATCAGTACACAGCCTAAGACCTTCTTTTAAGCATCACTTTACACCACAAAGTGTTCCACACTTCTCAGTAGTGTGAGCACTAGTTTTCTGATAAGACCATTTTTCAACTCTTTAAAGCAGTCTTCACGTTCACTGGTCCAGACAAACTTCACTCCTTTCAGAGTCATCTTAGTTAGTGGGTTTGAAAATCATGAGAATTTCTCCCAAATATTTGTTAGTTCCCATCTAGACTAAGAAAACTATGGATCTTTATTATATATTCTGGTTTGGGCCACCCTTCGATTTCCTTTATCTTGGAAGGGTCCACATATATTCATTTATTAGTGATAACATGCCCCAATAATGATACTTATTTCATCCAAAACTCTTATTTACTATACTTTGTATAAATTTTCTCCCTTTGAAATGTCTTCAACACAATATTCAAATTCTCCTCATGTTCCTCCCTAATCTAGGAGTATATCATAATATTATCAACAAAGACTACCACAATTTTTTTAGGTAATCTCTAATGACTCTATTCATTAAGTCCATGAATATTTTTGGAGAATTAGAGAGTCAGAAGGGCATAACTATGAACTCATAGTGTTCATACCTTGTTTGAAAGTCAGTCTTAGGAATATATTCCTTCTTTTCCTTTAATTTGTGATATCCTAACCAAAGGTCCACCTTTATAAAATACAAGGCCCCATATAGTTAATTAAACAAGTCATATATCTATAGAAGGGGATAATTTTTCTTTATCATTATTTTTTGAACTCACAATAATCAATACATATGTTCATTGATCCATCCTTATTCTTGAGGAAGAGGACTAGAACACCCCATGGGGAAGTAATGGGGTATATAAAACCCTTTTCCTGGTTCTCTTGAAACTACTTCTTTATTTCTTACATCTCAACAGTGTCCATTCTATAAGGTGTATTTGATATAGGTTGATATCTAAGAATAAGTTCAATTGAGAACTCAAACTCTTAGTTAGGAGGAAGGCTATGAAATTTTTCACAGAATACATCAGTGTAGTCCCTCAAACTGGGCATGTACTTGAGCATAATCCTCTCCTTTTCCTCAATCATTTGAGCTAGATATGATTTCTCGTTAGAAAATAATATCTAAAATTGATATGATGATTCTAAAAGAGATTCATCTTCCTCTTTAAACTTGTACAAAATTAGATGATTCCTCAGGATGTGAAGAGTGATCTCTATTTCCCAATAGTTGGTGTTGTCTTTGTATAAAGATAGGTAATACATGCCAAATATAGCATCAAAATCCACCAAAAGAAGTAAGAACATATTTTATGGGAGGTTTGGTCCACAAAAATTAACTCGGAAGGAGTTATGTACATTGGATGCAATAATTTATTCATTTGATATTCTCACAGATAACTCAACCTCCATATTTTGAGGTTTTAGTTAAATAGTTCAACTAAACTTGAAAGATATGAACGAATTCCTAGAACCAAAATCAAATAGTACATTATCTATTATTGAATTAATAACCATCATACCTTTAACCACATCATTATCAGGCTCCACCTGAGCAGTAGTGATTTCATATTCCCTTCCTTTTTTCCTTGGATTTTTTGTTATTTATCACCTCCAACAACACTTATCTTAGGGAAATGGATTACATAATAACCATGTTCCTTGAAATTGAAACACTACACTATAGGCTAAGTGTTGATATGAAAATTACTTTCTTCTTCTATATTAGTGGGATTCTTAATATGTCTTTAGTATTTATTATCCATATTCCCTTATCTTACACATTTAAAGAATATCTTGGTTCCCTTTAAGTAGTTTCCAAGATAATTCTTCCCATGATTTTGATACGTGGGATGTTAGGTCTTCTTTCCATCATGGGATTTATCTATTTATCCACCCATATTAAACTCCATTTTCCACTTTTTTTCACTGGGATCATGATACCACTAAGAGTCTCTAATATCCATTTCAACCTTAAGCAAAAAATGAACAATCTCCTTAGAGATATCAAAATCTTTAATCTCCAACACTTTTCATAGACTCGAATTTAGTCCATTAAACAAGCAATACACCTTTTTCTCGATGTTCATGACAAAGACAGAGGCATATCTTGCAATCCTTATAAAGTTTTCCTCATATTCCCCAGTTGACTCATCTTCCTTCAACATTTGTATAAGGAACTCCCTTTCTATCTTAAGACGGATGTTTTTCAGATAATATTTACTGAAAAATAATTTTCATGAAATCTTATCATTCCATGGAATAAATTTCCTCCTTGGACTATGTGTTCTTGATAAGTGTCCACCATTGATAAGCTTCCCCATCAAAACTATATACCTCCAGTACAAATTTCTCTTCTTCTGAGCACTATTGGATAGAAAATATCTTCTCAATGGTGTTAATCCATTATTATGCGAGGAGGGGATCAGAAGATCCAGTAAACTTGGTAAACCTTTCCGCATAAAGGATTTGACTGCAACATTCTCTTTTTTAGGAGAAGGAGGGTTTTCCACATGATTCAAGTTATTA
The DNA here is from genome assembly GCA_963277665.1 of Viscum album. Lineage (NCBI taxonomy): Eukaryota > Viridiplantae > Streptophyta > Magnoliopsida > Santalales > Viscaceae > Viscum > Viscum album. Next base: position 582,287,000 of record OY728150.1, on the reverse strand, counting down.
TTCATAACATGATAGAGTTGAGAAATTAATATCACAAAGTTATGATAACCCATTCCCATCATATTTGGCATATCATTAGGGAAATCGTCACATTGCCTATCACATTGATTATTATCACAAGTTCTTATATTCCATCCTTTAACTAAGAATAAGAAATTACAGTTAGGGGGCTTGAATAATTAGCTAATAAGAATATAAAAAACATTTAACAAATAAGGATAAACTTTTAAATTAAAATTATATCCTAACTCCTGATACCCTAAGTTTCAATCTAGGTTATCCATGGTAATAGAATTATCACTAGGGTTTTTACTAAAGTTCTCTAGTCTTAATCTCTAAAAATAACTAGACCTTTCTATGATAATAAATATATTGGCCTTATCTTTTTACACATATTATTACATGATTTCAAGCATAATTAACCATTAAATACAATCCAGGGATCATAAATTCTAGTTTCTTTGGAGGCTTAGGTACATAAAAATTAAAACATGGTACCAAAATAAAAACATATTTTATTTAATCTTGATAATGAACTCTTAAATCCATTTGGTCCATTATATTATCCTAAGTTAACATGGGGAATACATGAACAAAGGGGGTGATCTAAAAATCAAATTAAGGGAATAAAATTAGGAATAAACGTAGCACATGGGTTAAAAGACATAACATGACAACATAAAAGTCATGGAACCTGAATTAACATAATAAATAATAACATGTATAACATGGGAATAGTTAATCATGTAATCATAGGAATGTGGATAAGACATATAACATTACATAAACATGATTCAAGGCTAAATGATATGACTATATCACATGGTGAAAAAAGTTCCATAAAGGAATCAAGTCCACTCCATGTCCCAACATGACGTATCATGAGATTAAACATTACCCAATGCATTAGAGAATTATCTAGGCTTACCCATTATAACATGTTCATGCATATGTGTTCCACATGATGGATCAAGAATAATGGTTTCTCATGGAAAGAATTGGGTATCATAATAATGTCATAAGGCATAAAAAAGGGAATATCATAATGGTGTCCATGAAAGAATGGATTTAAATAATGCATGGAAATTAATAATGAAAAATAGGAACATATCACGATAATTGATGTTAAAATGAAGTTAATAAATGTAAAAATAGTTTCTACGATATATTAGAAATGATACATTTTAGTGCGATTTAAGGAAAATATTAAAGAGCATTTAAAGAAGAAAAATCATATTTGTTTTCATTAAACTAGAAATGAACCAAGATATTTTTTCATGGTAAAATTAGTGATTTTAGAAAAATAATTGTGGCTTAAAATATATTATGGAGTTCACTTTAAAATGGGTAAGAAAATAAGAAGTTCCCTTTAATCAGGCTTGATTTTCGGGAATAATAGAGACGAGAAGTTTTTTAAAACATGTATTTCCCCATAAAATAAGGATAATGTGATCTGGATACATTATTTTGTAAAATATAAAATTAATATAGAATAATTACACAAAAATAAAGAAGAATTACATTGGGGTACTAAGAAAAAATAGTAACCCGAAGGAAAAATGGAGGTTTAGGTAGAATCCCTTACCTTATGTACAAAATGGTTCTGTGATTCTACTTAATGTATTAAAAATTAAAATTAGATTCATTAATTAATAATTAAAAAACAATTTTTTAAATTTATTTGATTAATTATAATTCTATTAAGTTCATTTATGGCCTTTTGGATGAGTTACAAGATACAACTTTATCGTTCGAGAGTGTTTGTTTCCTTGGTTGTCAGGATTGGTTCACTTGTATAAGAGTATGGAAGTTCATGTAAAATGGGAATAAATATCAAAAATTGAAGTTATATGTTATTAATAAACATATAGCATATTAAATGGTTATATAATTAATTTTTTATTTAGGATTAGGATTAATCATTAGATAAGATGTTAGTGATAATCGTTTGGATTATTTTGAGCGGTTTTCACTCACAACAAAATTGTTTTGTTTTATTATTTAATATTATGTGTATATGTTAGTTCCAGAACATAAAAAAGTTTATAAGATTAACTTGAAAATCTGTTTCAACCATTATAATCGTTTTAAAACTATCCTTGATGGTGGTAAAGTAAAATAAAAATTTGTCTCCATTGAAGGTGATAAATTAACACCTCACGGAGGACGTTTCCATTTTTAGAATAAAATGGGGAGGATAAGAGAGTTGATGATGAATTATTCCATTAAATAGGTAAAACACTAGTATATATAATATAATTTAGTTATAAAGTCACTTGGATAAATGGAGGTGAGGAGAGAATAAGAAAATAAAATTTTCAAAGAAATTAAAAGAAGATGAAAGGGGATTTTACCTCTTGTAGTTCTCCTCCTTAAGAACCTCCTTAGGGAAAAGGGTTTGTCCTTTCATTACTACCTAGGGCTCCTCGATGTGGGGGGGGGGGGAGTCTTAGGAAGAGTATTGGGTAGAATTTGGACATGTATCAAATCTTAAAATGTGTAAGAAAAATTGGCGGTGAGGGTGGTAATGATAGTGGAAGAGAGAGGTGTTTTCTCATTATTTTATTCATTAGTTTATTATTTTGGCATAAGAAAAGAAAACGTGATGATTTCATGACTAAATAAATTAAAGAGACAAGTACAGTTCGAGATTATGGTTCTTACGTCAGTGGTGACTTAAGGAATAGTGTATTTAACTTATAATGTATTCATATCATAAATTATCATATTTTACTATTTTCCAAATATTAAACTATTTTAGAAAAAACCCAAAAATTAAACCTAGTCATTTTTCAATGTATAGAATTCAAAAATTAACTCCATTTTATGAAAATAGTTTAATAAATATAATCAATTTAATTTTTAATTAAAATCATCGTTTACTTGAAAAATACCTATTCTAAAATTATAACTGATTTTAAAACACTTTGAAAAATTAATTAAGGTCTCATAAAATAATCTTATAATAATAATACAAAAAAATATTAATTTATGAATACATTTTATGAAACTAGATTTTCTTTTAAATCATTATATTAATTATAAAATTGAAACTAAATATTTATAACTTACAAAAATACAACACTTAATTTATCATTTCTCAAACATTCATTTACTTATTCAAATATATTAATATATAATATTTATATTTATAAGATACCCAAATTTTATATATAATTTCATAGGCAAGGTTACTATTCTATTGGCCCGTTTACTATTCATAAGTGTCACATTACTATTCCAAATGTCAAGTTGCTATTTTATCTGTATAGATTTCTTTACTTCTAGAAATACTGAATAATTTATTCATTCTTAATTTATAAAGTTTATATTGTGTTATTAATGTGATTTTATGTGATTATACTATATGAAATAATTATAAGAAGAGAATAAAAATTTGGGTTGTTACATTCTCCCCCATATGAAATTTCGCCCTCAAAATTTTGTTTTACAATATAAGATAAAAACCAGTGAGGGTGATATATATATTAAATGGAGTAAACTTTCATTCCAAGATGGAAAAGAAAACAGGATAGGACAAGGTTCCTAAGGTATATTGAGTCGAGTGACAACGATAAAGACTCAAAACTAACAATACACTATGAGTATTAACCCCACATGAACATGACCGTTGGGTCTCTCTCAAGGAACAACAAGCAAGGTAATCTCATTTCTATAAATTTTCTAGTCCAAAAGGGAAAAAAAGGCAATGCAAAGACTACTCAAATTTACCAAAAACTATGATAACATGATCCTTGGGTGAAGAAAATAAAAATGTGATAGAGACAATGTCAGTTGAATTAACAATTGTTGAAATTGTTATTCAAGAGCTTAGTAAGATAGGTAAGAAAGCCCCAAATCTTTCTGATGGGGATAAGGAGGTCAAGCTTGTACGTAGGTGGAACCAAAACCTTTCGTGGGAAGGGAGTTAACTAACATTGGACGAGTGGATGATGGAATAGTGTTAGGTGAAAAATAAGTGGACTTTTTTGATTCTCCTATAATCCAAGGAATAATTGTTGGATAGGTCCTTTAATTTCAATATTCCAGAATATAAGGTTGATAGAATGTATGAGAGGTCTTTCCGAGTTGATTTAAATGAAGTGGAAAAATATTTAATTGGAAAATAGAATCATGTTTTGGTGTGTGGAATCAATGGGGGAAAAATAAACCTATAGAAGTATATACATACTTGGGAAAATATGGCCTACCATTTTGAGTACCTCATTAAGGACAATTCAAACATGGAGGTAACTTCTACCGATTAGAGTCTTTATAGGGTGAAAGATTCTACCATTTTAAATTTTTTCAAGAATGATATTATGGTTTCTGGTATGCATTGAGTTGGAAACTTTTTTTTTCTAGGTTCTCACTTATCCCTTAAAAGTGACCTTGAAAAAAAGATTATAATTTAGTAGTAAATACAACATAAATCTATTTTCAATAAATCTAATTATACTCATTTGAAATCAATTAATATTTTATATGACAAATAACTCAATTTCCAAACAACCTTGAGAGACAACTTAAGTAGTCAATATTAATGGAAATTGTAATACATATATGAGAGAAAATCATATGGAGATTAATCCAATTGATTTCCGTGCATACTCAATTATTAGAAAAAAACTCACCTATATCGATCCATATAGACTCTACATAAACCTCCAATCAGAACGAATTGGTCCAACCCCAAAATAGACAAATGTTCCAAAACAATAACTGCAAACATTTAAATTTACATGGATTTATAAAACATCTAATAATAAAATATTCATAAACGTCATTCCCATAAATTGATAAAAAAAATAATATATCTAATTTTTTAAGCTTAGGGTATTCTTAAAGAATGATTTTAATTAGAAAATAATACCATATTCACTTCTTATGAGATTAATCAACATGTTTTTTTAAAAAATAATTATATTTAAAGTTCCACTCTATATAAATTGGAAAAATTACAATTTAAAAGTATTTTTCATAATATTTCTTGGGGTAATCAGAAAAAATTTAAACTAGTATAAATTAAATTAATATGATAAATTTAATAGTTGGAAATATTTACAAAACATGATTAATATTTTATAAGTTCTTATTGGATTTTTGTAAATATGTTTCTAAATAAATCAATATTTAAAGTACACAATAACATTTTAAAGAAACTAAAATGAATCAACTCTTTGGATCAATCTTTCTCTAATCAATTTTTTGTAGATTTTGAAATAAATTTTCTGTTTTAAGGGTTAATTGGAAACTTATGTTTTTTTGTATGGATCAACCCAAAAATGGGATTTTTTGGATGGCTCTGCATATATAAACAAACCAAACCAAAAACAAATCAAACAACAAAAAAACTAATATGACCTAGAGTCAAAGAAAGTAGGCATGAGGGTGGGAAGCATGAGGCGTTGTGGAACAGTAGGACTCAAGACTCTTTGAGTTCCAAGAATCACACAACACATCCAAACCCATTGTAAAAAATTGAGAACAAAAAAACATTTCTAATAATGGTGAAACAATGCAAGATCAACTAAAAATGAGTAGAAATAATCACATACCTTGGGTTTTGAAAGTATCAATTTGTCCGAAAAGTTCAATTGGGAGTGGTAGTGAAGGTTCAGTTTCATGAAATCTTGAGTGTTGTGAGTGATGGGGTTCTCTGTTAGGGTTTTATTTAAAATAACAAAAGGGTTTTATCAGTGATTTCTAAAAAGAGTTGATAAAGATAGGTTTTATTAGTGCTAAAATGGAAAGCACTGATACAATCTATATTTATCAGCGCTACTTCTTGGAACTGATATAACATATCATTATCCATGTTAAAAGGTAGCTCTTATAAAAAAATTTCTTATCAGTTCTTTCTATTTTAGTGTTGATAAAACCAATCTTTTTTAATTCTTTTTGAAAATCACTGATAAAAAATATATAAAATAAATTAAAAAATATTAAATAAATATTTTTTAAAAATGAATAAATTTTAAAAATGTAAAAATTAATTACATTATTAATGAATACATAATCCTAAATGAATGAATGTTATAAATGAGTGGAATTTAATAACTAAAAATTTATAGAATTCAAAAATATATAAAAAAATTGAATAAGTTTTCTTAATTATATTAATTATTAAAGAAAATGAAAAAGAATTCATATTAAATATGTACATTACAACCATAGTAAAGGCATAAAATATTAATGAATATATATGTATAAAAAATTATAAGAAATGAATTAGTTTTAAATATGTACATTACAATAATATTTCCAATCTACGACTTGCGGTTTCCAATCGTGGCCTCTCCTTGATGGCTCACAGTTTCTGATTGACAGCTAGAAGTCCCTAATATATGGGGAGACCTTCTCTCATGGAGGTTTCTAGTCATGAAGGCCTTTGATCAGGGAGGTATTGGATTTTTTACATCCTTACATGTTAAGATTTTTCTCGAAGTAGTCTTTGCTCGTGGAGATATTGGATGTGTTTTTTTCTCAATGAAGTTATTGCTCGCAGTGGGTATTCCTCACAAAGTACTTTTCTCGCAGATTTATTGGGTAGCGAGGGTCTCACCACATGGAGGGTTTGGTTCATGTACATCTTTGTTCAAAATGTTTTTACTTCTCAACCGCTTTGCTCGTGGATGGCTTTGCTCATAGAGATATTTGGTTTTAGAGGTTATCTACGAACCCTCAAGACAATGGAGAATGAATTGGTATCCCAATGGAAACACCTCTATCTCATTTGGAAAATGAAAAATCCCCTAACATAACAATAGTGAATGGAGATCCATTTTTGTTTTGTCGTATGAATCTTCTTGCAATATGAAAATTTATCTCAAACTGTCCCATCAATTTTATTGCTCAGAAGAACACACTATAATCAATATGTCATTTGGATCATGGAATATCCATACATGAGATTGGATCTAGATGTCTCATTTTTGAGTTCTTCAATAAAAAATAAAATCATGAGGTCCTCCTCTAAAGGACTTGGTCATTTGACAACCAACTGATCCTAATGAGGGATCTAGAAAATAATGAGGATGTGCTAAAAGAGACCCTTTCCAAATCACCCTTCTGGGTTTAGATTTTGGGGGTCCCCTACTGGTCTAGATCAAAGTTCATCATGAGAGAAATTAGATCATGTATCAGTGAATTCATGGAATGGGATTGATTATACCCTATTTAATGAGGGCCTTTCACATGGATAAGAGTCTCAATTAAAGTTTTTTTCCTATCTTAAGGGGTTCCTTTCTTTCAATAGAGAATTAAAACAGTTGGATTGGGTTTGAGTATGAAAATATGTTGATATTATATTTATTTTGTGGTTACATCATGTATACAGAGAAGTGAACCTCTAAGACAATCAATGGACAAGGTAATGTTGTCACACACTATGGTCCCTAGCTTCATGCTAAAATTCAGGGAAAATGTTTGTTCTAAAATTCGAAAAACATAAGTATAGAGGGAAAATTGCCAAGGAGAAACTCAAGAACACTTCCAATTACTATGAAAGGACAATAATAATATGGTCACTATAATTTATTACAGAAAATGATGAGGCAAATCATCCAAAGGAAGCAAGAAACATAGACCCACAAGCTTGACCTCAGGCCTTTGGGAGCATAATTGGAATATTAAATAAAAACCACTTTGAAATGAAAACCTTGCCTTCATCCCTTCCTAGATGGCCATATGATACACATAAAATTCCATCCAGCCTAAAACACATCTTCACAGATCCCTTAGACCTGGTTCCACCCCATGCTTTGAACATCTAGACCTAGTCTCTCCCACAGACTTTAAACCTTTTGACCCGGTCCCTCCCATAGGAATAGAAATGTCATGGATCACCTCCCAGGTTAGATATGACATGCAAGGGTTGACATAAATTGATGAAAAAAACACAGTACATGGAGAAGTGTTGGTGGATAGGACTTAGGATTTGACCCCCCACACACATATAGAACATTGTGGATACAAAAGAAGCACAGATTCAACCCTCGGGAGTGATAATATCCCAAAAATATGGAAGCCTACATATAATGTATTATATGTTAAAATTTCAAAGGTGAATGCTGGTCTAACCCAAACCCACCTAGACCAAAGAAAATCATATGTTAGAACTATCGTGGTCTTGGTAACCCTTTCACAGTTTGTATGCTTTAGTATAGAAGCGATATAAGTCCCCCTAGTGTGGTTTTTTTCCAAAATCATGCTAAAAAACAAGGACATGAAGGACATTTACTACAAAGTGGATTTTGAGGGATTCTTCCATGTACCACTCCTTAGCCATAGTATCAACCTCTACCTTTTGTGGGAGTAGTAAGTGGAAATAAGAATTAATAGATTCTCATTGAACTGTATTTCTACCTATGTCCATCAACCTAACATTCATGCTTGGTCCTTCATTGGTTTCTGTGTCTAACCCACACAAAATGATAAATATAGGTCATGGTACCTTTTTATAATAATTAGTAATGGAATCGCAAGGCCTATTCTCATGTGAGGATATTTTAAATAGATTATGTTCCAAAAATTAAAAGAGAGGGGGTGCCAACAGGCCCTCTACCCATATGAGAGACATCCTCCAGGAGACTCAATACATAGGTCTAACTGACTTGGGTTATATGGGTAACCCATTTATGTGGTACCATGGCCACTTAGAGTACACCTACATCAAGTAGAGACTTGATATATTCTTAACATCTTTAGAATGGCTCACCGCATTTGACCTCTTTCAGGTCTCCCACTCACCACAACCATGTCAGACCACTGTTTGACTGTCATTCACCTTAATATGGTCCATGAAAATCCAAGACGTGAAAGACCTTTTATTTTTGAAATATAATGGATGATGGAAATGGGATGTGAAGAAGTGATTAAAGTAGGATGGAATTTGAGTGGACTTAGCATTCATGTTAAAATTTACCAGTTCCCATACATCCCCAAAAAATGGAGTAGGAGGTGGTTCCACCAACTAGATAGGCAGTGTGACGACATTAAAAAAAGTCTCACTAGGATAAACTCTCTTCCACCTTCATCCATGATAATTTCCACAATTATAATGCTTGGGAATAAACTCAAGGAAACCCTCAGAAGAAAAGAAAGCTGCTAGTCTATGAGTTCTTGCAACATTCATATCAAATAAGGGGATTTAAATACATAATATTTCAACCAAACAGCTTTTGGATGGTGGTAAAAAACCTTATTTCATGTCTTACCTCACTGTATGGAAGAACTATCTCAAAATAAGAGGATATACGTGAAATTTTCCTTCATTTTTTCAGGATATCTACACGGTCGGTGAACCCCCATCCCCAATAAGGTTTCCTCCTTATTTAGCATGTTGTTACTAAGGCTATGAATGATAAGCTCACCCAGGATATTATTGACAAGGAAATCCTTTTATCCCTCAAACAAATACACTCCAAAAAATCCCTAGACCAATATATATTTCATTACCTATTCTTAAAAAAATCTTGACACATTGTGGGGCCTGATGTGTCGATCCTGATAAAGGACCACTGGAATGGGAAGGCAAACTTCACCTCCATCAATGAAACCCTGATCACTCTCATTCCTAAACCCCAGAAAACATCTTGGTTTTCTAATTTTCATCCCATTAGCCTATGAAATGTAACTTATAAAATTTTCTCCAAGCTTCTGTCAAATGTATTCTCACCTTTCTACTCTCCATTATTTCATAAAATTAATGTTCCTTTGTCCCCTTCAGGATTATCAGTACAATGTGATTATTTTCCATGAAACGTTTCACTCAATGAAGACATGAAATGTTGATAAATGAGGCATCATAGCCTGGAATATGGACATGAATAATTATTTTGACATAGTTGAATGGCCATTCATCTATATCGTTCTGAAAAAATGGGCTTCTTCTCAAGATGGGTTGACATCATTATAAAATGTGTTACCTCTGCCTCATTCAAGATTCACATTAATGGAATAATTTCATAGAGCTTATCACCCTCAAGGTATTTTCTCATGGGAGACCCCCCCTTTCCTCTTCTATGTTCATTTTAAAGGATGATGTTTTCTCTAATATCATTTCAGCACCAGCTCAAGAAAAATTAGTTCATGGAACGAAGGTCGGTCATAAGGGGGCTCTATTTCCCAGCTATTCTTTAATGATGATTGTCTCCTTTTCTCTAGGGATTCATGGGAATAATTCAAGTGTATTATCCTTATTATCTTACTCTATGGTATTTCTTGAAGGAATTTTATCAACCCCTTTAAATCGGAAGTTTCTTTTAGCGCGAGTGTGCCTCCGAATATGAAGGTTGATCTCCAACTAGCGTCTAGCTTAAAAATTATTGATAAACACCACAAGTAAATTGGGATTCATATAGTCCTTGTTTGAACCAAAACATAATATTTCTATAGCATGTTGGATAGGGTGGATAAAAAAATCAAGGTTGGGGTTACAAAAGATCCTCCAAATCAGGCAAAGAAATTCTCATTAAATCACTCGCCCAATCTATTCTCTCATATTTTATGAAACTCTTAAATCTCCCCAACTTCATCACCAATTAGCTCCACTCTCTCTTTGGATGTTTTTTCTAGGGTCTCAATGAAAGAAAGAATAAGACTCACTATATCACTTTAGATAAAATTTTCAAACCCAAGCCTCATGGGGGAATGGGGTTTAGGGACCTGTGACTCTTCAACGAGGAACTTCTTTCCACACAGGGATAGAGATTCATTCAATAACGTCACTATCTCTGTGAAAAGGTTATCAAGGATAAATAATTCTCATATAATGATTTATATAGTGACCGATTAAGTCCCCGTGCCAGTTTCCTCTGGCGTATCCTGTGGGGATCACACACGACCCTCCTATGGGGACTTTAATAGAGAATTGGAAATGGATCATCCATTAATATTTGGATGGACACATGGCTGGTTGATGGAAATGGGATCAAATAAACATCCCCCTCCTTGGAAGGACTCTAATATTCAAAGGTTCTCCCCCTTTTTAATGAGGAGGTAAGTGGATGGTGCTTGAGAAAATATCCTCCTGGTTCAACGAAAGGGATCAAAAAAAAATTCTTAGTGCCCTAGTCACTAGGGATCTAGGTCCTGATCATTTATGATGGAGTTGGGAAAACTATGGTACTTATACTATTAAACTGGGTTATTATCTTGCTTCAACCGCTCTGAATCTTGAGACAGAGGCTCTCTGAAAATCTATCTGGTGCCTTCGTATTCCCCATAAAGCTCTATTTTTCTTGTGGCTAGTCTTCACTGAGATCCTTACTTATCTGGGGTTCCTTGTCTATCGCCAAGAATCAGACAACCCAACATGTTCTATCTTTGGGTTCGTGCCCAAATCTCCCATGCATGCCATTTCCCACTACCCTTGAGCAAGGAATGTCTTGTGCACCTTCAACCCTCACGCTGACATCCTCCTAGTTATGGATACTGATTTCATGACACTTCTCACAAAATGGCCTTCACACCTTACCACCAAGGACATGGATTCCCATTTCATGTTGGAATGGTCATTTGGGTGAGGAGAAACATCATTCTATTTAACCATGTCTTCAATCTATGGACCTTTTGAGTCGAGAACGCATGCCACTAGTTATCATCATGGAACCACAACGAACATATATTTGACGACCCTATTATTAAGCATGATTACTGTACCTAGAATCCCCCATTGGTGGAACCCTAAACATAAATGTGGACACAACAACTTCAATCAAATGCATCACAGGTTTCAACGCCATTGACTAAGACTCTCATGGGATGATAGTTGTGGATTTTCACTCCTCCTTTTGAGAGTTTCTCTTACTCACAGTCACTAAAGCTCAAGGAATTTTTGTTGGAATGGAATTCTCATTGGATCAAGGATGAAAATCCATCACTTTAGAATTATATTTTCTCACTATCATTTGTGCTATCTCTACTCCGAAGGCTGACCTTCAGCCTTTGGGTCTTATGATCTCAAAGCACTACTACAAAACATGGTTTTATCAGTGTTAAAAAAGACTTTATCAGTGCTAAAAAATGCTGATAATCAAGGAACTATTAAAAGGGATTCCATTTTAGAAGTTCTAAAAAAATAGTTGATAAATGACCCTTTTATTGGAGCTAAAAAAACATGGATAAATACCCCTTTTATGAGTGGTTTTTTAAAACCACCGATAAAAGTAAAAAAAAAAAAGAAATAAAAAAAAAGAAAATCGGAGGGTAGACCCACCACCCTTTCAATAGTGCTCAATCCCCCCTTTCGATAGCCCTATGACCCCCAACCCACCCCTTTAACTGCACTAGGAAGGCCCCTTACTTTAACAAGGCTAAGGCCTATTTCACCTGCCTGTGCGCGCCCTTGTCATTGATGGGTTTCAAACTTTGGACCTCCCCACCAGTGCGCCTATGCCTCTTCCACTCACCTGCATTGTTTTTTTTCATTTTATGATATATATATATTTATATATATATTTCATTATAGTTTATTCCATATATATATATATATATTGAAATTCATATTTAAAATATGTTTTGTGTGTGTGTTTGTGTGCTTACAAATACATACATATATATATTTATATATATGTGTGCAACTATAAATATAATTATTCATATTTATATTTATTTACATATATTATATATTAATATTTATATACATACATTAGAATATGTAGATAAACTTATATATTTTTGTCAATAGACACAAATATATATATATATATAATTATATTTAAACCTTATATATACATTAATTGTATATGTATATGTATATAAATTTTCATATATTTGTATTTTAAATAAAATGGATATTATTTTTTATTTAGATAAGGTATATGTGTTGAGAAATATATTTTATATTTAAATATATATAATTATTTATTTATAAAATTACATTTTTATGAGTGAATATATAAAAAATATGCACATGTTGTTATATATTTGATTATAAATAACATAATATTGTTAAAAATGATAAAATTTCAAAACCATAATATCAATATGAATGTAATACCTAGGAATAAATTTAGTGCCCACTAAAAACGGGAAAAAAGACCCCCTTAAAAGAGGTTTAAATTGCATCGAATGTTCAAAAATTTGGGTACCCCGACTAAAAATCTCAGTTCTAGAGGCCTTTTTGGCCTTTTTTGGCCTCCAAAAGTGTGACATAGGTTTTCCATTTATCACCAGTACGTAGTTATCATTGCAGTATTTGATTTGATATTTGGTAGAATCTAAACAAACACCTGGATCGAAAGTTATGTCCATTTGAATTTTGAGTTACTTTTTCAAATTACTTTCAATATTTTATTAATTTTTTTATTTTATTATATTAATTTTTTTATTAAATGAATATTACTCAATAATAATTAGAAAATTATGAATTTATAAAATATTTTTATTATTTTATAAGCCATTTTCACTAATTATCTTATATAATAATTGTAAATACCTATTTAGCCTTATTAGAAACATATTGGAGAAATATAAATTATATTTTTATCAATATAAATATATTTATATATTAATATATTAATTTTACTGAGATTTTTTTTTTAAATATACCATTTATCAGCGCTTGTAAAAAAGCGTTGATAAAGGGAGATCTTTATGAGCACTTATAAAAAAACCACTAATTAAGGGGGTCCCTTTAAGAATGATAAAAAAACACTAATAAAGGGGTTACATTTATCAACTCTAAAAAAGTGCAGATAAAGGTACCCCCTTTATCAGTGTTTTTTAATTTTGTTAAAGAGTGGTGCTGCGTAAATCTGTTTTTGTGGCAGTGAAGATCGAACCACACCAGATATGATTTTTGACTTGCTCCTTCTACTTTACCAAAAGAAAATTTAATATAGCGGATCATAATTTAACTACTTGAGGGATCTTGAATGACCCACATGTCTGGTTGGATCTATTCTCCACTTGGAGATCTTCTCTTGTTTTTCCCGGTCTTTGATCTCTTAATATATGAGTTACTCATTTTCTTCAAAAACAAATTGTGTGTGGGGGGAGGTGGGTTGGAGGGGTACTCAATCATGTTATGTTGGACCAGTACGATGCAAGTACTTGGTAGGGAGGAGACACATCACCATCGACTAATCTCACTATTGCATTGTTTGGCAGGGGGTGAGGAGACTTGTTTTGGTTATTGTAATGACGTTTGTTTCCCTTTGATCACTCAGGGCCATGTTATGACATTTGGGTCATGTTTCTCATAGACATATGTGCTTCTCGTCATGTATGGGTCCCTCTTAACTCAGTTCTAAAAAGATTTTTTATTTATGATGTTCAATAAATGGGGTTTGACCCGTAACCAGTTTTAAAAAGTCATATATAAATCATATTTTAAAAAATATATTGTATTTTTATCAATATTAACATATATATATTAATATATTATTTTTAATAATGTATATATATATACCTTTTTTTATCCCTTTTTAACGTTGAAAAAGGGTATCTTTATCACGTTTTAGCTAGCTGTGATGAAAGGTATCGTGGTTTATGGAAGTTTATGTAGTAGTGAAGTCGGTTGGAATGAATTACCTATAAGATATCAGATTGATAATTTTCATACCTCTCACTCTGAGTTATCAACATCAATACAATTGAAAACAAATTGGTAGGAATACTAAGGGTTATAAAGCACAATATAAAGGAATTTGAATATATTAGAGTGCTTGAAAGTACATCTCTTCCATGGTTTTCTCATATTCATGATTTCCCACGTCCTCCTTTGTACCCACCTCCGTTGCCACCCCCATGACCACCTCCAACACAACCACCACCACCACCTCCACTATACCCTACCCCGCCACCCACACCTCCCCCATGTCTTGCCCCACCGCCACCTTTAATTCCCCCTCCAGCTCTGCCTCCTTTTCCCCTGCCTGCCCCACCGCCCGCACCTCCGTCACCCCCACCGGCACCTCCACCACCACCACCACCGCCTCCAATTCCCCCTCCGGCTCTACCGCATTTTCCCCTGCCTACCCCACCGCCCGCACCTCCTCCACTATCTCCATCAGAACCCCCACCATCACCTCCATCGCCACCACCTTTTCCTCCTCCGACACCATCACCTTTGCCTCCTCCAGTACCGCCACATGTACCTAGACCACTACCAACACCCCAACCCCACCTTTTCCTCCCCCAGTACCACCTTCTATGCCACCCCTGAACCACAACTCACACCAATACCACCACCACCACGCCCCCACCAATGTCGCTTCCACCTCCTTCAACACCACCACCACCAGCACCACCACCATGTCCTACCCCACCACCACCACCAACACCCATACCACCACCTTTTACTCCTCAAAAACCACCTCCTATTCCACCTATGTTTCCTCCTACACCAATACCCCCACCTACATGTCCCCCACAATGGCCTCTTCTGTAGCCTCCTCCGCCTCCTCCGTCAGCACCTTCAATGCCTGTGAGTTCAAGGACATCCTCCAAGCAGCTCCCATTGGATAATCCTTGGACAAGAAATGATACAAAAAGGATTATTAGCCACACTATTAGGAACATGTCCATTGTGTGGAACTGTAAGATAATGGTGGGGAGTGTTGGCTATACAAGCCAAGAAATTTTAGAGGAATAAAATTAACATACAAGGCAAATGAGTTTTCAAGATTTTTATTTGGAATATTTTTCAGACTATAATTTCCAACAATTTATAAGAATTTACAAATTAATGAAACAAAAAAATTAAATGGACACATTAATGAAATAAAATATCCAAATTAAACATACACATTAATGAAATAAAATACCCACATTAAATGAACACGCGGGGAGAAAAAAGGTGGCGGGGGGGGGGGGGGGGTGTTAAAAAAATGTCGTGAAAATAAATGTGAGATGCTTGATGTGTGGGTTTTTGTTTGAATTTCCAACACTCCCCTTCAAACCAAAAATAGCTTCATCCCGAGCATCATTCTGAGTTTCTGAAGTCATCTTTCAGTAATTCCTTTGTGAAAATATCAGCCACCAACTCCGTAGTATGAAAATATTCTAATTTTATCATTTTCTGCTTCACATGATCTCTCATAAAATGGAATTGGGTATCAATATGTTTGATTCTTCCATGATGCACCAATTTTTTTGGAAAGTTCAATTTATGACTTGTTGTTCACATATATCATTATGGATCCATCCTACAGATTCTTCATCTCCTTCAGCATATTTCTCAACCATATTCCTCCACAAACAGTGGATGGTTCCACCAAGTACTATTATTCACATGTGGACAAGGCGGCCACACTTTGATTCCTTGAATTCCATGTGAAAGTAGTCGATCCAAGAAAAAAATACATACCCAGTGGTGCTTTTTCATTCATCTTGGTCACCTCCCCAGTAATTGTTTGAGTATCCATGCATATTTTCTTCTTCATTATATGGATTAAAATGGAAAAAATCCATCATTACTTTAACATACCTAAGGAAATGTTTTACCTCTAGACAATGTGACTCTTTTGGTGCTTACATGTTCCTACTTCGAAGACCAACACTTTAGACAATATCAGGCCTTTTGATTGTGAGATACCCCATGATTCCAATGAGACACGTGAATAAATTAGATTCAAATTTTATTCCTTCTCCATCTTTTTTTCAGTTTTAAGATTGTTTCTATAGGTGTGTTTACAGTATTGCAATTGGCCATCTTGAATTTTTGAAGCAACTCTCTGGAATACCTTTTATGAGATATATAAATGATTCTATGTTGTTTCTTTACCTCTATGCCCATAAATAAAGACATGATAAATCCATCGGTCATCTCGAACTCCTTGAACATGGACTCCTTAAATTCAGAGAACATCGATCAGTTGTTCCCTGTAAATAGAAAATCATCAACATACAAGCATGCAATAAGTATTTCACCACAACCATTCCTCTTGATGTAAATTTCATGCTCATATGGACATTGGGAAAAGCCGTTATCTCGAATATAGTTGTCAAAGCATGAATTCCAAGCATGAGGAACCTACATCAAACCATAAAAATATTTCGTCAGTCGATACACTTTTTCTTTCTCCCCTTGAATAACAAAGCCTTCAGGCTAGTCAACATAGACCTCTACCACTAGAATTCTATTCAGGAATGCATAATTCACATCAGTTGGTATATCATCCAACTGTGGTGAACAACAAGGGAGATAATAATCCTCAGAGTGTCAAGGTGAGAAACAAGAAAGAACACTTATTCATACTCCACCCCGTGCTTCTGTTTTTACCCCTTTACTATAAGCATTTCCTTTTATTGATTGATTTCACCATGAAAATTTCTCTTGATCTTGTACAACCATTTTACACCAATGGTTTTCAAGATATTAGTAAGTGTGGTCAGATACCATGTTTCATTTTTCTCTATGGAACAAATTTCTTCTTCCATATCCATTCTCCAACATTCTTCCCTCGTGGCTTCCTGAAACGTCAGAGGATCATGATCTGCATATAGGAAAAAAACTATTTACCTCTTCGGTTTCCTCATAAATGTTGCTTAAGACTTTCATTTTTATGGGCACAATGGTTGAGGATGATCTTTCCAAATTTTGACTTGATGAAGTTATTTTAGGAGTGGTGGAATGTCATCTTGGACTCCTGTGTACTAAAGATGCGCCTGAGGAAGGTGTTGTTGGCATTGCTCCTGATGATCATGCCTTTCTTCAGGATCTTCTGTTTCAACTAGAATCTCTTTGTTGGATTCTTCATCGTTCCATTTCCAAGATTATTACTCACTATAGAGCACATCTCTACTCACCACTAATTTATTGGTTAGTGGATTATAGATCTTATATTCTTTAGACTCTTCACTATAGCTGATGAAGATGCACTTTTCACAATGATCATCATGCTTCCTTATTCCCTCTTTTATAACATGAGCATAGGAAACTCACCCGAAGATTCTTAGGTTTCCTATTCTCAGTTTTTAGCCACTCCATGCCTCTTGTGGGGTCATGTTTCAGACACTCTTGGTTGGACATCGATTGAGCAGATATGCAGTACATGTCATTGATTCTACCCATATATTATTTTTCATTCCTTTCTCCTTCAACATGGTCCTAGTTATGTCAGGGATGGTGTAGTTATTTATTTCTATAATTCCATTATGTTGTGGTGTATAGGAAGCAATATATTGTTGCTTGATGCCTTATTCCCAGTAAAAATATTGAAATGCATTTGAAGTGAATTATCCACCTTTGTCATATCTATGAACTTTGATTCTATAACCACATTCATCTTCAACATGATTTTTGGACATTTTAAAGATAAAAAATGCATAATATTTTTCATTGATGCAATACACCAAGAGTTTCCCACAAAAATCATCAATGAGGGTAATAAAATACCTATTACCTCTAAGTGAGGGTGTTTCAAGTGGTCCATAGATATCAGTGTGAACCAAATGAAGTGGTTCATTTTCTCTTCTAGACACTCCACTTGGGAAGGAGTTATTTTGTTGCTTGCTGAGTGTACGTGCCTCACACACATGATTTGGAACTTCAATCTATGGAAATCCATGCACCATTCTTGATGAGGATAGAAGTTTAATCCCACTAAAATTTAGATGTCCGAATTGCAGATGCCATCTCCATGAGTCATTCTTCATGATTCCCAAAAGACACTCCTCAACCTTTTTATTGATACGCATCAGAAACATGTGATTCTTATCCATTTGGACTTGAGAAACAAGTCTACTGTAAGCATCCCTTATAGACAAAGAAGAATTTTCCATGTGTATAACATACCCCTTTTCAAGGATTTGGCCAAAACAAATGATTTTTTTTTTCATATTTGGTATATAATACACATTAGAGATGTAATTTTACTGACTAGTCTTCAAATAGATTTTGATTTTACCTTTTTCACTCATGGCCACCTTTGATTAGTTTCCAAAACTCACGTCAACAAAAACTTCTTCTTTGAGTTCCTCGAAAAATTCTTTGTTACCACTCATGTGGTTTCTGGAACCCGTGTCGAGATACCACCCATTGGGGCATTCACATGCCTTTTCTTGTGTGAGGAGGAGTGTGGTGCTTTATTCTTAATGATGAGAAGTTTCACCATAGTTGGATCATTCATCATGATCCTCTTTTCTCCAACAACCAAAGGCATAATGGTAAAATTTCTTACAGTTGTGGCATTGAATGTTCTTTGTATTTCCATGACCATGCATGAATCGAACTCTATCATTCCCTCTTCCATGAAAGCAGGTAGGATTTTGTTTCTTTTGTTTATGGCATGGATAATATCCACATTCTATTCATATTGCATGATGACTACCTCATTGCGTGTGTCCATTCTTTTGTTCTTGTAGAGTCAACTTGGACTCTAAGGCATTCTCTATTGTTGAATCAACATTATTTTGCATCCATTTCTCATGCACTTACAATGACCCCATGAGTTCTTCAATGGACAGTCCCTCTAAATCCTTTGATTATTTCATTGCCACAACCACATGTTCAAACTTGGTTGTGAGAGATCGAACTGATTTTTAAATAAAAAGAATGTCCTCTACCTTTTCACTATTCATTTTCAAATTGTTAACAATAAAAATTAATCTTGAGAAATAATCAGAGATAATCTCACATTCATTCATATGCGCCACTTAAAAATATGATCTTAATGTTTGAAGATGTACCCATGTCATTCGATCAACACCATAGAAGATGGTGGAAAGGGTATCCCAAGATTTCTTTCTTGATGTTTCTTGAGAAATTTTTTGGAATGTTGATTCATCCAACCCTTGATAGAGGAGGAACAATACCTTGTTGTATTTCTTTCTTTGATTTTAGAGGCCCATATTTTCTTCATTCATGAAGGCAGATTATTCCTCCCTAGAGAGTATAATATACTTGTCAGTGATGATCTCCCATAATTATAATGACCCGAATAACACCTTCATTTGGATGCACCACCTTTCGTAGTTTTCCTTAGATAGCTTTGGAACTTGCGGTTGGATTTCAACCATCTTAAAAAAATTGTAGGATCTTGGTAACCTAGATCTGATAGTAGTTTGTTGTCTATAAAAGCCAAGAAATTTTATAGTAATTAAATTGGCACACAACAAAAAAAAATTCATGATTTTTATTGCGCATATTTTATCAGACTACAATTGCCAACAATTTATAGGCATTAACAAAAGAATAAAACAACCAAATTAAATGGACACATTAATGAAATAAAACAACCACATTAAACAAACACATTAATGAAATAAAACAACCACATTAAATGGACACATATAGAGAAAAAACATAAGGGGGAAAATATGTGTTGTTAATACACGCTGCATGAAAAAAATACGGGGAAAATAAACATGGGATGCTAGACGCGTGGGTTTTTGTTTGCATTTCCAATAGGGAGTGGGGAGGTAGTTATAGGAAGGAGAGTTTGTTTCAGTATGAATTGTAAATAAATACAAAAATGCGTAACTGTGGGCGGTGGAGCCCTGTAGTTTCAACCATCATGGAAATTTGGTTTGATGAATGGTGTGGGCTTGATTTCAAAGACTGGATTCTAACGACCACGATACCTGATTCCCTTGATTTATTCTGCCTGACCACCTTCAAGGCATCCTTTTAAAACAAAATATTAAACCAATTTATAATTATAAAATTTTAATAATAAAAGATCAATAAAAATGTAAAATAACAATAATAAATATATAATAATAATAAAATATCATTATACATTGTCATTTTTTTTAAAGTATTATATTTTCAAGTATTTTTATTTACTAGTATAATAATTATTGGTTAAAATTTTTATGCTTTGATTTGTTTAAATGTTTTAAAATAAAATTAAGGCATTTTTTAATCTAATATATATTTTAAAATTTTAACAAAAATTAATATTATAATAACTTTTTGATACATACATAGTTATATATTTTTATAAATTTTTAAAATAATTTTTTTTAATTCCCATTTATTTTTATATAAAATAGTGTATTTATGTGTGTGTGTTTGTATATATATAGTTTTATAGTATTTTAAAAAATTATAATTCCTAATATTTTCATTGAAAAAAATATATTTTAATATAAGTTATTTTAAAAACCAAAAAATCTTAAAAATAGTGTCTATATATAAACATGTATATATCTGCCAGGGTTGATAGGGTTCTTCTAGGGTTTCCTAGGGTTTGAAGATTCATGGGGTTTCCAATGATTGGTAGGGATTTGCCGGTGCAGTTGTGATAACGGTTGGCAAAAGAGGTTCCCTCGAAAACCATCACATCATTATAGTTGATCTAAAATGTGATGAAGATATCAAGAACATGTCCATCTCAAATCCTCTCTTTTGCATTATACTAATGGGAATCCCATTCCGAGGGAGATAAAAACATATTATTAAAGAGATCAGAGATTGCATCAGGGACTTTATAGAATGGGACCGGTCAGGCCCATCCTTTGGGGGCCTTTTGTGTGAATTTGGATCATGATTGATGTCACCCTCCAACTCTTTAGGGGAATGTTTCTTTTCATGGAAAACTCAAAGATATATATGGATCTTGTTTGAGTAGGAAAAATGACCATTTTTAATTCTTCTATGGATGCATTGGCCATTTGAAAAATCATTGCAACACAAAGCTGACAGATGATAAGGGTAATATCGTTATGCAATATGGCACTTGGCTCTATGAAAGAAAACATCAGATTATCCTTTATATTAGAATAAAAAAGGCCTAGGGATAGGGAAAAACTCACCAAATCCCTATGCACACATGCTACTACTAATCAAAACATGGTTATCATGATATGGTTGTCATGATTTTTTACAGATCCTAGTGATCACGGGTGACTGAAAGATATGGAGAAGCCAACTCCCTTGGCCGTTTCTAGTGACTTGGAGAGTGATCTCGTTGAGCTGGATAAATTCCCTTCAGAGATGATCATTTTACAAGCATTCCCTTTTATAGAATCTGAGGGGAGTCCAAAACCCCCTACAATATGAGACATATATTCTTTGACCCTCCAAACCTAGATCTTCCCATAGGTGTAGAACATCTCATGATACCCTCTCAGGAAGGTGAGAAAATTCTTGAGATGACTTTGTTGGGACCTAGAAAACAGTATACACAGAGTAAGAAAATTAGAGGGGACTCTGGTTCAGAATTCACTGGGGAAGAACTTTGCGGCTCCAAACGTAGTTCTGAATCCCCACGGATGGCTGATCGCTACCCAAAAAATTGAGATTTATGGAAGATGGATTTTTTTCTTCAATTATCAGAGGCAAAGGATATATTGACCCAACACCACCTGACACAATAAAAATCTTATGCTAGAACTGTCATGGGCTTGGAAACCCACATTTAGTTCGGATACTCATGTGTCATTGCACTACAAGTCATCCAAATATGGTCTATTCGAAACTATATTTGAAAGTAAGGACATGGATGGTATAGGAAAAATTCCTTACTTTTAAGGATTCTTCTCAGTCTCCCACCTTGGACACCCGGGTGGTCTCTATATTCTCTAGAGGTAGGATATGGATGTTAGAGTTAATTATTTTTTTTGTCGAATCACATTTCCACCTCTAATTACAAAAAAGACATCCCAACATGGGAATTCATTGGAATTTATGAATGGCCCTCCCATTGAGATAAATTGAAGTCTCCGATGTTTCTTCAATCTATGTATGAAAGGTTACATGGACCTCCCTTTTCAGTGGGGATTTAAACAAAATTATGTTTCTCTTAAAAAATAAAGGGAGATCTAGTATATCAAAGGCCTCTCTGATGAAGTTTCAACAAGAATCTATGATAGAAAACCTTTTTGATTTTGGAAATTCAGCTTCACCTTTTACATGGTTCTTAGGGAACTTTGAAAGCACCCACATAATGGAGTTTCTGGATCGTTTCTTGGGGTCAATCGAGTGGAATAATCTGTTTAGGTTTTCCTAAAGTTAAAGAAGATGATTAAGTGGTTTGTGATAGCTGTAAGTCTAGAGATCTTGATTCAGGAAGGAACATTCACTTCATTGCTTCAATATTGAAATCCCAGAGTGCTAACCAAAAAAACTAGGTGATACGATTAAAAAATTTGAATGTACTTCACTCTACCCCCTATGATGTTACTTTTTCTAGAATTATTTTTCATGATGTGAAGCTAGATACGTCCATTATTATTAGGTAATGATTTTTTTCCATGCATTTTTGTGAATAACACATTAAAGAAGGTGACAACAACACCACTTGTTTTTATCCGAAGTTCTTCAGGAGGTGTCACATGAACTCTATCTCAAGGTTGTGTAATTACAAAGGTATAACTATTTCTAATGAATCAGGGATCCAAGATTTTTCCATGAAGTTTTTCTATAATCTCTACACAATAGGTGAAGCTACCTTTTTAGCTAAAAATTGAGTCTTATATTAAACTTGTGATTACAAATGCTATGAATCACCATATCATGTGAAATTTCACTAATGTAGAAATTATAGGGGACCTCAAGAAAATACATTCTATTAAAGTGCTAAAGAGGTATGGTTTTCATTCCCTTTTCATAAAAAATTTTTGGCATATTGTTGGACCTGATATATTGTTCACACCTTCCAGGGGCCTTCATCAGGGTGAACCTCTTTCCCCTTTTTTATTTATTTTAGTGGATGCTGTTTTCTATCATCTTATTTTAGTAGTAGAAAAATATAATGTTATTCATGGGGAAAAAGTTTTCCAATAAATCCCACTTGTTCTTTCATTACTTATTCTTTTTTGTGTTCTTTGGCACCATTGGATTCCCATTGTGGTCAATTTGGACACTCCAAAGATTTATTTTCTGGATTCAATGCATGGATATCCAACAAACCAATCTAAAATGATGGATTTTTTCAATTTTTAATACACTACATCCAAAAATTTAGAACTAAACATCTAGTTATATAATTTATATTATCTTTTAAGGATGATTCTATTATGATAGGGAAGTGTGTGAATATCATCAACATCATGGAATGAGGTTAGGGGAAAAGGAAAAGAAACATGAAATGTACTAAGACTAGATAAAAATCATGGTATATATAATAATATTTCACTATCCAATCACATAAAAAAATTACTTATATTTCTCAATGTTTCTGCAGTGCCTAAAACTAATAAACGGTAAATATTGTGGCTATTATGTTTATAAATTTATGAAATAGAACATATTCCATGAACAAATCAGTATCCTTGAAGAGGTATTTTTGAAGATAATTTCTGTTTAAATTAAAATAATTATTAATCCTTTATGTATTTATATTTTTTTTAGTACTACCATGACTTCCGAAAACAGTCATATTCACAAGACGATATATATATTCTTGGAAAAGAATGGGCAACATACCCGATGGAAGAATGTACAAATATACAATGAATATGGTAAAATTCTCGAATAATTTCAACTTTTATAATATTGTATACCTTATCATTCTTTTTTTGATGGTAATGTTGAGATTTGTACGGGCGAAATGCCCTCTTGAAAATCATGGTTGTTGGTGGTCCTTGTTTTCCCACAAAATGAATTGCATATTGATTGTTTTTTAAAAGAAATTGTTGGTCCTCATTTATATGGAATGTGTGTTGTTTATAGAACAAAAAATATAATGAGTATCTAGAAGGGGTTTCGCCATCCCTTGAGTTTTTATGACATCTTGATACATAATGGGCAGAAGAGCTTACTCTACTCTTCTTGTTTTCAACAATAAGAAGGGTTTTTATCCAAAAAATATCGATTCAATATGAAACATTGGTAGTTCCCCTATTTAGTCGACCTAGTGAAGAACCAACTGTCATATATTCATTTGGAGGTCCTGAATATATTATAGTTGGTTCTTCACAGGGCCGACTAAAGCTATGACGCAGAAGGGGGATGTTATTCTGTGTCAACCGTATAATAAAAGTGATTCATAAGTCCTTTGTGAAAACCAAGAAAACATGCTCCGATTTTCATCCAAATTATGTAAAGTGATTCATAAGTCCTTTTGGATGTGTATGAAGTAGTCTCACATCAAACCTATGGACGATGCGACCCATATGACTCAAATTGCTTGTTTTTTGTTTGAAATGACATTTTCATAAAAAACACAAATGACATACTAAAAACTAAGGAAATGCATTTTTACTGTTTTGATACTTTAAGAAAATTATCAATCAGTAATTTTTTATGTGTACGAATCAACTGCACCTCAATCCGATGCATAGTGTCACTGGTATGACTCCAAATGTGTCTTATTATTTAATATTGACATTAATTAAAGTAAAAAAACACAACTCACATACTGAAAACTAAGAAAATGCATTCATTTTATTTTGATATTTTAGGAAAATGATCCGTGAGTTAGTTTGAATGTGCAATAATCAACCACACATCAATCCGATGAACGGTGTGATAGGTCTGACTAAAAGTGTCCACAATCAGTTTAAAATTGAAATTTTAACTCAAGACGTGCCACTCACTGAAAACCAAGATAATGTGCTCTGATTGTCTTCTGTATTATGAAAAATGATATTTAAGTCCTTTTTGATTTTTATGAAGTAGTTTCAATTCAAATCGAAGCGCCCCGTATGACTCAAATTTCATGTTTTCGATTTGAAATGACATTTTATTAAAAAACACAACAAACATACTAAAACCCAAGGAAATGAATTATGATTCTTTTGATTCTTTAGAAAAATGATCCATCAGTAATTTTCAATGTGTAGGAATCAACCAAACCTCAATCCGATACATGGTGTCCCTGGTATGACTCCAAATGTTTCTTGTTATTTTAAATAGACATTAATTAAAGTAAAAAAACACAACTAACATTCTGAAAATTGAGAAAATGCATTTGGATTGTTTTGATATTTCAGGACCAGGATCTATGAGTCATCTGTGATGTGTAGGAATCAACCCCACCTCAATCCGATGAATGGAGTGACTGGTCTGACTAAAAGTGTCCAATATGAGTTTAAAATTGACATTTTAACTCAAAACGTGTCACTCACTAAAAGCCAAGAAAACACACTCTGATTGTCTTCAAAATTAAGGACAAAAATATTTAAGTCCTTTTTGATGTGTATGAAGAATTCTCAAATCAAAACGATGCACGATGTGACCTGTATGAATCAAATAGAATGTTTTTAGTTTGAAATGACATTTTAGTTAAAAAAACAAACATACTAAAAACAGAGGAAATTCATTCTGATTGTTTTGAAACTTTAAGAAAATGATCCATCAGTCATTTGTTACATGTAGGAATCGACCACACCTCAATCTAATACACAATGTCACTGGTATGACTTCAAATGTGTATTGTTATTTAAAATTGACATTAATTCAAGTAAAAAAACACAACTAACATACAAAAAACTTTAAAATGAATTTGGATTGGTTTTATATTTTAGAAAAATGATCCATGAGTCAATTTTGATGTGTAGAAATAAATCCCACATCAATCTGATGAATGGTGTGACCAGTCTGACTAAGAGTGTCCGCTATCAATTTAAAATTGACATTTTAACTCAAAAAGTGTCACTCACTGAAAACCAAGAAAACATGCTCCAATTGTATTCCAAATTAAGTACAACATTTTAAGTCCTTTTTTTCTTGTATGAAGTAGTCTCACATCAAACTGATGCACGATGCAACCCGTATGACTCAAATTACATGTTTTCGGTTTGAAATGACATTTTAGTAAAAAAAAAACAACAAACATACTGAAAATCATAGAAACACATTCTGATTGTTTCCATACTTTCGGAAAATGATTCATCAGTCATTTGTGACATGAAGGTATCAGCCAAATCTCAATATGACACACAGTGTCACCGGTATGACTCTAAATGTGTCTTGTTATTTAAAATTGATATTAATTCAAGTAAAAAAAATTGACATAATAAAAACTAAGAAAATACATTAAGATTGTTTTTATATTTTAGGAAAATGATCCATGAGTCAGTTGTGATGTGTATGAATCAACTCCACCTCAATCTGACAAACAGTGTGACCGTTATGACTAAAAGTGTCCACTATCAGTTAAAAATTGACATTTTAACTCAAAAAGTTTCACTCACTAAAAACAAAGAAAATGCACTCCAATTACATTCTAAATTAAGGAATGTGATTTAAAATTTCTTTGTGACATTTATGAAGCTGTCTCATATCAAACTGATGCATGATGCAACCCATATTACTCAAATTGCTTGATTTCAGTTTGAAAAGACATTTTAGTAAAAAGCACAACAAACATTAAGAAAACTGAGGAAATTCATTCTGATTATTTTGATACTTTAGGAGAACAATCCATCAGTCATTTTTGATGTGTAGTAATCAACCACACCTCTATACAACACACAGTGTCACCGGTATGACTCCAAATGTGTCTTGTTATTTAAAATAGACATTAATTCATGTAAAAAACACAACTGACATACTGAAAACTAAGAAAAATCATTCTGATTGTTTTAATATTTTAGGAAAATGATACATGAGTCAGTGGTGATGTATTGGAATCAAACCCACCTCAATCTAAAAAATGGTGTGACTGGTATGACTAAAAGTGTCCGCTATCAGTTTAAAAATGACATTTTAACTCAAAACATGTCACCCACTAAAAACCAAGAAATCTCAATCTGATTGTCTTACAAATTATGGATATTGATTCTTAAGTCCTTTTTCATGTTTATGAAGCAGTCTCATATCAAACTGACGCATGACTCAGCTTGTATGACTCAAATTTCATGTTTTCGGTTTGAAATGAAATTTTAGTATAAAAATAAAAAAAACATATTTAAAACCAATAAATGCATTACAATTAATTTAAAACTTTATTAAAACAATCCATACATCATTTGAGACATGTAAGAATCAACCGAACCTCAATCTGAGGCACAATGTTCCCGGTATGACTCCAAATGTGTCTTATTATTTAAAATTGACATTAATTCAAGTAAAAAAACACAACTGACATACTGAAAACCAAGAAAAAACATTCATATTGTTTTGATATTTTTTGAAAATGATCCATGAGTCAGTTGTGATGTGTAGGAATCAACCATGCCTCAATCCGATGAACGGTGTGACCGGTCTGACTAAAAGTGTCTGCTATCAGTCTAAAATTGACATTTTAACTCAAAATGTGCCACTCACTAAAAAGTAAGAAAATGATTTCTGATTGTCTTCCAAAATAAGGACAGTGATTTGTAAGTCCTTTGTGATGGGTATGAAGTAGTCTCAAGTTAATCCAACACACGATGTGACCTGTATGAATCAAATTTTATGTTTTCATTTTGAATTGACATTTTAGTAAAAAAACACAATAAACATACTTAAAACTAAGGAAATTCATTCTGATTGTTTTGATACTTTAAAAAAATGATCCATCAGTCATTTTAGATGTGTAGGAATCAACAACACCTCAATATGACACTCGGTGTCACCGTTATGACTCCAAATGTGTCTTGTTATTTAAAATTGACTTTAATTCAAGTAAAAAAACACATCTAACATACTAAAAACCCAGAAAACACATTCATATTTTTTTGATATTTCAGTAAAATGATCCATGATTTAGTTTTGATGTGTTGGAATCAACCCCACCTCAATCTAACAAACTTTGTGACCAATCTGACTAAATGTGTCCACTATCAGTTTAAAATTGACATTTTAACTCAAAAAATGTCACTCACTGAAAACCAAGAAAACACGCTCTAATTGTCTTCCAAATTAAGGACAATAATTTTTAAGTCCTTTTTGATGTGTATAAAGTATTATCATGTCAAACCAATGCACGATGCGACCTGTATGACTCAAATTGCATGTTTTTGGTTTGAAATAACATTTTAGTAGAAAAACAATAGACATAATAAAAAATGACGAAATACATTTCGATTGTTTTGATACTTTAGGAAAAAGATCCATCATTCATTTTTGACATGTAGTAATCAACCTCACCTCAATCTGATGCATGGTGTCATTGATATGATTCCAAATGTGTCTTGTTATTTAAAATTGAGATTAATTTGAGTAAAAAAATAGAACAGACATACTGAAAACTAAGAAAATGAATTAGTATCATTTTTATATTTTAGTAAAATGATCCATGAGTCAGTTTTTATGGGTAGGAATCCACTCTACCTCAATCTGATGAATAGAGTGACCGGTATAACTAAAATTGTCTGCTATGAGTTTAAAATTTATATTTTAACTCAAAAAGCGTCAATCCCTGAAAACCAAGCAAACACACTTCAATTGTCTTCCAAATTAATTACAACGATTCGTAAGTACTTTTTGACATGTATAAATTAGTCTCATGTCAAACCGACACACGATGCAACCAGTATGACTCAAAATGCATATTTTCGGTTTGAAATGACATTTTAGTAAAAAAATACAACAAACATACTGAAAATCAAAGAAATGCATTCTGATTGTTTTGATACTTTATAAAAATGATATATCGGTCATTTGCTATGTGTAGGAATCAACCCGACCTTAATACGACACACAATGTCACCAATATGACTCCAAATGTGTCATTTTTTTAATTTATTCTTCATATTAATGTTTAATTTATTTCTTTATAGTATTACTAATGTAATATTTGTTTTATTATATAGGTGGAACATTTTTCTCATGTTGGAATGATTTGTTCATTGACTATTACTAATAGAGGACAATTTTTAGAGGGGACCACAATCATCAAATGAGAAAACATTATTGATTTTTACTATTTTTTGGATATTTGTAAATGTAATTTAAGAAAACATTGTTCAAAATGTATATAGAAGTGTTTTTTTGGTATATAACATGAGTGAATATTTTTTATTCATGATTTATTTTAAATTTATATAGATTTTTTTCCAAAATTTCGTGTGTGTTTCTTGTTGATTCATCATTTTCATCGTGTATGCGGTTCTTTTGTATATATATATATTGATTGGTTATTTTTTATCAGGGTTTTGTTGGTTTGTGCCGGTTATTTTTTCTAGTTTTATTATTTTGGTCGGCTATTTATTTTATTTACAGGTTTTTGGGGTGTTGTTATGTAAATAGCACGCCCAGACAGGGAAGCTTTTATCAGTGCTAGTTGAAGTGCTGATAAATGGGGACATTATCAGCTCTTCAAATAGCACTAATAAAGGTGATCCTTTATCAGCAGTTTTCTGAGTACTGATAAAGGGGGTCATTTATCAGTGCTTTTTAGTGCTGATAATGCATACCCCCCTTTAATAGAGACTCAATTAAAAATGCCTTTTTAGCGCTAATAAAGGCCTTTTTAGCGCTGATAAAATCATTTTTTGTGGTAGTGTTATCTCACAGAGGTTTCTGGTCATGAAGGCCTCTTCTCATATAGGGATTGGATTGCGTACATCCTTAATTGTGAAGGATTTTTCTCAAAGTCGTTTTTGCTTGTGGAGATCTTGGAAGTAGTTTTTTCTCAGAAAAGTTGTTGCTCATAGTGGGCATTGCTCACGAAGTACTTTTCTCACAGATTTCTTGGGTTGCGAAGGTCTTAGCGCATGGAGGGTTGGGTCCATTCACATCTATATCTGATTTTTTTACTTATGGAGCTCTTTGCTCATAGAGGGATTTTCTTATATAGATATTTTCTTGCAGAGGATATATACAGACCCACAAGACAATGGAGAACAAATTGGTATCCCAATGGAAACACCTCTCTCTTCTGAAAAAGAAAAAATACCCTAATATTGCAACACTGAATGAAGACCCATTTATGGTTTATTGTGTTAATCTTCTTGCAATAGAAAAAATTATCTCAAAATATCCCATCAATTTTCCTGCCCTGAAGAACACACTTCAATTAATATGTCGTTTGGATGATGGAGTCTCTATATGTGATATTGGATCTGGACGTCTCAATTTTGAGTTCTTCAATAAAAAATACAGACACATGGTTATCCTCTTAAGTCCTTTGTCATTTAATAACCAAATGATACTAATGGAGGATCTAGAAAATAATTAGGATGTGATAAAAGTCACCCTTTCCAAATCACCCTTCTGGGTGTAGATTTTGGGGGTCCCCTTCTGGGCCAGATCAAAGTGCATCATGGGAGAAATTGGATCACGTATCGGTGAATTCATGGAATTGGATTGATTATACCATATTCAATGGGGGCATTTCACGTTGATAAGGGTCTCAATTGATGTTGTTTTACCTCTATTAAGAGGTTCTTTTCTTTCAAAAGAGAATTAAAAAACTTGTATTGGTTTTGATAATGAAAAGACATTGATCGTCTATTTCTTTTTTGGGTACATCAGGGATACATAGGAGTGAACCTCTATGAAAATTGATGGAGAAGGTAATGTTTCATGCATTATGGCCCTATATCCATGCTAAAAATCATGGAAAAACGTTTTTTCAAAAATATGAAAAAATAAGGATAGAGAGAAACTTTACAAGGCCCTACTCAAGCAAAATTTCAATGACTATGAGAGGACCATATTACTAGGGTCACTGTAATTTTTTATAGACTTTGATGAGGAAAATAATCCAAATGAAGCAAGAAACATAGCCCCTCGAGCTAGCCCTCATGCCTCTGGGAGCGCAATTGAAATCCTAAATAATGAGCCCTTGGAAATTAAAACCTTGCCTTCATCCCTGCATCGATATCCCTAGGACAGACCTAAAATACCATTCATCCTAAAACAAATTTTCACAGACCCCCTAGACGCGGTTCCACCCCCATACTTTGAACATCTAGACCCGATTCCTCCCTTATGCATTGAACATCGAGACCCAGTCCCTCCCATAGGAATAGAAATTTTATGGCTCACCTCCTAGGATATATATGACAAGAAAGGGTTGACATAAACTGATGTAAAACAACACAATATATGGAGAATTATAAGTGGAGTGGACTTGAGATTTAACCCCCCCCCCCCACACACATAGAGAACATTGTGGATACAAGAGAAGAACAGATTCAACCCCGGGGAGTGAGAATATCCCAAAAATATGGAAGCCTACAGATAATGGATTGTTTGTTGAAATTTTAAAGGTAAAGGCTTGTCTAACCCAGCCCCACCTAGCCCAAAGAAAATCATATGTTGGAACTATTGTGCGATTGGTATCCCATGCACAGTTCGTATGC
This sequence comes from Viscum album, assembly GCA_963277665.1. Lineage (NCBI taxonomy): Eukaryota > Viridiplantae > Streptophyta > Magnoliopsida > Santalales > Viscaceae > Viscum > Viscum album. The sequence continues at coordinate 582,254,927 of OY728150.1, read as the reverse complement.
TTCGGTGCATGAGTTCTTTAAGTCCCCATAGTGTGGTTTTTTTCCCAAAATCATGCTCGAAAACAAGGACATGAATGAAATTTCCTCCAAAGTGGATTTTGAGGGATAATTCCATGCACCGCTTCATAGAAATACTAGCGGCCTCTACCTCCTATGGAAGGAGGAAGTGGACTTCAGAATTTAGAGATCTCATCGAACTGTATTGCTACCTCTGTCCATCAACCTAACATTCCTTCTTAGTCCTTCATTGGTTTCTATGACTAGCCCTCACAAAATGATAAACAAAAGTCATGGTACCTTTTTATAAAAATTAATAATTGAATCCAAAGACCTATTATCATGGGAGGTTATTTTAAATAGATCATGTTCCAAAGTGAAAAGAGAGGGGGTGCCAGCAGGACCTCTACCCATATGAGAGACTTCCTCCAGAAGACTCAATTCACAGGTCTCAATGACTTGGGTTATATGGGTAACCCATTTATGTGGGACTGTTTCCACTCAGAGTACGCCTACATCAGGGAGAGACTTGATAGATTCTTATCATCTTTTGACTGGCTCACCATCTTCGACCTGTTTTAGGTCTCCCACTCACCCTAGCCATATCAGACCACTGTCTAATTCCTATTCACCTTAATACGGTCCATACAAAGTCGAGACTTGAAAGAACTTTTATTTTTGAAATATAATAGATGATATAAATGTGATGTGAATAGTTTATTAAAGTATGATAGCCTATGAGTTGACCTGACATTCATGTTAAACTTCACAAAGTCACTTATAACCTCAAAAAATGGAGTAGTAGGCAGTTCCACCAACTAGATAGGCACTTTAAAGACATTGAAAAAGGTCTCACCAGGACACAACCTCTTCCACCTTCATCCATGATCATTTCCACATTTGTAATGCTTGGGACTGAACTAAATGAAACCCTCAGAAGAAAAGAATGTTGTTGGTCTATGCGTGCTTGCGATATTCATATCAAAGAAGAGGATTTAAATACATAATATTTCCACCAAAAAGCTTCTAGAAGGTGGTGAAAAACCTTATTTAATGTCTTACCTTAATGGATGGAAGAAATTTCTCAAAAGAATAGAATATCAGTGAACTTTTCCTTCTTTTATTCAGGATCTCTACACGGATGATGAGCCCTCCATCCCCACTGAGATTGCCTCTTGTATTTTTCCTGTTGTTACTAAGGCTATGAATGATAAGATCACCTAGGATATTAATGACGAGGAAATCCTTTTATCCCTAAAAAATACACTTTACAATATACCTAGTACTATATATATTTCATGCCCTCTTCTTTAAAAACTTTCAACACATTGTGGGGTCGGATGTGTCGAGCCTGATAAAGGTCCTATGGCATGGGAAGGCTGAATTCACCTCCATAAATAAAACCATCATCACTCTCATTACGTAACCCTAAAAAAATATTAGGTTTCTTATTTAAATATCATTAGCCTATGAAATGTCACCTATAAAATTTTCTCCAAGCTTCTGGTCAACCTTTCCCACACTATTCTACTCTCCATTGTTTCAAAAAATGAATGTTCCTTTGTCCCCATCAGGCCTATCTTGGACAACATGATTACTGTCCATGAAACATTTCACTCAATGAAGATCTGAAATATGGCCAAATGAGGCATCATGTCTTGGAATCAAGACATGAATAATGATTTTGAAAGAGTGTAATGGTCATTCATCTAGATCGTTTTGAGAAAAATGGGCTTCTGCTCAAGATGGGTTAACATCATTATGAAATGTGTTACCACTGTCTCATTCATGGTTCGCATTAATGGAGGACTTTCACAGATCTTATCACCCTCGAAGTATTTTCTCAAGGGAGTCCCCCCCCATTACCCTTCTCTTTTCATTTTAATGGTTTTTGTTTCCTCTAATATCATTTTAGTATCATAAAAGGATAAATTAGTTCATGGAACGAAGACATATCATTGAGGGGGGGGGGGGAATCTCTCATCTATTCTTTCCTGATGATTTTATAATTTTCTCTAGGGATTCATGTGAATAATTCAAGTGTATTATCCTTCTTATCTTACTCTATGAGATTTCTTGAGGGAAATCTATCAACCCATTTAAATATGATGTTTATTTTAGCGCGACTGTTACCCCAAATATAAAGGTTGACCTCCAACTAGCATCTGGCTTCAAAATAGTTGATAAACACCACAAGTACCTTGGTCTTCCTACGGTCCTTGTTTGATCCAAAAAATAATATTTCTATAGAATCTTGGAGAGGGTGGATAAAAAATCAAGTCCGAGGTTACAAAAGAGTCTCTAAATCTATCAAAGATATTCTCATTAAATCAATCACCCAATCCATTCTCTTCTAATTTATAATGCTCATATATATCCCCAACTTCATCACATATCAGCTCCACTCTCAGTTTGAAAATGTTTTGTGGGGTCTCAATGAAGGAAATCACAAGGCTCACTGGATCGCTTGGGATAAAATTTGCAAACCCAAGCCTCATGGGGGAATGGGGTTCAAGGACCTACAACTCTTCAATGATGCACTTATTGACAAACAAGTATAGTGATTTATTCAAAAACCTAACTCTCTTTGTGAAAAGGTTATCAAGGATAAATAATTTCTATATACAGATTTATGCAGTACCCTATTAGGGCGCCACCCCAGTTTCCTCTGGAATAGCCTGTGGGGATCACTCACGACCCTCCTGAGGGGAATTTACTAGAAAATTGGAAATGGTTCCTCCATTGATATTTGGATGGAAACATCAATGTTTAATGGAAATGGTCTCAAAGAAACTCCCCCTCCCTTGAAGGACTTGAATATTAAAAGGTTTTCTCCCTTTTTAATAAGGAGGGAAACAGATGGTGCCCTGAGAAAATATCCTCTTGGTTCAACGAAAGGGATGTAATATTTATTCTCAGTATTCAGGTCGATAGGGATCTGGGTACTGATCATTTATGTTGGTTCGGGAAAAAATTTGGTACTTATACTATTAAATTAGGATTTTCTCTTTATTAAAACTCTCTGACTCTGGAGGCGGAGGCTCTCTGGAAATCTATTTAGCACCTATGTATCCTCCCTAAATCTTTCTATTTCTAGTGGAAAGTCTGCACCAGGGTCCTTCCTTCTCTAGGGTTCCTTTCCTCCCACCTTTCATTGGATAACCCAACATGTCCTATCTTCGTGTCCATGCCTGAATCTCCCATGCATGCTATTTCAAACTTCCCCAGAGCAAGGAACGTATGGATTTCCTTCAACCCTCATACTGAAATCCTCTTGGATATGGCTCTTAATCTCATGACACTTCTCAAAAAAGGGTATTCACACCTCACCCCAAGGACCTGGATTCCCATTGCATAATGGAACGATCATTTGGGTGAGAAGAAACATCATTCTCTTTAACCATGTCTCTAATCCATGCAACTTTTGGTTTGAGAACACATCCCACTAGTTATCAGCATATAACTAAAGTGAACATATATTTGATGACACTCTTATCAAGCATGATCCCTATACCTAGAAACCACCCATTGGTGGAACCCTAAAAATTAACATGGATGCATCACCTTTGTACAAAGGCATCACAAGTTTCAACTCTATTTCTCGGGACTCTCAACGGCTGATCGTTGAGGCTTTTCACTCAACCTTTTGGGTGTCTCTCTTACTCCTACTTACTAAAGATCAGGAAATTGTTCTTGGCATGGAATTATATTTGGAGCAAGTATGGAAATCCATCAATTTGGAATTAGATTTTCTCACTATCATCTGTGTTATCTCCACTCTGGAGGCTGACCTTCATCCTTTGGGCCTTCCGATCTTGAATCACTACTACAAAAAATTTTTAATCAGTGTAAAAAAAGCCATTATCAGTGATAAAAAAATGCTGATAATCAAGGAGCTATTAAAAGGTATTCCCTTTTATCAGTGCTAAAACAACTTTTGATAAATCTCCCTTTTATCAGCACTAAAAAACACTGATAAAGACCCCTTTTATCAGTGATTTTTTAAAATCAGTGATAAAAGTCATCAAAAATTTAAAAAAAATGAAAATCAGATGGTAGAACCACCACCCTTTAAATAGTGGTTGATCCCCCTTTCAACAGCCTTAAGACCCCCCAACCCACCCCTTTAAGTGAACTAGGAATACCCCTTTCTTTAATAGGGCTAGGGACTATTTCACATACCCGTTCGCACCCTTTTCATTGCTGGGTTTCGAACCTAGGACCTCCCCCTCATGCGCTTGCACCTCTTCCACTCGCCGACATTGTTTTTTATCATTTATGATATATTTATTTATAAAATAAATTTTTTATGAGTGAATATATAAACAAATATGCATATATTGTTATATATTTGATTATAAATAACATAATATTGCTAAAAATGAAAAAAATATCAATATAAATGTAAGACCTAGGAATTCATTTTTCCCCACTGAAAACGGGAAAAAAGACCATCTTAAAAGAGGTTTAAATTCCATATAATGTTCACAAATTGGGGTACCCAACTAAAAAATTAGTTCTATAGGCCTTTTGGGCCTTTTCTGGCCTCCAAAATTATGATAGAGGTTTTCCCTTTATCAATAGTGTGTAGTTCTCATTTAAGGCTTTGATTTGGTATGTGGTAGAACCCAAAAAGACACTCGGATCAAATGTTATGGATGTTTGAAGTTCGAGTTACGTTTTCAATTTATTTTCAATATTTTAATAATATTTTAATTTTTTTATATTCAAATTGTTATTAAATGAATATTACTTGATAATAATTAGAAAATTATTAATTTAAAAAATATTTTGATTATTTTATAAAACATTTTCACTAATTATCTTATATAATAATTGTAAATGCCTACTTAACCTTATTTGAAACATATTTAAGAAATATATATTATATTTATATCAATATAAATATATTTATATTTTAATATAGTAATTTTAATGAAATATATTTTTTAAAATATACCATTTATCAGTGCTCGTAAAAAATCATTGATAAAGGGAGATCATTATCAGTGCTTATAAAAAAACGCTGATAAATGGTGTCCCTTTAACAGTGCTAAAAACGCTAATAAAGGGGGTACCATTATCAATTCTAAAAAAGTGCTGATAAAGGTACCACCTTTATAAGTGTTTATTAGAATTGTTCAAGAGTGGTGATGCGTAAATCCGTTTTTATGGTAGTGAATATCCAAACACTTCAGCTGCACTTTTTGACTTGTTCCTTCTCCTTTAACAAAAGGGAAGTTAATACGGAGGCTCATCATTTAACTACTCAAGGCATCTTGAATGACCCACATGTATAGTTGGATCAATTCTCCACTTGGATGTCTTCTCTTGTTTTTCTTGACCATTGATCTCTCAATATATGAGTTACTCATTTTAATCAAAAAAAATTGTGCGTGTGAGGATGTGGGTTGGAGGGGTACTCAATCGCGTTATGTTGAACCAGAATGATGCAAGTTCTTGGCAGGGAGTCGACACATCACCATCGAATAATCTCAATGTTTCATTTTATGGTATGGGGTGATGAGACTTTTTTTGGTTACTGTAATGATGTTTGTTTCCCTTTGATCACTCAGGTCCATGTTATGACCTTCAGGTCATGTTTCTCAAAGGCATATGAAAGGTTACCTGGACCCACCATTTTTGATAGGGATTTAAACAAAATTATGTTTGACTTCATAAAGGAAGGGTTTATAGTAGATCAAATTCCTCTATGATGGATTTTCACCAAGCATCTATAATGGTGAACCTTTTTGATTTGGGACATGCAGCTTCACCGTTTACATGTTTCTTAGGGAACTCAGAAAGCACCCGCATTATGGAGTGTGTGGATATTTTCTTTGGTTCAAGCGAGTGGAATAATCTCTTTAGGTTTTTCTAAAGTTAAGGAATGTGAAGAAGTGGTTTGTAATAGATGTAAGGCTTGATTCTAGAAGGAACATTCACTGCAATGCTTCAAAATTGAAAACATGGAGGAAATTAAAATATTGCAAACCGAAAAAACTATTCTATACGATTGAAAATTTTGAATGTGCTTTACTCTATCTCCCTTTGATATTACTCTTTTTAGAATTAGTTTTCATGATGTAGAGATAGATACATCCAATCATATTAGGTAAATATTTTGGTCCATGCATTCTTGCGAATCAAAAATTAAATAAGGTGACAGAAACACCACCTATTTCTATCAGAAGGCCTTCATGAAGTGTCACCAGAACTCTATCTCAGAGCCGTGTAATACCAAAGGTATAATTGTTTCTAATGAATTAGGGATCTAAGATATTTCCATGAAGTTTTTTCTAAAGGCTCTACATAATAGGCGAATCTACCTTTTTATCTAAAAATTGAGTCTTATATTAAACTCATTGTTACAGATGATATAAATCGCCATCTCATGTTCAATTTCACTGATGAGGAAATTCTAGGGGACCTCAAGAAAATATTTTCTATTAAAGTGCTAGAAAGGTATTATTTCATGCCCTTTTCTTAAAAAAATTCTGGCATATTGTTGGACGTGATATCTTGTTCACTCCTTCCAGGGGCCTTCATCAGGGGGAATCTCTTTCCCCTTTATTGTTTATTTTAGTGGTTGATGTTTTCTATCATATTATTTTAGTAGTAGAAAAATATTATGTTATTCATGGGGAAAATGTTTTTCAATTAATCCCTCCCATCAATCATATCCTTTTTACTAATGGAAGCCTTCTTTTCTCAAGGTCCACTGATGGAGAATGCATTAGAATTTGTCATATGATCTGGATCTATGAGTTTGCAACTAAGAAATCATTTAAGCTAGATAAATCTAGGTTTTTTTATAGTGTAGGAGTCTTGTTGAGTAGGAAGGATAAACTTAACCATGTTTTGGTTATTGAGACTATCGACAAACACAATAAATATCTTGGGCTCCCCATGATTATTAGTCTATATAAAAAAGTTGTTTTCTCAAATATAATGAATAGAATTTCTAAACAAAATACAATATTTGATAACTATGATGGTATCTAAAGTAGGAAAAGGAGAACTTATTAAAGCAATGGTCTATGTGATCCTAAGTTATGTCATGTCAATGTTCAAACTTACCACCTTGGTTGTTGACCAAATTCACTCCTATATTGAAAATTTCTAGTAGGGCCATTACAATGGGAGGAAATATATATCACTATCTAGCATGAAACAAAATCTACACCCCTAAAGCATGCATGGGTTTGGGATTTTGGGACCTCCACCTCTTCAATGACGCTCTTGTAGCCAAGTATAGATGGAGATTGTTACAATACACAAACTCCATATGTGTATTCATTCATTTCCTATATATATAAAGCTTTATCTTCTCATAAATACTTAAAATCACGATAAATATATTCAAATAAACAATAAATGTATTTATTATATTTAAAAATATAATATTTAGTTATATATAATTATTTACTTTTTAAATATATTGTATATAATTATAATTATATATAACTAATTAAATATAAAAATGTTTAAATGATTATAAAATTACAAAATATTTTTTTTAAATGATAAATATATATTTATGAATACCTTTTGAATATATTTTATATAAATATATCACGTTAATGAATATATATACAGACACAGACATATATATATATATATAAATACTTATGAAATTAAAATTAAAAAGTATATATCGATTTATATTTATATATATTTAATTATAATTTAAATTATAACATTATATATATATAATTATAATTTATACACAAATACCATATATATATATAATTATAATTTAAATCCTTAAATTATAATAAATATAATAATTTTATATATTTATGAAATTATAAATGTAATAAATATATTGGTTATAATTTTATGATTATGAATAAATGGTATATTTTATTAGTGAAAATTTAAAAGCGCTGATAAAACATCCATTTATCAACATTTTTTTAGCGCTAATAAAGATCAGACTTTATCAGCGCTACAAAAGAACTGATAAAGTCATGTTTTATCAGTGATTTTAATTGTAGCGCTGATAAAACATACATTTATCAGCGCTTTTCTAGAGCTAATAAAGATGGGTCTTTATCATTACTAAAAAGCACTGATAAATGAATGTTTTATCAGTGCATTCAATTTTAGTACTGATAAAACATACTTTTATTAGCGCTTTTTATCTAGTATTGACTAAAGTGTTTCTGGGTTTTATAAATTAACCCTAACTTTCTTCTACTTGCTTGCACCCTCAAGGTCTCGAAAAAGGAAATCACTGCCATCGCCGTTGTCGCTGCTGTCTCTACTACCACCGCTACCACCTCCGCCTCCTCTCCTCCCTCCTCTCCTTCCTCCTCTCCTGCATCCTCCTCCTTATTGGTCACTGAATCCCCTACCACCATGAATCGAGATTCACCGCATGACTCTCCTCCACCATGAACAGAGTTTCTCCACTGAATTCTTTACCAGTCTCTCTCCTCCATCGCACCTCTCTAGTAGAAGGTACATTAATCTTGATTTCCCTATACCAGTTGTGATCTATTTACTATTTGGTATTTGATTTTCTAATGGGTTAGATGGTAAGGGATGTGGTGATTGGTTGTGGGTCATGGGGATACTATTAGAAATTTATTGGGTTTGGATTTTATTTTGTGATGTTATGTGTTAGCCTTGTCAACATAGATTTATCTTTTAATTATTATTTTATATTTGGTATTGGTTATTGATTTACATTCAAATGGTATGTTGCTATTATTTTTTAGTTATTTTTTTATCCTTGACGTGTTTACTCTGGTTGGATGTTTTTTTTCTATTTTAATTATTTCCTTATGTTCATGCACACTCGATATATGGATGGGTCATGTCGGAATTTTAGGTGGAATCCTTATTGTGGTTATTTAGATTTTGAGGGTGAAATAATTCCCAATGGTTATGTTTTTATACCCTAGAAATAGTTTCCAATTGTGTGACCAGGAATTCACCTTGGGTCTTTCCATGGACCAGATCAAGTTCTCAATTTAGGGGTGGCATGGGTTGGTTCATGAAAAAATGGCATTAGATCACCCTCTTACTATTTAGGGTGTGTCATATTAGAAAGGAGGAATAGTGAAGTCGAAACTCAGGTGGTAAAAGTCATGAGTAGGCTCCTAATCCCCCCTTGCATGAGAAAACTTGATTTTCCATGGGTATTTGGGACTTGAGTCTTGATTTTGAATTCATTTTATGATTATTTTTTATGTGTTTTTATTTTAGATGATGATGATTTGATCAACAATGAGTATATAAATGATTTCAGGGGTCTCAATGAGATTTGAGATGGAATTATAGAAATAACCAGAGCTATATGGTTAGCTCTACGTATTTAGAAAACCATAATGGGCTCAAACTATTGTATCTATAATCCATCTTAGATTATAATGCACAATCTGAACATATTTTTCCATCTTGAGCAGATAAACTGTTCCCAACTCTATTCTTCTCCCATCATGGTTTTTTTACCCCCTTGATTTCCAAATTGATCCCAATATCTTTTTTCATTAGTATGGGGTTAATGAATGATGTTTTAAGAATTGTTTCTTTTAGGTGTGATTTTTTTTGATTTTATTGTTTTATCGTTCGAACTCATGTTTTAAAGGTAAATTTATTTTATAAAATTGATTTTGTGTAAGAAATAAAGAATATTATGAAATGTTTTTTATATAAAATAGTATTTAAAGAAAGTTTCTCGTTCAAAATCCAAGTATTATGGGTTGTTTATAAAATGATATTAACTTGATATTTTCATTCCAAAATCAAATGGTTTTAAGATGATAATTAGAGAGTATTTTGAAAAAGGGTATTTTAAGGAATTTAAGTGGGCTCTTTGTTTCCATGAAGAGTCTAATATTTTCAAAATAAGATGAAATGGTTTAAAATTGTGGATTATTTTAAAAATGTGTAAGCTATTGAAAAATGGGTTCTATATGTGTTTTTCTGGGTTGAGTTGTATTTTGGATTGTATTTGGTTTATATTGAGGTTGTATGGTTTAGTTTTTGAAATTTGAATTGATAGAGTTTATGTTTCATATTATTTAGAGTGTACTACCTATAGATTCTTCAAAGAAGAGTGGAAGGTTCATTCATTCGACAGATATTTAGGGAAATTTATATCATTTCTTAGAAGTGGTTTCCCTACTTTTTTAATCCACTCCGACTCAAGATAAAGTGGTGGAGCCACAATACTCCACGCACTTAGACCCCATCCAAGTATTTTTGAATCATTAACCACCTTATTTCAACAATGATTGAGGTCCTCTTGAAGAAACAGAGTGGATGCAAAGAATTGAGGGAGACATAAATTAAATGGAAACTCCAGTGGATTAAAGATTAAATGTCATTAGTTATTTATTTAAAGGACCCAACTGAGTGTGGATGGAGTCTATGGTTCATTATCAACTGCATGAGTCAATGTTTTGGGATTTTTTCACAACAAAATTTATTCAATGGAACTATCTCGATGAACTGAAAGTGGATAAGGCTGTTGAGATCATGATCCTTCATCAGGGTGAGCAGTCGATGAAAGAGTATACACATTATTTCTAATACATAGTATTATTTTCTCATGAGATAGTCAATAATGACACTTTAAAGGATCTTTTATTAAAAATAATTTTTTTCTCAAACCATGGAGTGGATGTATTTAAATATGGGCTGACATATTTTTAGGAAGTAAATATAAGGGCCTTGTTTGTGGAAGCTAACCCAGTAAAGAAACATGTAGAAATAGATTTGTTTACTTTGATTGATATGAGTAAAGATATTATTTCTGATGAAAAGGAGAGGTTATATGAGCCTGGTTTGGAAGGGTGGTTCAGTGAGGGTCAGACTCCCCAATCGGTGGTTTCTCAAGAAAGAAGAAGATATCTATCATATGGGTTCCTTATATGGTTCTTTATGAGATAATGAAGGTTTTATTTTCAAGTGGAAAACAAATTTATGTATTATGAGATGATTAGTACCTATATTTACCACTAATGCATTGGGTAAAAGATTATATATCATGATATATAAATGTTATGAAAATAGGTTAGTAAGTCAATAGGTTTAAAAAGGGTGAGTGTGATTGCGTTAAGCTCTACTCATAATATTACATGTGAATAAGTTAGCAAGTTTCTATGCTCATAGGTGAGTGTTATGGTGTTAATATCTAGTCCAAAATTTAAATGTGAATATGGTTTTGAGTAGGCAGTTGGGGGGGGGGGGGTCGGAAAACCAGAAAAGGAGTTCACCGTCTAGTGATGGGTTGGCCAGTCCACAAGGTTGATGGGAGGAACACTGGAAAACAGTGATTAGATCTAGATAGTGGGTGTCATGAGACATATAAGGCATGCGAACATCAATTATTTGCATTGTCTAGATAGAGGTAAGTGACAATAACATGTAGTGATTTTCTTAGGGATTCACTTTTAAAATGATTCAAGTGTTTTTAAATGTTTTTAAAAAAATTATATGTGTTCCACATAACCTTTTTTGTTTTTAATTTTTTAAATGGTTTTAAAAGGAATTGGCGGTTTGATAAAGTATGTTTGGAACTAATTGGCATATTTTAAGAAGGGTTTTTTATTTTAAAGAGTAATTTGTTTAAATTGCTGGTTTTTTAATGAGATTTTAATTATGATTTTACAAATAGTTTTCAAAGGATATTTAAAGTCTATAACTTTTTTAGCCTTGGTTAATTTTAATATCAATGTTTTGTGTATTTATTTTATTAAATATTAATATAACTGAATAAAAATAGGATATATATGAATAAAGAATGGATGAATGCTAATAGTTTGACAACAGAGTATGGAGATGGAGTGACAGAGTTCATAAAGTTTGCAAAAGATCATGAATATAATCCTTCTCAAATCCTTGGTCCACGTTTACACTATTATTATTCTAGAAAAGTTAGTCTAGAGTAGTTGGAAGAACACTAAATATATCACAGAATAGATCAAATTTATAAATGTTGAAATAAACATGGGGAAAAGCGAATGGAGATAGTGATTGGGATAACACTATGTCTTATGGATCATTTGATATGATTACAGGCATGGAAAATAAAGAAGACTATATTGAGGACGTGATTACAGACATGCATGATGATGAAGATCATATTAAGGAAATAACAAGGATAGTAGAAGATGAACTTCATTATTGCCCAAAATTGTTTGAGCAGTTATAGAGTTGTGAAAGGATTCTATTGTATGATGGTTACACTAAATATACAGCATTGTCAGCCATAGTGAGGCTGTATAATCTGAAAGCAGGTAATAGATGGAGTGATTCTAGTTTTACGGAATTAATTTCTCTCTTTAATGACATGATACCAAAAGATAATGAGCCCTCGTGCCGAACATACTGTAACATCCCCAAATGATAAAAGGTTAAATGACTAAATGATAGGACTCATTTCAACAAGGTGCACCTTCCTTTTTAAGAGCCTGCCTGATTAGAACTCCACAGTTAAGCGTGACAGTTAAGCGTGCTTGGCCTGGAGTAGTGATCAGGATGGGTGACATTCTGGGAAGTTTCCCAGGGTGTGTGTGAGTGAGGAAAAAGCACACTGGAAAGGACATGTGTTGGCCTGTGGGGACTATCATTAGTCAGATAACCCGTTCAGGCATGTGGGTGGACCCTAGGGTGGGCACCACGTGTCTGCGGGGAAACTGGTGGTACCTGGTGGGCCAGGACCCGATGGCCATGTTAAGGCAGGGTGGTTGTGCTGTCACCGGGACTCGGTTGTCACATTTGGTATCAGAGGAGGAACCCAGCCTTAAGTGCGCCGTGCACTGCCTGGGTTGAAATGTAGGGCCCACAACGAGGGCGTTGTGCTCTAAATGGGGGGTGATTGTAACATCCTCAAATGATAAAGGGTTAAATGACTAAATGATATGACTCATGTCAACAAGGTGCACCTTCATTTTCGGGAGCCTACCTGATTAGAACTCCACAGTTAAGCGTGCTTGGACTTGAGTAGTGATCAAGATGGGTGACCTTCAGGGAAGTTTCCTAGGGTGTGTGTGAGTGAGGACAAAGCACACTGGAAAAGATATGTGTTGGCCTGTGGGGACTATCATTAGTCAGATCACCCGTTCAGGCATGTGGGTGGACCCTAGGGTGGGCCCCACGTGTTTGCGGGGCAACTGGTGGTACCTAGTGGGCCAGGACCTGACGACCATGTTAAGGCGGGGTGGTTGTGCTGTCACCAGGACCCGGTTGTCACACATACGATGCCAAAAAAAATCTACAATCGATGATTATGATCTCTAAATGAATACATGCTTGCCCAAATGAATGTATACTATTTCACAGGGACCACAAATCACTTAGATAATTCCCAAAGTGTGGTGCTTCTCGATAAAAGAAAGGTGAATACAGTTCTATGAATGTTTTATGGTACTTTCCAATATTTCCAAGGTTTAGGTTCCTATATAGGAATGAGGAGATTTCAGAGAAATTGACGTGGCACGTAGAAAAAAGAAATAAAGTTGGAAGACTACGACATCCGGAAGACTCTACTCAGTAGAAGTGAATTGATCATGAGTATCCTAACTTTGAAAACAAGCTGAGAAACCTTCATCTTGCGTTATCTACAGATGGAGTGAATCCTTTTTTGTTTTCAAAGAAGCACTCATAGTACATGGATAGTTATGTTGGTAAATTATAACTTGCCACCATGGTTATTCATGAAACAAAAACATATCATGTTATCTATGATTATATTAGGACCAAAACAACTGATCAATGATATTGATGTTTATTTTTCTCCATTGATCGAGGATTTAAAAATATTGTGGGATTCAGATATTATGATATATGATACTTACAAAAATGAAGATTTCACATTGAGAGCCATGTTGCACGGGATGATAAATGACTATCCTGCTTATAGAAAATTTTTAGGATATAACATTAGGGAAACTCTTGGGTTTCCCATATGTGAAAAAGGTACACAATCAATTAGGTTAAAAAATTCATCGGAAACTGTGTTTCTAGGACATTGCAGATTTCTACCCAAAAAACATAAGTACTGATCTTGGAAGATATCATTTGATGGATGTTTAGAAGAATGTACACCACTGTCTCCACTAATATGTGATCAAATGTTTGAGAAAGTTGAATATGTGGACACTGCTTTTGGTAAACCATTTTTGGAAAACCTTAAAAAATCGGTTGGAAAATAAATCAGTTATTTTAATTACCATACTGGAATTGTCTGTATGTCAGAAATTTTTTTGATGTTATGCATGTTAAAAAATATGTATGTGATAGTGTCACAGACACATTTCTAAATGCACCCAATAAAAAAAGTATCAAATTAAGGATAGGTTGGACATGGTTGACATGGGAATACGAGAAGAGTTATCACCAGTGAAGGGTGAAAAATAAACATTTCTTCCTCCTCCTATTTACACTCTTTCTAGGCATGAGAGATATTAGTTTTGAAACTTCTTGAATGACGTAAAGGTTCCATAGGGGTATTCATCAAATATCAAGAACATCGTGTCAATGCCTGATTTAAAGTTAAAAGGTCTCACATCACATTACATTCATTTATTGATTAAAGATCTAATTCTTATAGGTTTACATTACATTTTTTCCAAGAATGATCATCATACATTAATGAAGATTTGTTTCTTCTTCAAAGCTATATGTAGAAAAGTTATAAACCTGGTGAAATTGCCGACTATAGAAAGAGAAATTGTCTTCATATTATGTAAATTGGAAATGTTTTTCCCACTGACATTCTTTGATATGATGGTTCATTTGATGGTTCACTTAGTGAGAGATATTTGGATATGTGGTCATGTTCACTATAGATAGATGTTCCCCATTGAACGGTATATGAATATTTTGATAGGGTATGTCAAAAATTGAAGTCTGCCAGAAGGTTGTATTGTAGAGCGATATATTGTTGATAAAGCTGTTGAATTATGTACCAAATGCCTATCAAGTGTGAAACGCATTAGTATAATGAAATCTTGTCACACTGGGCGACTTGCGGGTGAATGAATTTATGTAAAGGATGTCGTCATTATCAATATTACAGATTAGAAGCAGGCCCACCTTTACATTTTGCATAACAATTTGGACGTTAACCCATATGTTGAAACCCAAAAGGAAATTATTAGTCAGTAGAATACATCAAGGGATGAAAAATGGATGTCAAATAAAAATAATCAACGTTTTATAGGGTGGTTTAGGACCATATGTTTAAGGAGTCAAATGAAAATCCAAACTCAATTACAGAACGACTTCGATGGCTTGTCGGAGGAACAAGTGTTTACATATTATCTTACAATGCTTATGTAATTAATGGTTATACATTCTATACTAATGATCATGATGAAGAAAGTGCCATATAGGATAGTGAAGTTACACTTCTGGCTGAAGCGATGCATGTTTCTGGTGCTAAGGAGAGAAATCCAATTTAGGCGAATATGTCATATTTTGGAATCATCAAAAAAATATGGGAGTTGGATTATACGACATTTTGAGTGATTATTTTTCAATACTAGTGGGTTGATAACAGAAGTGCTGTTAAAATAGATGAGTTGGGATTTATGAAAGTTTATTTCAGTAAGGAAGGGTACAAATATGAACAATTTATAATGTCATCACAGGTAGTACAAGTATTTTATGTTCCGTATACTACAAAACAAAACTAGTCAATTATTCTATTATCGACTAAAAACACTAAAGGTTCAGATGAAAATTCAACAGAGGATGAAAATTTAATTGGGTTGTTTAAATAATTTAATAGTGGTCCTAGTGTTGATAGAATTTTTTATGTAAGAGGAGACTACAATGAAGGGATTTGGATAGTTGATAGAGGGGTCAAATCTATTCAACCTTAAAAAGAGAGAGTCAATAATCTAGTTATATTTTTTATAATATACATCGTGTTACCTTATGTTAATATATATTCACTGCTTATTTTATATTATCTAAGTTAAATGCTAAACAAATTTTCCAGATAATGACTTTTCATGTGATGATGCTCGCAATCCCCAGGCAAACAAGTTTCTCAACCTGCTGCTACTCGCAGTGCAGATGAACAAAATGTTTCTCAACCTATTTCCTTATGTTAATATATGTTCATTTTCTACTTTTATGTTATCTAAATTAAATGTTAAACCAATTTTGAATATAATGACTTTTTTCACGTGATGATGCTCCCAATCCCCAAGAACAATAGGTTTCTCAACCTACTGTTGCTCGCAGTGCAGACGAACAATAGGTTTCTCAACATGTTACCTTATGTTAATATATTTTTGTTGGTTATTTTATGTTATCTAAATAAAATTTTAAACAAATTTTGTAGATAATGATTTATACATGTGATGATGCTCCCAATCCCGTGGAATATCAGGTCTCTCAACCTGCTGCTGCTCGCAGTGCAGATGAACAACAAGTATCTCAACCTATTGCTGCTCCCAGTGCAGAGGTACAACCACTATCTGCACATGCCGATGCTAGCCCTCTAGATCTAGATGAACATATTGATGATAGTGGATCTGAGGAAATGAAATGTGACATAACACTGATGATGTATAAAAAATAGGAGCTTCATAGTTTGATGATATTAGAAAAAAAATCATTAAGGCCAAAGAGAAATGCATCCAATACGATATTTGATGGAATAATCGGGGTCAACATGTTAATCCCAACAAGGCCATGTTCTGTAGTTACATTGGAATCGTCACTTGGAAATGCGTGGAGATTGATGTAACTTCATGGAAATATGTTGTGAATGAGATTAAGACACTGATGTGGGGATATATTATGATAACATTATGATATCATTTTTTTTAAATTTACTAAAAATTAAATAACGAAACATTAACTTAAACTTCATCATCTATTACAGAGTGAATTTATTGTAGATAACTCACACAAAGACTATGTATTAAGGGTTTATGGAAGGATTCACAAGGGTTTTCGCACAATTTTAATGAAATATCATTTTAAATATGCTGAAGGGAAAATAAAACCGCACCCACCTCTTATTTATGCACACCTAATAACCCAAGTATCATGAGATGCATTTACTGGCTATCATGTGAAGTAGTATTTTTAAGTGCATTATGTCTAGTAATACGTTGTTTGATGGTAATTTTATTCATTACTTTGATTGATGGTGTTTTATTTATGAAACAACAACTAAGTGTTGAAAGTAAACAATGAGCATCAAAACCAGGGTACCCCTACTGTAAAGCAAGGATGGGGTATGCATCACTTGAAAAAAATTTGGTACATAATTTAAATCTACCATAATACTTTTATGTGACCTAAAAAACACAATAACTATGTTATTTTGTTTATATGAATCTTGAAGAGTCCAAATTCACATCCTCTTCCATCCCACACCATGTGCTATGAAAGGAGGTGCGTTTAACTAAAGGTAGAAAAATAATAGACGAAAACACACAAAAAGTGTGTGAAACATTTGTAAGTACGACATAATAAAAATTTATTTTGATTTAAATAGAAATTATATAACAATGATTACTTATTTTTCTATATTTTCTATTTGACATAGTCACAAAAATCAACAACACCCACACTGGATTTAGACATACTTTTAATGGCCATGAAGCAGCAGGAAAAGTATGGATGCTTCAGAGGTGTCGGTTTTGGGGTTACATCGCTAACATATTTTGGGAAAAAAACAAGAGGATGATCAAACTGAAGAAATGAAAAAGATGATATAAAAAATATCTATGTTTCAAGAAGAATACAATATGAGAGAGAGCTGATAGTAAGTTTTATGGGGGGATGCAAAGAGAAGAAACAACTCAAGAACAACCTGTGCGTGAAGATCCCACCCCACCCCACTGGTTTTGAGGTGATCTATTCCCTTAAAAACAATTCTTATTAGATTTAGTCAATTTTATAATAATTCTTTCTATGAAAGTTGAATCATATAGACACTAAACACTGATACCTTTCCTTTATTGTTATTCTACAGGGTGAAAATGACTGTGATTTATATCTATCAACACTCACCCATCACCTTGTAGCAAGGGCTACAATGTTAAATATTCAGAACGATATGCTACACAACAAACCACTTATGATAGATCATGTAAGAGTGTCAATTATAGTATCCTTAGAGATTATTGCCGAACTACTTATTCCCATTGATGATGCAGATATTCATATGGTCGAACAAGCTCTAGGAACATTCAACGTATATCCGTCGCATCTTGTAAAAACATGTCGACAATGAGGTATTCATTTCAAATTTAATTTTTAGGAAAAACCATAAAATTTTAAATAAAAAACGGTTTGAATAGATGAAATTATTATAGATGGACAAAGGGAAGGGGTGAAATGAAGGATGAGTTCAAATCTATCTCAAGGATCAACCAACCAATCAAAAAGATCTACCCAAAGAACCTTAACCCCACCCTCGTTCTATATCCACATTTATTATCATTGAAGGCTCATGTGGATATAAAGTTCAATGATGGTGGTAACCACATAATTGATTTTGAAGAAAATATATAGAGGAGAAGATCTATACTTCATTGGTGTTGAGAGTGCAACTGAAATCCTCTACTATGATTTGTGAGGTGGCTCAGTTGTAAATGTTTACATGAGGTATGTTTTCATGATTTTATTTTTCCAAAAGATTATATACTATGGTAATTATGATTAAATACATTTCATATTTTTCAGTTGTGTATATATGAAAAAAATTGAAGGGATTTCCCCAAGAACAAAAATTTGGACTCGTTAGTCCTCACGTCACCTCTACAGAACATGAAGACATAAATTCCAAGAAACATGGGGAAATAGTGGTAGGACTGCTCAAATAATTTAACAAAAAAATTGAAAATGACAATGTATTATTAATACGAACTATGTAGGGGTAAAACGATACAATTTAATCATATCAAATATATTTTAATTTCTTTCATTACTTATTCTTTTTTGTGCTTCTAGGAAGCATTGGATGCTCATTGTGGTCAATTTGGATACTGCAAAGATTTATTTTCTAGATTC
The DNA here is from genome assembly GCA_963277665.1 of Viscum album. Classification (NCBI taxonomy): domain Eukaryota; kingdom Viridiplantae; phylum Streptophyta; class Magnoliopsida; order Santalales; family Viscaceae; genus Viscum; species Viscum album. The sequence continues at coordinate 582,235,931 of OY728150.1, read as the reverse complement.
AATTCATGGATATCCAAAAAACTATCCACAAATAATAGAGTTTTTCAATTTTTAATACACTACATCCAACATTTTAGAACTAAACATTCAGTTATATAATTTATATTATTTTTTAATGAGGATTCTATTTTGATAGGGTGATGCATAAATATCGTCTACATCATGGAATAAGAATAGGGGAAAATGACAAGAAACCTAACAAGTACTAAGAATGGATAAAAATAAAGGTATATATAATAATATTTCACTATCCAAACACATAAAAAATTACTTATTTTTCTCAATGTTTCTGCAGTGCTTGAAACAAACAAATGGTAAAGACTGTGGTTATTATGTTTGTAAATTTATGAAAGAGATCATATTCCATGAACAAACCAGCATCCCTCAAGAGGTATTTTCAAAGATAATTTCTATTTAATTTAAAATACTTATTAATACTTTGTATATTTATATTTTTTTAGTACTACCATGACTACCAAAAATAGTCATATTCACAAGACAATATAGATATTCTTATAAATGAATGGGCATCATACCTGATGAAAGAATGTAAAAATATACAATGAAAAAGGTAAACTTCTCAAATAATTTAGACTTTAATAATATTTTCTTCCTTATATTTCTTTTTGTTTAATGTTAATGTTGTTAATTATAAGGGCGAAACACCCCGTTGAAAATCATGGCCATTGGTGGTCCTTGTTTGTGCACTAAATGAATTTAATGTTGATTGGTTATTTAAAAGAAATTGGAGGGCCTCATTTATATGGAATGTGTGTTGTTGATAGAACACAAAAGATAATGAATATCCATAAGGGGTTTCCCCATACCTTGTGTTTTTTTGTGACATCTTGATACATAATGAGCACAAGATCATACTCCAATCTTCTCATTTTCAACAATGAGAAGGGTTGTTCTCCAAAAAAAACATCGATTCTATATGAAAAATTAGAAGTTACCCTATTTAGTCAACCTAGTTAAGAACCAACTATCTATATTCATTCAGAGGTCCTTAATATATGATAGTTGGGTCTTCATAGGGCTGACTAAATCTATGCTTCAGAAGGAGGATGTTATTCTGTGTCAACCGTACAACAACAACGATTCATAAGTCGTTTGTAAAAACCAATAAAACACTCTATGATTGTCTTCCAAATTAATAAAAGCGATTCATAAGTCATTCTTGACATGAATTAAGTAGTATCACGTTAAACCGATGCACAATGCGACCCGTGTGACTCAAATTGGATGTTTTTGGTTTGAAATGAAATTTTAGTAAAAAAACAAACAACATACTAAAAACCAAGGAAACACATTCCAATTTTTTTGATACTTTAGGAAAATGATCCATCAGTAATTTTTGATGTGTAGGAATAAACTTCACCTCAATATGACGTACAGTGTCACTGGTATGACTCAGAATGTGTCTTTTTATATAAAATTTACATTAATTAAAGTAAAAAAACACAACTGACATACCGAAAACTGAGAAAACGAATTCTGATTGTTTTAATATTTTAGGAAAATGGTCCATGAGTTAGTGGTTATGTGTAGGAATCAACCACACCTTGATCCAACGAATGGTGTTACCGGTCTGACCAAAAGTGTCTGCTATCAGTTTAAAATTGACATTTTAACTCAAAAACATCTCACTCACTGAAAACCAAGAAAAGGTTCTCCGATTATCTTCTAAATTAAGGAAAATTATTTATAAGTCTTTTGTGATTTTTATAAAGTAGTTTCACATCAATTGGACACATGATATGGAATGAATGACTCAAATCTCATGTTTTCGATTTAGAATGACATTTTAGTAAAAAAAACAACAAAAATATTGAAAACTAAGGAAATGTAGACTAATTATTTTTATACTTATGAAGACAATAAATCAGTCATTTACAAAGTGTTGGAATCAACCACACCTCAATATGATGCACGATGTCACCGGTATGACTCCAAATGTGTCTTGTTATTTAAAATTGACATTAATTCAAGTAAAAAAACACAATTGACATACTAAAAACCAAAACAACACAATCATATTCTTTGGATATTTTAGGAAAATAATCCATGATTCATTTTTCACATGTAGGAATCAACCACACCTCAATCCGATGAATAGTGTGACCGGTCTGACTAAAATTGTATGCTATCAGTTTAAAATTGACATTTTTACTCAAAATGTGTCACTCACTAAAAACCATGAAAATGTTCTCTGATTGTCTTCCAAATTAAGGACAGTAATTCATAAGTCCTTTGTGACGTGTTTGAAGCTGTATCACATCAAACCGATGCATGATGAGACCCTTATGACTCAAATTGAAAGTTTTTGGTTTGAAATGAAATTTTATTTTAACAAAAAAACAAACATACTGAAAACTGAGGAAATGATTTCTGATTGTTTTGATACTTTTTTAAAACGATCCATCAGTCGTTTTCGATGTGTAGGAATCAACCACACCTCAATCTAATGAACAGTGTCACCGGTATGACTCCAAATGTGTCTTGTTATTTAAAATTGACATTAATTCAAGTATAAAAACACAACTGAAATACTAAAAACCAAGAAAAATCATTCGTATTATTTTTATATTTTAGGGAAATGATTGATCGTACCACGATTCACTGTTTTATTCCACCCTTACACCGCTGTTTTAAACTAGTTTTGTAATGAATAATCCAAATATAATAATAAATTGAACATTGTGTTTGAATCATTTAATTAATGTTAATCATCATTATAATGGGCAATGTTACTTGTTTTTATTATTTCAATGTAGGTGGAGGTGATTTGGAGGGCCCTTGATGAAGTAGAAGAAAAATGGGCCAAAATTGCATGGATCCATGGACATATATCCACTATTTTTCATTGTACACAAAATACGTGTATCCAAATGGGCTAAAATTTTATGGTCCTATCCAACATTTAATAGGATACATTTAATATTAAGGAACCCAATCCTGATTCGACTTCTATGGGGCCCATCCAAACTGATCTTTCCAAGACACCGAATTTGGACCAAGTCAAATGCGGTGTTCTGTATGTTATCAATATCTTGGGATTTAGTTTTCCAAATGGTGCCAAACATTAGGTGGAGATAGTAAAGAGGTAGGGATACAACGTTTCTATTTTCTCCAAAGCAATATAAGACTGTATGAAGACTGAAACGCGTGGTACAAGTGGATTAATGAAATCTGTGTGCCTAAAACCACCTTCCAATTTTCCTATAAAAGGGCACCAAGGGAACCTCATTATCAAGTTAGGCCAAGGAGTGAAGTGCTGCCAATTTGGAGTACTATAGGAGTCTCATAATCACCTTGTAGGTTCTGTAGGCCCCTATCCCCATAGGGGAATCAAGGATGAAGAAGGAGTTCCACCCGAGCTTCCTCCTCCTCCTGATGTCGAGCAAAAAGTTGGGTGTTCGTTGTGAGGGAGCTACACACATGTCAAGGGAGTTCAGATGCATACAATAGCTAATAGTTTGGATTAATTTGGGTGGTTAAACATTTCATTCCATTTATCTTATTTTATTTCAGATTTGAATGCTTGATTTGATGTATGTGAGTGTTATGCTCTTAATTTCTAACCGATCGGTGTGAGGTTTTGAGTGCGTGACTTGTTTTGTTCCTATTGGACATCACAAGAATAATTTTCATACCCACCTTATTGAGATTTTAATCTGATTTGGAAGCTATTATTCTATTCATAAGTACTGGACCATGACAATATGATTGTTACGTCAAGGTTTGGTCCTTAAAGCATTGAAATAAAATCTTAGGAATTAATCGGGATTCCAATTAACTCCAACCAAATAATTACTCTAAACCTAAGATGAATATCTAAGAACAATGAACTTGATATGTGTGTAGTGAAATCACATCGAACCTTTTATATCATATTTTTCAAAATCCACTAGGTCACTCAACTTTTATGAAATTTCAACTAAGTCATTGTTTTAAACTCTTTTCAAAACCACCCCCTCTCTTAGTCATTTTTATTAAAAATACACACTCTAAACCAACCGACAATCCTTGAGAGACGACCTAGGGTCTACCCTAGACTATAAATAAACCTTAAAAACATAATAAATTTGATGTTTCATGACAACACGACCAAATTTTGGCACCGTTTCCGGGGAGCTCTTTATTTTTTTGTGCGTGTTTTTGATAAAATTTTTGTAATTTTTGTGAATATATGTTTGTTTTATCTTCTACCTTTGCATTTATTTTTGTGTTCTAATTTATTTATTGTGTAGTTTCTGTGAATGAAGCGTTCTACTCCGGGCAACCTACAAACTTTTGAACCCGAACTGGAGAGTATCCTACATCAACGAAACTGAGACACACAAGACAACACTTTGAAGGAGGAGATATCACATCTTAAAATGCTTCTTGATCCTTCTTCTTATTATGAAACCAAAGTTAAAACTGAACATAACTTGTATAACATGGGTGAAAATAATAGAAAATTAATGGAATTAACCTCACCCTATGTTGATATCCAACCTGCATGCATTCAATTACAAGGCGAGACATCCAATTTTGAACTAAAATCTGGTTTAATTCATTTATTACCAAGATTTCATGGACTGCCTGGAGAAGATCCACATAAGCATTTAAAAGAATTTTATAATGTGTGTTCAACATCAAAACATACTAATGTGGATGAAGAATAATTAAAACTTAGGGAATTTCCATTTTCATTAGATGACATGGCTAAAGATTGGTTGTATTATGTTAATTCACCTATTAGAGGTTGGGCAGACATGAAACGACTTTTTCTTGAAAAATACTTCCCAGCCTCTCAAACTGCAACAATAAGGAAAGAAATATGTGGGATAAGATAATCTCAAGGAGAAACCCTTCATGAATATTTGGAATGCTTTAAAAGATTATGTTCAAGTTGTCCACACCACCAAATAAGTGATCAACTTTTAATACAATATTTTTATGAAGGTTTAATTCCAATAGATCGTAACAAGATTGATGCTGCTACAGGTGGTGCAATAGTGGATAAAACCCCAATCGCTACAAAGACCCTAATTGAGACCATGGAACAGAACACTCAACAATTCAGTTCAAGGTCTAGTGTAATCATTCGAGGTGTCCATGAGATGAAAAGTACTGAATTCGAGAAGAAGGTGGACAGAAAGTTCGAAGAGGTGAGTACCCTTCTATGAAAACATTCTCTTTACCAAGGGAAATTCCAATCTCCTCCTCCCATACATTGTGGTATATGCTCTTCTGATACCCACTATTCTGACCAATGCCCCCAATTGAGAGAAACTTCTGAGATTTGTGAGGCAATATTCCTAGGACAGACCTATAACCAACCCATTAGGCAAGAACCTTATTATCCATCCAACCCTGGGTGGAAAGAAAACCAAGCCTATAGGAAAGGGGGTATTCATACCAGCCTCTCAACCATGGAACCAACCAGGGCAAAGTAGTCATCAACCACCACTACCCAGAAATTTTCAACCACCCCCAAGGCCTTTCCAACAACCCCCTAAAAAACCCGAGCCTAGACTATAAGATATGATGAAATAAATGGCTGCCAATAATCTCTAATTCTAACAAACCACTCATGCAGCCATAAAAGACCTTAAAACCCAATTAGGCCAAATAGCTAACTCAGTGGGTGAAATCCAAATCCATGGGTCTAGTAAACTACCATCTCAACCACTTTTCAACCCTAGGGATAAGGGAAATGTTAGTGACATCACCCTTAGGAGTGGAACTCAACTTAAAAGCCAAATAAACCCTCCGTTAGAGTCATCCTCTCCTAAGGAAACCACCATCCCGACCACTGAAAAAGGTTCAAATGAGGTGGAACCTTGTCTCGAGAGAAGTCCTACCAAAGGAAAGAGTGTGTCTATTGATGAGTTACCAAGCCCAAGAATTCCTCTTACATTTCCCCAAAGAGCCACCTAGCCAAGGAAACAAAATGAAACTGAACATGATAAAGAAATCTTGGAGACTTTCAAAAAAGTGTAGGTTAACATTTCATTGATTGATACCGTCAAGCAAATTCCGAGATATGCCAAGTTTCTGAAGGAGATGTGTACCCACCGAAGGATACTTAGAGGTGATGAGAAGGTGAGCCTGGGGAGGAATGTCTCGTCATTGATACAACCATCACTTCCCACCAATTGTAATGATCCTGGATCATTCTCGATTCCGGGCACCATAGGGTAGTATTATTTCTCCAATGATATGCTTGATTTGGGTGCTTCTATTAATGTGATGCCTCACTCTATTTACTCTTCTTTGGAGGTCAGATAACTAAAAACCACAGGAATAGTTGTTCAGCTAGAAAATCGGAGTACGACACACCCTTCTGGTGTGTTAGAGGATGTTCTTGTGAGGGTTCAAAATTTAATATTTCCTGCTAATTTTTATGTGCTAAAAATGGAAGATGATAGTATGAATGGAAACTCTCCAATTATATTGGGGAGACCTCTCTTGAAAACCGCCAAATCCATAATTAATGTCCATAATGGTACTTTATCTATGGAATTTGGTGGTGACATTGTCCATTTCAACATCCTTGATTCCATGAAGCACCCCTTAGAAGAACATTCCTTTCTCTCGGTAAATTCAATTGATGTACTCCCTTCCCCTAAAATCACTTCATTTGTTTCCCCTGATCCCCTTTCTGAATTTTCCTCTTTGATTGAAATTATTGGTAATGAATCATGTGTTGATTGTTGTAGTGGTCTAGAAAAGTGTCATGCATGTTTATTAATTGATAATTTCTTGAACACGGAGGATCGCATGACCATCGATGATACTGCTACACTTGTAAAAGCTAATTCCTCATCAGAGGATGATATCATTGAGCAGTTAGATGAGATTAGTGACCTCTCACTTTTACACACACTCCCATCAATCCAAAATCCACTTGAATTGGAACTAAAGAAACTACCTCAATATTTAATATATTCATATCTTGAGAATGTAAACAAGTTTCCCTTCATCATTGCTAGTTCACTCCCTCCTGATCATGAATTGTGACTGCTTGAAATTTTGAGGGAGCATAAACAAGCATTGGGATGGACACTTGTAGACATTCCTGGTATTAGCCCATCAATTTGTACACATCATATTTTATTAACTGATGAGGCTAAACCAGTGAGGCAGGCGCAACGTCGACTGAACCCAAACCTCTTAGAAGTAGTTAAAAATGAAGTAACAAAGTTATTGGATGCTGGAATCATTTACCCCATCTCTGACAGCCAATGGACCAGTCCCGTTCAAGTAGTTCCTAAAAAAACTAGCCTAATGGTAATTACAAATGAAAATAATGAATTGGTTCCAACTCGTGTGCAGAATAGTTGGCATGTCTGTATAGATTATCGCCAACTAAACCAACACAATAGGAAGGACCATTTCCCATTTCCATTCATTGACCAAATTCTAGAGAGGCTAGTGGGGAAGTCCCATTACTGTTTTCTTGATGGGTATTCTGGATACTTTCAGATCCATATTGCCCCTGAGGATCAGGAAAAGACAACCTTCACTTTCCCCTTTGGTACATTTTCCTATAGAAGGATTCCATTTGGCCTCTGCAATTCTCCGGGTACTTTCCAATGATGTATGGTTAGTATTTTTTCAGATTACCTAGAGAATTGCATGGAAGTTTTCATGGATGATTTTACTATTTATAGATCCTCTTTTGATGAATGTTTAAGTAGTCTTGGTTCAGTCCTACGTCGCTATATTGAAAAGAATATTATATTAATTTATGAGAAATTCTATTTCATGGTACGACAAGGTATAGTTTTAGGGCATGTCATTTCTGGGGATGGTATCCAAGTAGATAAATCGAAAGTGGATGTCATTTCTTCCCTAACATTCCCTAATAATGTACGTGATGTGCGGTATTTCCTAGGTCATGCTGGATTTTACCATCGTTTCATTTGTGATTTTAGTAATATTGCACTTCCCCTCTACTGTTTACTCCAAAAAAAGATTTTGTTATTAATAAAGAATGTGAAGAAGCTTTTAATAAATTAAAATGGATTCTCACATCACCCTTGGTAATCCAACCACCTCGGTGGGATTTACCATTTGAGCTCATGTGTGATGCCTCTTATTATGCAGTTGGGGCAGTCTTATCACAAAGGGTCGATCGATCTCCACATGTCACTGCCTATGCCTCATGTACTTTGGACCCTGCCCAAGCAAACTACACCACCACTAAAAAAGAATTTCTTTCCATTGTGTTTTCCATGTATAAATTCAAGTCATACCTTTTAGGGTCCAAAGTCATTGTGTTCTCAGACCATGAAGCCCTCCGGTATCTACTAAAGAAACTGGAAGCCAAACCACGTCTCATTTGTTGGATGCTCCTCCTTCAGGAATTCAATCTAGAAATTAGAGATAAAAAAGGAGCAAAGAATGTGGTGGAAGAATATATCAGTAGGATCTCCCCATCCGCGGACATTGTCTCATCCCCCTGTATTCCCATTAATGACTTGTTTCCTGATGATCAATTGTACAAAGTGCAAGATGTTATTCCCTGGTATGCTGAAATTGTAAATTATTTTGTAGTATCTTGCATTTCTACCGATTTCAACAAAAACCAAGCCAATCGTCTAAAACATGAGTCTCATTGGTACATTTGGGATGACCCTTACCTTTGGCGCACATGTAGCGATCGGGTACTTAGGCATTGTGTTCCGGATAGTGAGTTTCAGTCTGTCTTTAGATTTTTCCACACTCTTGCTTGTGGGGGCCACTTTGGTCCCCAACGGACTGCTCGCAAAGTTATTGATTCTGGTCTCTTTTGGCCAACACTTTTTTGGGATGCCCGTGAATTTTGTAAATCTTGTCCTCGTTGTCAAAGAATGGGGAATGTATCTAAAAGGAATTAAATGCCACAACAACCCTTGCTCTTTCATGACATTTTTGATGTTTTAGGCATTGACTTTATGGGGCCATTTCCCAATTCTTTTGGCAACCTGTACATTCTTTTGGCCGTTGATTACATATCAAAATGGGTAGAGGCACAATCCACAAGGACACATGATTACAAAATAGTTGTAGGATTTTTGAGAACTCAGATATTTTGTAGGTTTGGATTACCTAGGTTCATCATCAGTGACCAGGGTTCTCATTTCTGCAACCGAACAATGCAATCACTTTTGCGTCAGTATGGGGTCGGTCATCGAGTTTCTACTGCATATCATCCACAGAAAAATGGTCAAGCTGAGGTGTCAAATAGAGAGGTAAAACAAATTCTTGAAAAAACGGTTCAACCCAATAGGAATGATTGGAGTCTTAGACTTGATGATTCATTATGGGCCTACCATACTGCTTTCAAAACTCCCATTGGAATGTCACCCTATCGTCTTGTGTTTGGAAAGAGTTGTCACCTCCCTGTTGAGATGAGCACCGGGACTACTAGGCTATAAAACAATGCAATTATAATCATTCCGGTGCAGGTGATCAAAGTAAGTTGAAGATTCATGAGCTAGAGGAAATGAGAAGAGATGCATATGAAAACTCCAAGATTTATAAGGAGAGAACCAAGGCTTCCCATGACCGTCTTATCCTTCATCATCAGTTCTATATTGGGTATAAGGTCCTCCTTTATTATGAAAGGCTGAAGTTGCATCCAGGTAAGCTTCGTTCCCACTGGTTTGGACCATACATTGTTACTAATGTCTCTCCATTTGGTGTTGTTCAGGTTCAAAATGAAGAAACCAAGAAAACCTTCATTGTCAATGGGCAGCAGCTGAAACACTTTCATGAACCCGTTCTGGAGTCCCCAATGGAGGAAATCCAAGTTCAAGAAGCAAACTATGAATGAAATCCACCAGGTTTTATCCTTACTTCACACATTCTCTTTTACTACAGTGAGGACACTGCATACTCTAGTTGTGTGGGGGTGGATACATTCCTGGGTTAGTTATGAATTTTCATCATTTTCTCATTTGTTTTCTCTTTTTGTCCTTCTTTATGGTATTTTATTTTTTCCCCGTCATCAATTTCAAAGTTCCTTGATTTGGCGACCATAAAGTGGGGGAAGTAAAAATACCATAACGAAGGCTAAAAAGAATTTGTGTATGAGTTTACCATCAAGGAGTGATTTTTTTAGTGAATTGGTATTATTTCAATGATATAAATGGTTGTATCACTGTGAAACATTTGAGATGATTGATTCCCCTTGTGTGAGTAGTTTTGGGAAAACTGTTTCACTAATATCTCCATACATTTTTGCACTAAACCACAAAGTGTGAATATTTCTTACTTAATATAAGTTAAATATATTTTGGGTTAATATTTTTCACCTTGAAATGATATTTCCATACGTTCGTTCCTTATCCGATCTGTTTCATTACTGTACCAGATTGACCAATGCATATGTACCTAATGTCCGACTGTTGTACGCCATAAAAAAAATTGGTTGTGTCTTGGGCAGGTCAAAAACCACTCCTCCTCAACCTTTGATCTTGTTATAATTATTGCAATTAGTGTCACGAGGAGATCAAACAAGGGTTGAGAGATGAGTGTGAGATTTTTTCCAAATGAAACTTAAAAAAAAATATAATAAATGAGGGGAGTGATGAAATGTGAAAAATATGGGGATATATAGGTCGGGAGCTTATGGTTTGACTTCTGGGAATGCTTAAATGAGTGGGTCTTGAAATATGATTGCAAAGGATGTAGGACTGGTTCGGTGAAAAATCATTTAAAGACGAATAATGTTAAAATAACCTATATTAATTTGATAGAAAGTGGAAAGAATAGCATGGAATGGTTTTCACACACACACATGTAGAGTTAGTGTAATGGTTGACCTTTGAATTCATTTCTCATGTTGGTGTCATAAATATCTTTGAATTTTATTGTGATATGATTTATGATACATCTTTTTCCATTTTCATTGGGAAGAACTCCTTGGTGTGGTTCGTGCATTGATCACATTACATTAAATAAAATTTTAAATATTCATTATTTTGGAAATATATATATATATATGAATAATTTTATTTGGATATTTGATTTTTCCCAGGAGTGAAAATGTTTAGGTGTGGGGGTGTGATCTTACCACGATACACTGTTTTATTCCACCCTTACACTGCTGTTTTAAACTAGTTTTATAATGAATATTCAAAATATAATAATAAATTTAACTTTGTGTTTGAATCATTTAATTAATTTTAATCAAAATTATAATGGGAAATGTTACTTGTTTTTATTATTTCAATGTAGGTGGAGGTGATTTGGAGGTCCCTTGATGAAGTGGAAGAAAAATGGGCCAAAATTGCATGGATCCATGGACATCTGTCCACTGTATTGAATAGTACACGAAATCCGTTCATCCAAATGGGCTGATATTTTGTGGGACTTTCCCAAATTTAATAGGCTACATTTAATATTCAGGAACCCAATCCTGATTTGGCTTCTATTAGGCCCATACGAACTGATCTGTCCAAGACACCGAATTTGGACCAAGTCAAATGCGGTGTTCTGTAGTTTATCAATATCTTGAGACGTAGTTGTCCAAATGGTGCCAAAAATTCTGTGGAGACATTCGAGAGGTATTTATACAACTTTTCTATTTTCTCCAAAGAATGATAAGGCTTTCGGAAGACCGAAACACGTGGTACAAGTGGATTAATGAAATCTGTGTTCCTAAAACCACCTTCCAATTTTCCTATAAAAGGGAACCAAGGGAACCTCATTTGAAAGTTTGGCCAAGGAGTGAAGGGATACCAATTTGGAGTCCTAGAGGAGTCTCCTAATCACCTTAGAGGTTCTGGAGGCCCCTATCCTCACAGGGGAATCAAAGATGAAGAAGGAGTTCCACCCGAGCTTCCTCCTCCTCCCGATGACGAGCTAAAAGTTGAGTGTTCGTTGTGAGGGAGCTACACACATGTCAAGGGAGGTCTGATGCATAAACTATCTACTGGTTTGGAGTAATTTGGGTGTTTAAACATTTCATTCCATGTATCTTATTTTATTTCATATTTTAATGCTTGATTTGATTCATGTGAGTGTTATGCTCTTAATTTCTAACCGATCAGTGTGAGGTTTTGAGCGCGTGACTTGTTTTGTTCCGATTGGACATCACAAGAATCCTTTTCATACCCACCTTATTTAGATTTAAATCTGATTTGGAAGCTATTATTCCATGCATAAGTACTAGTCCTTAACAATACGATTGTTACATCAAGGTTTGGTCTTTAAAGAATTGAAATAAAAGCTTAGGAATTAATCGGGATTCCAATTAACTCCAACCAAAGAATTACTCTAAACCTAAGATGAATCTCTATGAACAATGAACTTGATATGTGTGTAGTGAAATCATATCGACCCTTTCATATCATATTTTTCAAAATCCACTAGGTCACTCAACTTTTATTCTATTTCAACTAAGTCATTGTTTTAAACTCTTTTCAAAACCGCCCCCTCTCTTAGTCATTTTTATTAAAAATACACACTCTAAACCTACCAATGCTCCTTGAGAGACGACCTAGGGTCTACCCTAGAATATAAATCAACCTTAAAAACATAATCAATTTGATGTGTCACGAAAATGCGGTCAATGATCTATGAGTCAATTGTGTTGTGTAGAAATCAACCCTACATCAACCCAATGAACAGTGTGACCGGTCTAACTAAAAGTTTCCACTATTAGTTTAAATTGACATTTTAACTCAAAAGTGTCACTCACTGAAAACCAAGTAAACACACTCTTATTGTCTTAAAAATTAAATACAAAAATTTATAAGTCCATTGTGACATGTATAAAGTTGTCTCATGTCAAACCAACACACGATGTGACATATATGACTGAAATTTCATGTTTTCAGTCTAAAATGACATTTTAGTAAAAAACTCAAAAAATATACTGAAAACCAAGGAAACAAATTCCAATTATTTTGATACTTTATGAAAACGTTCCATCAGTCGTTTTAAACATGTAGGAATAAAAAACACATCAATCCGACACACAGTGTCACCAGTATGACTCCAAATGTGTCTTGTTATTTAAAATTGACATTAATTCAAGTAAAAAAAATAACTAACATACTAGAAACCAAGAAAAAGAATTTGGATTGTTTTGATATTTTAGTAAAATGATCCATGAGTCAGTTTGAAGTGTAGGAATCATACCCACCTTAATCTGATAAACAATGTAACCAGTATGACTAATATTGTCCCCCATCAGTTTAAAATTGACATTTTAACTCAAAAACATGTCACTCATTGAAAACCAAGAAAATGAGCTTCGATTGTCTTAGAAATTAAGGAAAACAATTAATAATTACTTTGTGATGTGTATGAAGATTTCACACATCAAACTGATGCTTGATGCGACTCATTTGACTCAAATTACATGTTTTTTGTTTGAAATGACATTTTAGTAAGAAAAACACAACATACTGAAAACCGAGGAAATGAATTCTTATTATTTTGATACTTTAGAAAAACTATCCATCAGTCATTTTAGAAGTATAGGAATCTACCACACCTCAATAAAATGCACAATGCTACTGGTATGACTCCAAATGTGTCTTGTTATTTAAAATTGACATTAATTCAAGTAAAAAAAATACAACTGACATACTGAAAACTGAGAAAAAGCATTTATATTGTTTTGATATTTTAGGAAATTGTTCTTTGAGTCAGTTGTGAAGTGTAAGAATCAATACCTACTCAATATAACAATCAATGTGAATGGTCATACTAAAAGTGTTCGCTATTAGTTAAAAATTGACATTTTAACTCAAAACATGTTACTCACTAAAAACCAAGAAAACACATTCTAATTGTCTTCCAAATTAAGGAAAGAGATTTTAAAGTCCTTTGTGACGTGTATTATGCAGTATCACATCAAACCGACACACGATTCAACCCGTATGACTCAAATTTTATTTTTTCAGTTTTAAATGATATTTTAGTAAAAAAACAACAAAAATTCTGAAAACCAAGGAAATGTATTCTGATTGTTTTCAAAATTTAGGAAAATTATTAATTAGTCATTTGAGATGTTTAAAAATAAATATCACCTAAATATAACACACGACGTCACCAGTGTGATTCCAAATGTGTCTTATTTTTTAAAATTGACATTAATTCAAGTAAAAAAACACAACTGACATACTGAAAACCAAGAAAACGCTTTCCAATAGTTTTGATATTTTAGTAAAATAATCCATGAGTTAGTTGTGACATATAAAAATCAACCCCACATCAATATGACAAATAGTGTGACCAGTCAGATTAAATGTGTCCGCTATTAGTTTAAAATTGACATTTTAACTCAAAACGTGTCACTCACTAAAAACCAAGAAAATGTGCTCTGATTGTCTTCCAAATTTAGGAAAGTGATTCGTAAGTCCTTTTTGACGTGTATAAAGCATTATCACATAAAACCGACAAACTATGCGACCCGTATGACTCAAATTTAATTTTTTTGGTTTGAAATGAAATTTTAGTAAAAAAACAACAAACATACTAAAAATTGAGGAAATACATTCTGATTGTTTTTATAATTTTGAAAAAAGATCCATCAGTCATTTTTGTCATGTATGGAATCAATCACACCTCAATCTGATGCATGGTGTCATCGGTATGACTCCAAATGTGTCTTGTTATTTAAAATTCACATTAATTAATGTAAAAAAACACAACGGACATACTGGAAACCAAGAAAACGCATTCGTATTGTTTTGATATTTTAGGAAAATAATCTATGAGTCAGTTGTGAGGTATAGGAATCAACCACACCTCAATATGATGAACAGAGTGACTGGTCTAACTAAAATTTTCTGCTATCAGTTTAAAATTGACATTTTAAACAAAATGTGTCACTCACTAAAAACCAAGAAAACACACTCATATTTTCTTCTAAATTAAGGACAGTGATTCTTAATTATTTTGTGATATATATAAAGTATTATCACATAAAACCGACGCACGATGCGATTGGTATGATTCAAATTGCATATTTTTAGTTTGAAATGAAATTTTAGTAAAAAAATATATAACAAACATACTAAAAATAGAGTAAATGCATTCCGATTATTTTGATACTTCAGGAAAACGATCCATCAGTCATTTTTGACGCGTAGAAATCAACCCCACCTCAATACGATGTACAATGCCATCAGTATGACTCCAAATGTGTCATTTTTATTCAAAATTGACATTTTTTATTCTATTCTTCATATTAATTTTTAATTTAATTTTCTATAGTATTACTAATTTAATATTTGTTTTCTTATATAGGCGTAATATTTTTCATGTGTTGGGATGATTTGTTCCACAACTATTACCATCCAAGGACGTTTTTTAGAGGGGAAAACAGACGTTAAAAGAGAAAACTTTAATGTTTTAAATAATTTTTTGGATATCTGTAAATGTAATTTTATAAAACGTTGTTCAAAATGTATATAGAAGTGTTTTTTGGTATATACCATAAGTGAATATTTTTTTATTCATGATTTTAATTAAATGTACATATCATTTTTTCCAAAAACTTTTGTGTGTTGCTTGTTTTTTCATTATTTTTGTCATGTATGTGGTAGTTTTGTATATATATATACTATGAGTGGTTATTTTTAGCATGTTTTAGCTGGTTTGTGAAGGTTATTTTCTTTGGGTTCATTATTTTGGTCAACTGTTTATTTTATTTGTAGGTTTATGGGTGTGTTGTTATGTAAACAAAATTTCCAAATAGGGAATCCTTTATCAGTGCTAGTTGAAGCGCTAATAAATGGGGACTTTATTAGCGCTTCAAATAGTGCTAATAAAGGGGAGCCTTTATTAGATATTTTCTGAGTGATGATAAAGGGGGTCATTTACCAATGATTTTTTTGTTCTGATAAAGGATACTCCTATTTAATATCATTTCGATTAATAATGATTTGTAGCGATAATAAATACCTTTTTAGCACTAATAAAATCTTGTTTTATGATAGTGCTATCTGTTGGAGGTTTCTGGTCATGAACGCCTCCACTCATAGAGGGATTGGATCGCGTACATCCTTACTTGTGAAGGTTTTTCTCAAAGTAGTATTTGTTCATGGAGATCTTGGATGTGGTGTTTTCTCACGGATGTTGTTGCTCGTAGTGGGAATTGATCACAAAGTACTTTTGTTACATATTTCTTGCATTGTAAAGGTCTCAACACATGGAGGGTTTGGTTCATTTTCATCTTTGTTCAAATTTATTTTACTTCTGGATCTCTTTTATCATGAAGGGCTTTGGTTGTAGATATATTTTCTTGATAAGGTAATCTATGGACCCACAAGAAAATGGAGAATGAATTGGTATCCCAGTGGAAACACCTATCTCTTTTTGAAAAGGAAAAATCCCCTAACATCGTAACATTGAATGAATACCCATTTCTAGTTTTCCATATTAATATTCTCATAATAGGAAAATTTATCTCAAACCTTCCCATCAATTTTCCTGCCCTGAAGAACACACTGGAATTAATAAATCATTTGGATGATGGAGTCTCCATACGTGATATTGGATCTGGACATCTCATTTTTGAGAAATTCAATAAAAATGACCAATACAAGGTCCTCCTCTAAAGGCCTTGGTCATTTGACAACAAACTGATTCTAATGGAGGATCTGGAAAATAATGAGGATTCACTAAAAGCGACCCTTTCCAAATCAGCCTTCTAGGTTCAGATTATGGGGGTCCCCTACTAGGCTAGATCAAAGTGCACCATGAGAGAAATTGGATCATGTGTGAGTGAATTTATAGAATGGGATTAATCATACCCTATTCAATGGGGGCCTTTCACATTGATAAGGGTCTTAATTGATTTTGATTTCCCTCTCTTAAGGGGTTCTTTTCTTTCAATAGAGAATTAAAAATCTTGGATTGGGTTTGAGTATGAAAAGACGTTGATCTTTTATTTATTTTTTGGTACATCGGGGATATAGAGGGGAGGACCACTAAGTAAATCGATGGAGAAGGTAATGTTGTCACATACTATGGCCCCTATCTTCATGCTAAAAATCATGGGAAAATGTGTTTTTCAAAATATCAAAAAATAAGGATAGAGAGAAACTTTCCAAGGACCAACTCAAGAACACTGCTAATGACTATGAAAAGAACATATTACTAAGGTCACTATAATTTTTTACAGACTATGATGAGGAAAATTATCCAAAGTAAGTGAGAAACTAAGCCCCTCAAGCTAGCCCTTAGGCCTCTGGGAGTGTAATTGGAATCCTAAAAAAAGGACCCTTGGAAATGAAAACCTTGCATTCATCCCTGCCTCGATGGCCATAAGATATACCTAAAATACCATCCATCCTAAAACAAATCTTAACGGACCCCCAGACCCAGTTCCACCCCCATGATTTGAACATCTACACCTAGTTCTTCCCATAGGCTTTGAACCTCCAGACCCAGTCCCTCCAATAGGAATAGAGATGTCATGTTTCACTTCCTAGGATAGATATGACATGAACTGGTTGGCATCGACTAATGTAAAAAAACAAAGTATATATAAAAGTATAATTGCAGGGGACTTAGGATTTGACCCCCCACACACATATAGCATTGTAGAGACAAGATAATAACATATTCAACCTCGGGGAGTGGGAATGTACCAAAAATATGGAAGCCTACAGATAATGGATTGTTTGTTGAAATTTCAAAGGTGAAGGATGGTCTAACCTAGAACCACCTAGCCCCACCTAGCACAAAGAAAATAACATGTTAGAACTATCATGGGATTGGTATCCCACAAACAGTTTGTATGCTTCAGTGCATGAGTGCTCTAAGTCCCCCTAGTGTGTTTTTTTTTCAAAACCCTGCTTGAAATCAAGGACATAAATGAAATTTCATCCAAAGTGGATTTTGAGGTTTTCATCCATGTACCACACCATGGACATACTAGTGGCCTCTGCCCTTTGTGGAAGGAGGAAGTGGACATCATAATTAAGAGATTCTCATTGAACTATATTACTACCTCTGTCTATCAACCTAACATTCATGCTTGGTCCTTCATTGTCTTTCCCTCACAAAATGATAAACAAAAGTCATGGGACCTCTTTATAACAATTAAGAATTTAATCCCAAGACCTATTATCCTGGGATGATATTTTCAAGAGATCATCTTCCAAATTGAAAAGAGAGGGGGTGCCAGTAGGACCTCTACCCATATGAGAGACTTCCTCCAGGAGACTTAATGCTTAGGTCTCACTAACTTGGGTTCTATGGGTAACCCATTTATGTGGTACCGTGGACACTTAGAGTACAGCTACATCGAGGAGAGACATGATAGTTTCTTATCATATTACAACCGGAATGCCATCTTTGACCTCTTTAAGGTCTCCCACTAACCCCAGCCATGTCAGACCACTGTCTGATTCTCATTCAACTTAATACGGTCAATGAAAAGCCGAGACGTGAAAGACCTTTTATTTTTGAAAGATACTGTATGAGGGAAATAAGAT
Organism: Viscum album; assembly: GCA_963277665.1. Classification (NCBI taxonomy): domain Eukaryota; kingdom Viridiplantae; phylum Streptophyta; class Magnoliopsida; order Santalales; family Viscaceae; genus Viscum; species Viscum album. The sequence goes on along the minus strand of OY728150.1, from coordinate 582,217,488 downwards.
GTGAATAGATTATTAAATTAGGACAGACTATGAGTGGAACCAATGTTCATGTTAAAATTCACCAGGTCACGTATAACCTTAAAAAATGGAGTAGTAGGTGGTTCGACCAACCGGATAGGTAGTGTAATGATCACACTATCGAACATGTCAAATTATATGTTTTTATCTAGAATTTCAGTAGTATAGCAACAACCCTAGGTCATCTCTCGACAGAGCCTTAGATCATTAATTCCAAAATAAGTTTATGATTAAGAAACTAAAATGGGAATGGGGTTTTATAAAACTTGGGATTTGTTTCTTTAAAAATAGAAATTGAAAGTATATTACTACTGGGAGAAATTGATTGGAGAAATCGTGATCAACCTGGGTAAGTGTCCGTTGATGCTCAATCCATCATCACTTTCAAGGGAAATGGAAGGATCATTGATTCCTTGATTTTATTCATACTAAAACTAGTAATGGTATGTGAGTTCTATAATGACCCAAACTTTTGGATAATATTTGTTTCCTAAATTTGTGTGTTATTTTATTTTATAATCCACAAAATTATATCCTTTAATTAATGAAGTGAGTATAATTAAAATGATCTTGTTGGGTTTCAACTATTATATGATTTTTGGACAATATGACTGTTGGAAACTAAAATATTTACGTTACAATTATTTTTTATAAATACAAGTGATCTTGGTTAATATAGAAAGAAGAATCGATGGCCTCATCCTGTAGAATCGAGCCATACGAAGCCCATCTGTTAGAACTTGAGAAGGAGGTCGCTTGACTGGGGTTTGCTCTGGACCAAGCCCAAGCAGAACTCCAACATGTGAAAATTGAACGGAATCACCTAAGGGATAAGTTCAAGCTGATAGAAATCACCACTCAGACGATGTTGTCCGAGCCACCCAAAGATTCTTTCACCATAGCACACCATACACTTAGGTCCTATGCAGGTGTTATATGGGGCTATGTAACGAGGCCTTAGATACTTTTTGTAATCCCTTGGTATAATTAAAATTTTATTTATTATTATGTTAAATTTTGTGATTTTCAAATATCTAGATAAATGCAGGATGAAGTTCCATATTATTGATGAATTTTGGAAGGATTATTTGAAAATATTTCGTTTTACTTTAAATAATTAATAATATGAAATGATTTTCAAAAAATGGTCTTCTAGAGTTGTGATCATTAAGAAATTTAGAGTCTAATAAGGTCAACATGATTTTTTAGTGAATAGTAATGTATGAATAGTAACACACCCTTATGAATAGTAATAAATAGTAATGAATAACACATCAGCCAAAAAAATATAAACTTCACCCATGAATGTATAAATACAATTTAGACATCTTAAAAGTAAAAAAACGGTCATAGTATATGTTTTGATATTTCTGTATGTCATAAATATTTTATTCAAAATTTTATAATTAATTTAATAATTTAAAATGAAAATTTATTTTCATAAAATGTAACAATAAATTTTTACTTTATTGTCTTATGGTTATACGATAATTTTATGGGACCTTGATTAATTTTTCAAGGTGTTACAATACAAGTTATAGTTTTAGAGTTGTTTTTTTAATAAATAATGATTTTATTTAAAAATTATATTAAAAATAATTAAAAAATTATTTTCATAATATGAAGTTTTTTTTAATTTAGAGCATCTATATTAGGTTAGGGTAAATTTTTTGGTTTTTTCCGAAACAGTTGAATTTTTGGTGAATAGTAAAAATACAGTTTTGAGTTACGGGTGTTTAATGATATCATTGATGATGTAATCATGATGTAATAAATCTGGTCGAATTATGAACATTAAGATATGTTATGAGGTGTCCCAAGTGGACAATACCATGGGAAAATACCCTAAGAAAGCCCATGGTTTTGTAAATACTACCGATGAGGTGTCCCTTGGAAATTAATTAAATATTCCCTCACTTTTGAAATAAATACCAAGCCATTACCTTCATTATTTCCATTCCAAAATACCCCTCAATTAATATCTGGTATTTCTACCTCCCAAGGAGTCCTCCCAAGGGTCCCTCAAGCCCCCAAGGTCTCAAAATTCAAGCTTTCGAAGTCACTCTTCTAGGTAAGGGAACCTTTCACCCTCCTCTTTTAGTCATGAATCCCTTTAAGTTTGGTATTCTAGTTTATATCTTCTTTTGTGGGGGTATGTTCTTATATATTATTATTACTATACATTTAATGTCCAAATGAGGATATCCCCTTTATTCTCTCATCAATTTATTTTCTGAATTTTTAAGTGACGTCATTAGGCTGCCGAATTGTCGTAAAACAAATCCCATTTTCTCTTTTCTTTCAAGTTTCCTTTTCATGTGGTATGTCATTACACACCATGATATTATTTATATTTTATCATATTCCCTATAATGTGAAATGATTCATTTATGGATGTGATACCCTTTTCCAATCTCTTTTTATTGTTTTCTAAAACCATCTTATATAGTCATTATGCTGCAGAATTTTCGTCGCAAAATATCTCTCTTATTCTAAATAAATTATCCTATATTTTTTTTGTGAATACCCAAATATATTTTCATCTCCATGGGGTATTCATAAATACATAAAATTGATATATTTGATTCTATAATTGACATACATATAACCCTCACTCCTTTTCCATGAGTTATAAATAACATAACGATCAAGTTTTTAAAAACTTTTAAAACGTCATGATTTTGAAATGAAACACATTTCATTTATTCTATTTGATTTATTTATGAAATGTATGATTATGATATATGTGGCTCACATGAAAATAAATACATATTAAGGGTGCTCCCTGATAGCGCTCCAATGCATTGAGTAAAGAATTAAATCTCTAGAGATGACAAGTTTCACGATACCTTGGTGAATAACCTTGGTAATTTTTATGACACCTTGGGGATGAACCTTAGTGATATGTTCATGAATGTATAAATTAAATGTTGTAGCCACATATTCAAGTTATAATTCAAGTTATCTTCATTATTAAATGCCTTTACTTTCATTTCTAAAGTCTTTATATTTTTTATCAAGTTCTTATTGATTTCACAAGTAAAATTATTCCCTTATTTTCCTTACCGGGCCTTCTGCTCACCCTTTCCTTTGATGTATGTCTCTGGGTTATGAGATGCAATAATTTTACTTAGTATAAACTTATGATGAAGCTGTACAAGTGGATTAGAATAATGTTTTTTGTTTTCAAGTTTTCTCTTCCTAATTTCAAAGAAACTAGACTTTAAATACCCTCTGAATGTAAAATGTAATGAAAAGTTATGAAAAAAAAGTGGGATGGCATAAGTTCTTACTAGGTTACCACCTAGGATTTGATCGATCAATGATATTGATTATCAGTGACTTCTCAAAATCAACAAACATGAATCGATGTAAAAACAGAACTCAATCAAGGCATCACATCAATAACCTGATGAGATGACCGAATTTGTGTCAATGATAAAAATATACCACAAGACAAGAACATGAATATTCATAGTTTCAAGATGCTGGATTTTATCAACCAACACAATCCATTTTCACACTCATGAAAGAGAGGGGGTGAGAAAAGAGGCAACCACACTCAAATCATCACAAGATCTGAGTTATACATGAAAGCATGTGGATTCTTGTTCATTTATTTTTTATTTGATCATACTAGAATAAACACAAATATAGAAGTTAGAAATGAAGAACAATAGTCAACAAACCTATAAATCAATTACCTTACAAAAATTATAAATGTAGAGATCAGGATTACAACAAGGAACACCCCCCAAATTGATCACTAAGAGGCTTAAAAGTATAAGAGAGAGAAGGGAAATAAAATGTATGAAGATATCTCTATAATTAGAATAACCTTAACCCCTGGTCGTTCCACCTGAGAGAATGATTGAGTGGAGTGATTTTATAGAAAAAAACAACACACTTTCCACAAAAGAAGTCAAGTGTCTAGGGGACTAGGTCACTATTCAGGAAAGAATTTTTAATCCTTCCTTATCTGGATTGTTGACTATCCAAAACAAGTTCAATTGTCATGAAATTCGGTGGAGAGGTGAAACTTTTAGTTATATGTCTAAGGGAGGTAGAATCTGCCCAATTGGATATCCGAGACCCGAGTTATGGCCCAAATAAAGAAGGGTGGTCCAATCTGGCCCACCCAAAATTTCTTCACATTGTGGGCCTATGTTGGGCCTCCAAATGGATGAATTGGGATCCATGATCTTCTAGAGAAATGTATCCCAAATTATTTTCATTAATAAACCCATTTTTGGCCCAATTGGATGCACATATTATCCAGAAAACATATTAATGTCCACATGCATTCTTGGGCTCTCACTTAGTTTGGCCCATTTTTCATGAATTCTATTACGGGCTCTCCAAACCACCTACTCCAACAATGTAAACACCGAAACAAGTAAAATTTCCCTATTAAACAGTGACAAACATTAATTCATTGAATCAAACATAAAGTTCATTTTATTATTAAATTTTGAAAATTCATTATAAAACTAGTTTAAAACAGCAGTGTATGGGTGGAATTGAATAGTAAATCGCTATGCGATCACACCCCCACACCTAAAAATTTTCTCTCTTGGGAAAAGACACATATCAAAAAAAAGATGCATGTATATATTCAAAACATCATGAAGATTTAACATTTGAATAAATTTTAATTCATTAAAGTAATGTGATCAATGCATAAACCACACTAACACTACTGGAAACTAAGGCATTACCAACGGTTTTAAACTGTTGGTAAAGGCTGATAAACCATTGGTATACTATATACCAATGGTTTGGAAAACCGTAGGCAAGTAAGGTGTTAGGATAGCCCATTACCAACGGTTTTAGTACAACCGTTGGGAAAGGCAGTGTAATCCTAGAGTTTCCTAATGGTTATTTGAACTGTTGGTATATAAAAGTACTCCTAATGGTTTGAAAACCGTTGGAAATACTGTGTGAAATAGGGGTATTCCCAACGGTTTGAAAACAATTGGCAATACTGGGCTGCTAAATAGGATAATTCCCAACAGTTTGAAAACCATTGGAAATATTGGCTGTTGTTGGTGTGAAATATGAGTATTCCCAACGGTTTTCAAACCGTTGACAATACTCATTTTCATGATTTAGCACTATACCAATGGTTTTATTAAACTGTTGGTATAGTGTTATACCAGAATTTGCAGACCTGCCACCCAGAATTTGTAGACCATCCAAACACCTGCATACACCAAAAGAACCACCTGATACACTCAACTCCAACAAAACCACCTGCACACTCAACTACATACACCAACAAAACCACTGCACACTCAACTACATACTCCTGAATACACTCTTAACAGCAACAAACACCTGCTATAGCACACAAAAAGCACATAAAAAGAGGATACTCTTCTAACCATGGAATGTACCACAATTATAATCATGTATATGAACCTAATTATCCTATGCAATACAGAATTCATAATTGAATTCTCATCATCATCATGTAATTTTTTATTGAAAGAGGGGAAAAGTAGAAAGAAAAAAAAGAAGGGAAAGGGAAAAACAAGAAACACAGAAGAGGCCTCGGGGGAAGACCCCTCCCCTCCATAGCCAAGACAGCCTAGGGTGGTCTGAAGTGATGAAGACCCAGTGCATCCCCTTTGATACAGTCAATCCCCTTAGGTTGGATACTCCCTGCAGTGTGAAGAAACACCTCCTCCATGCTGTTGACGTCCACCGCGGCCAAGTGATCTGCGACCTTGTTCCCTTCTCTCTAGGTGTAAAGGATACTCTCTCTATTATTAATCATAATTCTACATTTTCTGATGACATATTTAATTGACCAAGGAGACTCGATGTCCCCTTTCAAGGAGTTGTGCACAATAATGGAGTCTGTTTCGATTTCAGAGATTGCGAGACCCTTTTCCATGCAAAGGTTGAGCCCAGTGAGAATTGGCTTCACCTCCGCTTGCAGAGAAGACCCATGGCCTAGTCTGGCCGAGGAAGCGAGGTAAACCGAACCATTATGGTCATGTACTCCTCCTCCACGCAGGTTCCCTTGGATGCAAGAGCCATCTTTATTAAGTTTCAAACCCACTGAAGGAGGCTTCCATTGAATCCAATTTCCTTCCCTTATTCTAGGTGCCATGTCCATATTGGAGCCCGTTTGGAGCCGACGAAACATAGGGGCTGCCTTCTATGTCCTCAAAGCTATGTTCAGATCCAGTAGCAGATTTTTCACCCAAACAATAATGGCACGAGCCGAAACCCCCACCCCCTCATGATTCGATTTGTTCTGAGCCTTCCAAATGGTCCAGCACCCCAAATGCAGCACTACTGCATAGGCCACCCTCTCTGGACCTCTTACCTCAGAACCTTGGAACCACATATCAAGAAAGGCAGGGATGGAACCGTTTGAGGGAAGGAATGAAAAGTACCCCAGGATTTTCCAGACCTCGTGTGCCCAATCACTATCAAAGAATAGATGGACTGTGCTCTCTTCACTGTGAACACTATAGAATACACACCTGGACGCAAGGGGGATACCACACCTACGAATATTGTCATCCGTCGGGAGGCCTTTGTTACGAATCCTCCTGGTGAGGAAGTTAATCTTGGTGGGGATGTTTTTCACCCATAGAAGCTCATTCTGCTCCTGTCCATTACCAATGCAGCGGAAATCCATTTACTATAATAGGCCCAAGGAGGAGGCTATGAACACACACTTTTCCTCCTATTCATTAATCTCAATGAGTTGAAAACACTGTTGTTGTTCCTTATACAAAACCGAGTCGGTGAAGCTAGGAAAGAGGCTGGCCTCTATGAGTGAACTATTTGTAGCCGGGCATCTAGGGAAACCCAGCACTGTGCCACACCAATCTTGATTCCAGAAGGATATCTCTCCCTCCCCCACCAACCATCTCGAAAATGGACGAAGGATCTCAACAATAGGGCCTATCACTGACCAAAGGGAAGAAATATGCCCCTCCCCCGGAGCGCTAAGGAACATCACATATGCATGAATGGTAGTCCCCCATAGGGTACGCTGTTCCAAGACACTCCATGCAAGCCTGCATGCATGTAATAAAGGGTATCCACCAGGTTGTGCACCTCGATGCCTCCTTCATTCACAGGCCACACCATTTTTCCCCAGGCTACCAAGTGTTTCTTTCTCTCTGATAATGGATCCCATATGAAATTGGAAAGTATCCTATAAATTGATTTAATAACTCCCTTGGGAACATTGACGGAGGATAGACCATGAATCGAAGAGGCCACCAGAACGCTGTTCACTAGGGAAATGCGTCCGACAAAGGATAAGAATTTATTTTTCCTGTTAAACACCCTATCTGAAACCCTGGTGTAGAGTGCGTCAAAGTCCCAAATCCAAAGTCTCCCAGGTGAGACAGGCGCGCCTAGATAGACCATCAGAAACTCACCCCTTTGGATGCCAAGCAGACTACTAATAGTTTGAACTCTTTCAATGGAGCACTTGTGGGAGATAAAGAAATCACTTTTCTCCTTGTTGATGGACTGGCCACTCCAATGATAGTATTTCAACAGCACTCCGTTCAGACTTCGTATTGATCTACTCTTGCCATTCAGGAATAAGATTGTATCATCGGTCAACATAAGGTGGGAAATTGCTGGGGCCCTTGATCGACGATGATATGGCAGAATACCTCCATTATTGATACTCCTATAGATGAGCCGGCTCAAAACATCCTGAATGATGATGAACAACGATGGTGAGATAGGGTCCCCTTGTCTGATGCCTCAGGTAGACTTGATGAAACCGTAAGACTTTCCCATGAAGTTCCCCGAGAGCCAAGAGGAACTGAAGCAGCGAAAGATAATATTGTTAAAGGCGTGTGGCGCAATAAGGTTCAAAGACCATTTAGGGATGCGGCATGAGGCACATCGCGAGGTGCGACTAAGGCGCATGTGCACATAATTAATTATATAATGTATTGAACAATATTTTAAATTTTAAAAAACATAAATTCAATAAAAAAATAAAATTAAAATACATACAGATATTTTTTAGAGGTTCTGCTGTGAGTGATGCCACAATAAAAATATTAAATAGTCCATTTAATTGAAATTAAGACTGCCCCGATTTCCATCATGGTGCACCGTGACTTCCTCCTCCTACCCTGATCTCCGCCTTTCCCGCCTTTCCGCATCCTACCCCGAACTATGCTACAATGATTCATCTGTCGCGCACTCAAAACCCCAACAATCACCGACATCATCCGCTTCTCTACCTACCAGCACTGTCGCCTCCCAATAAGGAATATGAGAGTGAGGCACGCCTTTACAACGCATGGCACCCGAGCGCCTCAAGGAATGGTAGGGGAGGCACACGCCATTGGCCCGCCTCAGCTAAGTCGCCTTTCCTTGTAGGTGGAGAGGCGCTCCGGCCTCGCCTCGCCGTGCCCCATTCCCAAGGCGTGCGCCTCAACATGACTTTGACAACAATGATCAATAACACATACAAAATGAATTATGTTGCATACAGAATTCTGAATACGTTTTCTCAGTTTTCCATATACCCGTTGTTTTTACTTAAAGTGATTTCCATTTTAAACAAAAGGCATACACTTGGAGTGATACAAGCCACATCGTGCCCCAGATTCAGGAGGGGTTGACTCATACACATCACATATGACTCATGAATCATTTTCATAAAGTATCAACAGTATCTGAATGTGTTTGGTCGGTTTTCCATATGCCAGTTGTTATTTTCACTTAAAATGTTTTCCATTTAAAATAAAGGTGATACACTTTGAGTGATGTTGGCCACACCACGCCTCAGATTGAGGTGGGGTTGACTTATACACGTCACATACAACCCATGTATTGTTGTGTTAAAGTATCAACAAAATCCAAATACGTTTGGTCGGTTTTTCGTATGCTAGCTATTTTTACTTAAAATGATGTCCATTATAAACAAAAGATATATGGTTAGAGTGATACCGGCCACACCACACCTCTAATTGAGGCAGGTTTGACTCATACACGTCACATATGACCCATGGATTGTTGTCCTAAAGTTTCAACAGAATCCGAATGCATTTGGTCGGTTTTCCGTATGTCTGTTGTTGTTTTCACTTAAAATGTTGTCCATTTGAAACAAAAGAGAGACACTTTGAGTGGTTTTGGCCACACCACGCATAAGATTGAAGTAGGGTTGACTCTTACATGTCACATATTACCCATGGATCATTTTCCTAAATTTGCAACAGAATATGAATGAATTTGTTCAGTTTTCCGTATGTCATTTGTTGTTTTCACATAAAATGATGTTCATTTTAAACAAAAAAATACACTTTGATTGGTTCTGGCCACATTGTGCTTTGAATTGAGGTGGGGTTTACTCATACACATCACATATGACCCATGGATCATTTTCCTAAAAGTTTCAATAGGATCCGAATGCGTTTAATTGGTTTTCCGTATGTCAGTTGTTGTTTTCACTTAAAGTGATGTCCATTTTAAACAAAAGACATACACTTAGAGTGATACCGGCCACACCGTGCCCCGGATTTAGGCGGTCTTGACTCATACACGTAACAAATGACTCATGAATCCTTTTTATAAAGTATCAATATAATCTGAATGTTTTTGGTTGGTTTTTCATATTCCAGTTTTTATTTTCACTTAAAATGTTTTCCATTTAAAGAAAGGTGAGACACTTTGAGTAGTGTCGGCCACACCGTGCCTCAGATTGAGGTGGGGTTTGCTCGTACACATCACATATGACCCATGGATCATTATGTTAAAGTATCAACATAATTCGAATACGTTTGGTCAGTTTTCTGTATGCTAGTTTTTTTTACTTAAAATGATGTCCATTATAAAAAAAGGAGAGACAGTTAGAGTGATACCAGCCACACCGTACCTCATATTGAGGCAGGGTTGACTCGTAAACATCACATATGACCCATGGATCATTTTCCTAAAGTTTCAATAGAATCCGAATGCATTTGGTCGTTTTTCCGTATGTCAATTGTTGTTTTCACTTAAAATGTTGTCCATTTTAAACAAAAGAGAGACACTTCGAGTGGTGTCGGACACACTGCGCCTCTGATTGAAGCAAGGTTGACTTGTACACATCACATATGACCCATGTATCATTGTACTAAATTTTCAATAGAATCTGAATGCATTTGGTTGGTTTTCCATATGTTATTTTTTGTTTTCACATAAAATGATGTTCATTTTAAACAAAAGAGAGACACTTTGAGTGGTTTCGGCCACACTATGCTTTGGATTGAGGTAGGGTTGACTCATACATGTCACATATGACCCATGGATCATTTTCCTAAAGTTTAAACATAATCCGAATGTGTTTGGTCGGTTTTCCGTATGTTAATTGTTGTTTTCACTTAAAGTGATGTCCATTTTAAACAAAATACATACACTTGGAGTTATAACGGCCACACCGTGCCCCGGATTGAGTCAGGGTTGACTCGTACACGTCACAAATGACTCATGAATCATTTTGATAAATTATCAATAGAATCTGAATGCGTTTGGTCAGTTTTCCATATGCGAGTTGTTGTTTTCAATTAAAATGTTTTCCATTTCAAATAAAGGTGAGACACTTTTAGTGGTGTTGGCCACAACGCGCCTCAGATTGATGCGGGGTTGACTTATACATGTCAAATATGACCCATGGATCGTTTTTATAAAGTATCAACACAATCTGAATACGTTTGGTCAGTTTTTCGTATGCCAGTTGTTTTTACTTAAAATGATGTCCATTTTAAACAAAAGAGAGATAGTTAGAGTGATACCTGCCACACCGCGCATGACCACGGAGTGACCGCGGCATGACCGCGGCATGACCGGGGTGTGACCGTGGCGTTTTGGCCCGGTCCAGCGACATCCGCAGGGCAGCATCTTCCGGCCAGGAACGAAGGGAGCAGGAGGAAGCATGGGAACATTCCAGTCGACGCCTCCCTCCCCATTAACTATGGATGGGTAATGTATCTATAACCCTATATAGGTATCATAAATCAAATTCCTATAGGAATTAGAACCGCCACGGGGTTTCATCCTGGAGTAGGGCCAAATCACGGCATTACTACGGCAGGACCGCGGCGAGACCGCGGCGTGTTGGCCCTGTCCAGCGACATCTGTGGGGCAACATCTTCCGGCTAGGAGCGAAGGGAGCGGGAGGAAGCGGGGCAACATTATAGTCGTCGCCTCCCTTCCCATTAAATATAGATGGGTAATGTATCTAAAACTCAATCTAGGTATCATACATCAAATTCCAATAGGACTGTGAACCATCGCAGGGTGTCATCCTGGAGCAGGGCCAAACCACGATGTGACCGCGGCGTGACCACGGCGTGACCGCGGCGTGACCGCGGCGTGACCGCGGCGAGACCGCGGTGAGACTGCAACGTGTTGGCCCGGTCCAGAAACATCCATGGGGCAGAATCTTTCGGCCAGGAGCGAAGGGAGCGGGAGGAAGCGGGGAAACATTCTGGCCGTCGCCTCCCTCCCCATTAACTATAGAATGGGTAATGTATCTAAAACTCTATCTAGGTATCATACATTGAATTCTGATAGGACTTCGAACCGTCGCAGGGTGTCATCCTGGAGTATGGCCAAATCACTTCATTATCATGGCGTGACCGCGGCGTCAACGCGACATGACCGCAGCATCACCGCAGCATCACCGCGGCGTGACCGCGGCGTGACCGCAGCGTCACTACAGCATGACCGCGGCGTCACCGCGACATCACTGCGATGTGACCACAGTGAGACTGTGGTGTGTTGGCCCGGTCTAGCGACATCCTCGGGGCAGCATCTTCTGTCCAGGATTCCAAATAAATCTTATGTATTTGTCCTTCACATTATAGAAAACGATCTTATGTTATAAAAAATAGACTCTCGAAACACATGAAGGATGAGTCACCCTTGACTTGGAAACTCGAAACCAACGAGCAGGGATCAAAGCATTACACAAAGGATATTAATAACCTTAAAACACATGAAGGACACTACATAACCAGTGATAAACCAACCAATGACATTAAATCCTTTCCTTGATTGGCAGTGGAGAACCAAATCCACCAGAACCAACAAAAAATGATCCAACGCCCTACCAAAAACATAATATGGAGTCAAAAACAGTAAATCCCCAAATACATGAGGTGCGAGAGAAGTAGTAACCATAGAATCTTACCTCGGATCAAAGTCGGTGGACTGAATCAATCTAAACTCCTTTTGGAACCCTTCGTAGAATATAACTACCCTATTTCCATAAAAAGAAGTCATAAATCTAAGTGACCAATGCAATAAAGAAAATAAAATAAAAACTAAACTAAAACATACCCGTCTCCTATGACTATACCTGTCAACGCCCAAAATATAAGTACCACAATGACCCATGGGGTAAATCATGTTCCTGCAAGCAAAGGGGAAACAGATCAATGTTTCAAAATGATACTATCAAAAATTACATTCCTATTAGTTAACAATTAATCTTCCTATTAATGGTATATAATCAATTTGGCCCGAGTTTCAACTTAGTTTGGTTTTGTTCGATACAAGGGATGAGGTCTTATTTTTCTTGGGTTTTATATTTACACTTGAGATATTTATTTAAAAATGATGCATGTATTTGGCATTATTATTTATGGTTTTGGTTCTTAGTTTGTTGTTATGGGGCCTGTCCACATGAATAATTATTGGAATGCAGGGTTCAGTTGAAATTTATCCACTTTAATGTGATTGATGTCACTAACGATGAGGATTTAGATCAAGTAAAATATTCCTAAGTGGATTGGGCCTTATAGTGATAGGTGTGGCAATTGTACATATAGCGTTTGATGAGGCAATACTTATGAGGATGGATTGGAATCTTGGTAGGTTCTTAGAGTGGGATGGTCCCTCTGAGTATATAAAATGTATTATGAAAGGCTTTAATCCATTTAATGATTCAAGAGTTCAACTAAAGAGATGAAGGATGAGATGCTAGTGTGGGTATTGGGTATTGTCGGACAGATTGGCATTATAATGCCAAGAGGCTTGGTGTGATTTGGCTTAGGATGGAACCTGGTTAGTGGGGATGGGTTATAATACATGATTTTGATGTGGTTCTTGACTGGATTCTTGAGAATATAATGTGGATATGTTCGACATGGTGTGATTTTGTGACTAGGAGAATCATAAGGTGAATAATTCTCTTTTTCTAGTTGGATGATGATATGTGCATTGAGGCATGGGATAATCCTCAAGAGATGATTCTAGACTATGTGACTGAGAGGATAGAAAATGATAGGTTTGATAGGATTCACTGAGTGGCCAACCCATGTGAGGATGATACGATGCATGGAGACACTTGGAGACACTTGGGGTTATTTATGCTATCTCATGGAGACACTTGGGGTTATTTCATGACTCCAACATACTCCAGAAATGTTCTCACACTATGTTTTAGAAAAACAATTCCATCTCATGGAAGAACCCAAGGCTCCTCTATCTTCCAATATTTCCTTACACTCACACCTCATGGTATTACCGTATACAAGTGATCTACGTCAACTAGTCAGGATAGCATCACTACCATTCGTCTGTAGAAAGAAGTAAAATACCTAAGTGGCCAATGCGAAAAAGAAAATAAAATAAGAACTAAACAAAAACATACCTGTATCCTGTGACTATACATGTCACCACCCAATATATAAGAACCAAACTTCCCCATGGGTCAAATCATGTTCCTGCAAGCAAGGGGGAAACAGTTCCATTTAATAATCTCTTCATTTTTCCTTATGTTCTTTATATAGCACGTTGTTGGAAACACCATACTAGTACACTTAGCCATTGAATATGCACCTATTCTATATTTTTTGAGTTGAATATTTTGCACATAACCCTTCTAGAACCCCTCCGCGTCGCACCATGATCCGAGATTGACTACTATGGTGAATAATAACTAATGCATCATAAAATGAAATTCGGCATAGATTTCCCTTGTGTCATAAATATATCTCCTGATAGAATCCACCATTCCCCGATCAATTGTGAACTCGGTATATAGTGAATTAAAACAAAATTAATACATATATCAATAAAAAACTCTCAACACACCATCTTACTAGACTGTTGAGTGGTTATAATGTAAAATAATTGCAGACAAAGTGGTTTCTGTGTTAGGGATTGGAAAAACTATAACATTTCAATGTTTATTTAAGTAAAAGTTATATTTAAAGTAACATGAATGTAATAATGCAATGTTTAGAGTCCAAAAATACTTTGGAATGTAAAAAACAATAACATAACAACCTAGTTGTTAAACTAAATAGGGGTGTAAAAATGGCCTGATTCCTGGCGTGGACCTGGACAGTCTGTGAGACATATTTCTTACAATGGGCCCAGCCCAAGTAGTGTTTAGGGTAGGACTCGAACTAGTGAAGGCCCAATAAAGCCAGACCAAACCCAAGCCCAGACCAAGCCTGGCCCAACCCAATTGATAATTTTGTTCAATCTTATTTTAGTTTAATGTATTGTAAGTTTACTATATTTATTATTGTTAATTTATATTATTTTTTACATTTTACATTTTTTAAAAGACTTGGACTGGGACCCGGCCCAAACTATTGATATGTACCATGCCTCATTACATACCTATTCATCAATTTGTATAACACCAGACGTCACAACCGACCCCTTTCCATTTATGTCTGCAATTGGGTTTTAAGTCATTAGAATTTAACCCCCCCTCTCCCACCACACCAAACTATATAATTTCATACTTATGCCCTTTAATGAGTGACAATGATTTGTTTTCCGTGCCTTTGGATTTCTGATCTATAAAATATAACCAAAACTACTAAAATTTAATTTTTTTATAACCAATAGACTCCTGAAAACAGGCCACTAAGAACTCATTATGTTGATTTTTGAACCAAATTTTTGCACATTTCCAAATGCCTACTGAACTTAAAAAGACATTTTTCACCATTTATAGTCCAATAGATTCCCCTACTCTTGTACCACTCATCACATGCAATATCCATGATCCAACTATTTCAATTTCAAGCATCATGGGAACAACTAAACCATTAATTGCCCATTTGAACGAACAAAAAAATAACATAGTTGAGCTAGACCTGTGAAGAATTAACAAATGAAAATTTTGGCCATCCAGACTGTACAAACAAATTAAAAAATTGAAAATTGGGATTACACCTAAACCATAATAAAATCATCAACTAAATATAGACAAACACAAGAAACCATGATATTAGACTTCAGGAGAGGTCAGGTCTACCTCAGATTGGCAGTCCAACGCATTGATTTGGAAAAGATTTACCTCTAGCTCTTGAGGGGTAGGGGTCGGCCCCGAAAATATTATTGCCCAGGCGGGAGGAGAGGGAGCTGAGAGAGGGGGACGTCCCATGGGGTTTTCGGCCATGGGGGGTCTCGCGCGCGACTGGACTGGGGGTCGGGGGACGTCGGAGGAGGAGATTGAGTAAAGAGGGGAGGGGGATGTCTCCAAGAGAGGGAGATGAGAGGGGAGGGGGGAACGTCACTGGGAGATGATAGGGGAGGGGGATGTTTTCTTCAGATAAGGAGACAAGAGGGGAAGGGTAACGTCGCCGGAGGAGAGGGAGGGGGGCCGAGAGGCGGAGGCGGAGGCAGAGGCTGGGAGGCGAAGGCAGAGGCTGGGAGGAGGTTGAGATCGGGGGGGGGGGGGAGTGCGTGGGGATGAAATGTCGTGAGGGAGGGAGCCTTAATTTGGGTATAATGTTTCCCAACGATTAATTAAAACCACATGTAATACTTCTCTTTCCCAATGGTTTTCTTAAACCATTGGGAAAACAAAAAATAAAACAACCTACACTAACGGTTTATTAGAATCGTTGGTATAGGTTCTTTTTCCCAATGGGTTTTCTAAACCGTTGGGAACAAAGTGTTGGTATAGGCTCAATTTATAGTAGTGGGGGGATAAAAATTAAGGTCGTATAGCCTATAGTGTAGGGGTGTAATTTTTAAGGTCTTGTATTAAGGAACATGGGGATAGATGGAAAATAAATAAATACGGGGAAAATGAACTTAGCATGTTTTCATAGCCTAGGGATTATTAAGAACACCTCAGGTATGAGTGTATAGCTTTTAAGGTTATGGTGTTTAGAATATAATATTTCTATAAAGATCGTGATAATATACATAAGGATGGGAAATGCTACAATGGGAAATAATTATTTATGTGAATTTAGTATGTCCTTATCACCTAAGAAAAACCAAGTGAACCTCTCACACAAATATAGCTAATAATCGGGGGAAGGGGCATCATCTAAGAATTAGGATGGGAAGGGGCTCGAATTGAGTGTGTCAAAATCCCTAAGATCTAGGATGGAATGAAAATTGTGTTGGTCCAGGACATGATGTCTAGACATCACTATGTATCATGTATAGTGGGAATTAAGCCATACATTTTCATAAAGGGTAGTGTGGTGGGAGTCCAATGTCATGTAGGGATTATCCTCTGAGGTGGGGACTAAGGTATCACAAAGTTTTAATAAATTCAATATGTATAACAATATATAGTTTAACATATAATGGAAAAGAGGTCGAAAACGTATTTTAAAATACCCATAAAATCATCCTTAAATGGAAATATCCAAGATGAGGATTATGAAGTTAAGACATGCAAGGGTTAGGCCCATTTTGATGGTTCGATTCAAAATACATGAGACATGTTACTAAAAGGAGACATTGACAGTAAATTTGAATCCATGTAAAGTCGAGTCGAGGATAATCTTATAGGACCAAAATATTGTGAATGATACAAAAAATAGTCACATGCAAAAAAAAACAGAAAGTACCCCCCCATCTGAGGAAGGGAGCACACTCTTAATGGTGGAATGACATATGATGTGTGAAATAGGTAGAATTATTTCTCAAGGACTTGAAATGGTGTGACATAGATACTTCTCCTTAAACAAGTGGTACTTGAGAGCTCTTCTGATACTGATAGAACATGGTCCCTGAGTTAGTGTGGTGGTGATGACTTGTAAGCATATGCAGACTGGAAATGTCACATAACACGCACTTCATATATATATATTTTTTGTAAAGGAAAATAATTTTTCAAAATGAATCCTTCATATAGTGTTGTTATTCTTCTATGTCACTTCTAATGCATCCGTGAATCTCGGCTGCACAAAGCCCCAATTGAAAATTACTATTCAATAACTAATAAAATTGATTTTGGGCAAAACCCCTTGGAATAATATGAAAAATTGAATACCTCAATGGATCGATGTGAAAAAATAGGAAAGGATAAATAACCCTTCCTAATTATAGAAAAATCGATGAATAACCCTTCCTAATCCTAATTATAGAAAACATTGAATATGAAACATTAAATAACCCTAAAATAGAATATGAAACATTGATTTTGTGTTCCCCTGTTCCTAATTATAGAAAAATATCTATCACAAGTGATTTATTTCACCATAATTCAGTGAAATCGATGAAGAACACTGAAACATACACTTCTGAAATCAGAAATTCTACCTTTGTGCACTTCTTGTGGATGACACGCGGAGCGCAGAGTTTTCCGGGGAGGGGAGAGCAATGGCTTATAGGGCTCGGTATGGGAGGAGGGAAGAGGCGAGCAGTGAGTGGTGAGCGTCGAGTGTCGAGTGTCGAACGGCGAGCGTCGAGCGACGAGCTGGAGTTGGAATGGGAGGAGGGGAGTGCAAGGGGGATGAGAGCGGCGGTGAGGGGGATCGAGATAGGAGTGGCAACGAGGGGGATCAGGATGGGAGCGGCAGTGAGGGGGGGGGGGGTTGGGAGGAGCGGTTTCATAAGGATGGAGAAATGAGGCGTGAGGGGTAGTGCGGATGAGAGAAGAATCCCGATGGAAACCGAGTTTAGGAATTTCTATTCCAACGGTTCATATGAACCATTGGTATTTGAGGTGGTTTTTTTTCAACAGTTTCCTAAGACCGTTGGAAAACCCAGCATATATCTAGAATATATTACTCTATACCAACACTTTACAAATAACCGTTGCTATAGATTTTTTATCCCAACGATTCGAAAAAATCGTTGGGAAAAAAGTGTTGGTATAGATGGGATTTCCAGTAGTGTAAGTAGTTCTTGCTAGTGAAAATAGAAAAATATGTCTTATAAATCTTATCACAATGAAATTGAAAAATATTCAGGATACCAAATTGAGCAAGGAATTAAAAATTCAACCATGCCACTAACTCTCCATGTGTGTGTGTTAAAACCATTCCATGCTATTCTTTCCACTTTCTATCCAATAAATATAGGTTATTTTAACATTTTTCAACTTAAATGATTTTGTCCACCGAACCTACCATACATCCTTTGAAATAACATTTCACGACCCTCTCACTTAAGCCTTCCCAGAAGTTAAACCATAAGCTCCTAACCTAGATATCCTCATATGTTGCACATATCATCACTCCCCTCATTTTTTTTTTGTTTTTTAGAAGTTTCATTTAAAAAAAATCTCACACTCATCTCTAAACCCTTGTTTGATCTCCTCAATACACTAATTGTAATAGGTATAATAAAATCATAGGTTGAGGAGGATTGGTTTTTTACCTTCCCATGACATGACCCATTTTTTTTGTTTTTGTTTTTTTAGGGTGTGCAATAGTTGGATGTCAGGTATGCATGCATAGGTCAATCAGGTACAGTAATGAAATAGATTAGATAAGGAATGAACATATGTAAATATCATTTTAAGATGAAAAATATTAAACTAACTTATATTTACCTTCTAGTAAGTAAGAAATATTCACAATTTGTGGTTTGGTGAAAAAATATGTGGAGATATTAGTGACACCATTTTCCCAAAAACTACTCACACAAGGGGAATCAATCATCTTAATGGTTTCACAGAGATACAACCATTTATATCATTGACAGAAAACTAATTCACTAAAAATCAATCCCTAATGTTAAATTCATACAAACATTCATTCCATAATAGCGATAGGTTTTCATCAAATGTTATATCAACATGGAATCAAAATTTTCAACATGCATTTTTAGAAAGTTCCTTGCTTTGGTGACCATAAGGGGGTATGGGGGATGTAAAAACACTATAAAGAAGGAAAAAAAGAGAAGAATGACGAAAGACAATTAAAATCCTAATAAACTCAAAAAAATGGGGAAAAGTGAACGTACCATAAATATGTTGAAAAAGAGAATAAAGAAGAAAGACGATGAAAATACTAATGAACCCAGGAATGTATCCACCCCCACACCTTGAATGTGCAGTATCCTCACTGTTATAATTGAGAATGTGACAAGGAAGGATAAAACCTGGAGTGTTTCACTAGTATGTTGCCTCTAGAAGGAGGATTTACTCCACCATATTCTTTATAAAATCCTCATATAAGTGTTTAATTCACTACCCATTGATGGTAATACTTCTTCCACTCTACTCATGCAAAATCAGTATTTCACAAAAAGGGTAAACATTAGTAATAGTATAAGGACCAAGCCATCTGGAATGAAGCATGCCTGGGTGAAACTTTATCCTGGAATTGTACATGAGAACCTTCTCACCAATATAGAACATCCTTTTATGAATAATTCTATCATGAATATCATTTTTCATCTATTTATAGATCTAGTAGTTCTCATATGCATCACATCTAATTGCTTCCAACTCTTGAATCTGCAGCTTCCTATGCTCACATGCTTTAGAAAGGTTCATATCACATTTTTTAACAGCCCAATATTCATGGTTTTATACCTCCATTAGGAGGTGACAATCCTTTACAAACACAAATATGTATGATGAAATTCAATTGGGGTTTTAAAAACTGTACGGTACGCCCCAAGTGCATCATCCAATCGCAAGATCCAATCTTTTTTTATTGGGTTGTACCATTTTTTCCAAGATTATCTTAACTTCTTGACTTGATATTTTTTCTTGTCCATTAGTTTGGGGGTGATATATAGTGGAGACTTTTTGATCAACCTCATACTTATGAAGAAATTTTTTCATGTTGCGATTGAAAAAATGTAAACCGTGATAACAAATGATGAATCTCGGCAAACCAAACCAACTAAAAATTTGGGACCTCAGAAAATCAACAACAAATCGAGAGTCATCAGTCCTCGTATCCTTTTCTTCCACCCATTTATAGACATATTCCACATCCAATAAGATGTACACAAAGAAAAATAATTTATAAAAGTCCCCATGAAGTTAATGCCCCATAAATCAAAAATTTCATAGAATATTAGGGGTTGTTGGGGCATTTCATTCCTCTTGGAGATATTCCCTAGGAATTGAAAATGACTACATGACTTGAAAAAATCTATGGACATCCCTACATAATTTTGTCCAATAAATTCCTGATTTAAGGACCTTCCAAGCTATACGTTGAGATCCAAAGTGGCCCCCACATGACAAAGTGTGGCGGAAGGTCAAAAAAGAGGTGAACTCATGGTCAGCGACATACCGACTAACTACATGGTCACAAAAAATTCTCCACAAATACGGGTCATCCCAAATGTACTACCAAGAATCATGTTTAAGTATCTGGGATTGGGAAGTGATGAAATCAGTGGGTACCCTAGATGTTTCTAGAAAATTCACAACGTCCGCATACCAGGGGGTAAGGTCCACAACATCACAAAGGATCTCACGAGGAAAGAATTCTCTAATGGGGATGGATGAGTCAATATGGTGGTCCAGTGGTTGAGAAATCCTACTAATGTGGTCAACTACAACATTACCCCCCTCTAATCTCTAATCACATTGTCAAACTCTTGGAGGAGGAGCATCCATCGTATGAGGTGGGGCTTAGCTTCATGTTTCTTTAGGAGAAATCGAAGGGTAGCAATGTCAGAAAACACAATCACTTTTGACCCAAGAATATATGAATGAAATTTTTCCAAGGAAAACACAATATAAAAGAGTTATTTTTTAGTGGTTGTTTAGTTTACTTGGGTAGGGTCAAGGGTACGTGAGGCATACACAATGACATGAGGAGCCATCCCAATCCTTTGTGATAAAACTGGCCAAAATAAAAAGTTAGATGCATCACACATAAGTTTGAAGGGGAGATCCCTCCTTGGTGGTTGGATGATGGGAGGTGACATGAGACTACTTTTTAGTTAATTTAATTCATCCTCACAATTTTTATCAAACACAAAATCATAATATTTTTGTAAAAAACAGGACAATGGAAGTGTGATATTACTAAAGTCTTTAATGAATTGACAATAAAAACTAGCATGACCCAAGAAATATCACACGTCACAAACAAATTTTGGATATAAAAGGGATTAAATTAATTAAATTTTAGATTTATCAACTTGAATTACCTTATTTGAAATGAAATTCCCAAGAACTATCCCCTGCTCAACCATGAAATGGCATTTTTCATAATTTAAAACAAGATGTTTTTCAATGCAGTGACAGAGGACAAAACACAGGTGTTTCAAACAATCATCAAAAGAAGAACCATATATTGTGAAATAATCCATAAATACTTCCATACAACTCTCAAAGTACTCAGAAAAAATACACAACATACATCTTGAAAATTACCAGGAGCATTACATAGACCAAAATTCACTATTCTGTATGAAAATATTCCAAATGGATAAGCAAATGTTGTCTTTTCTTGATCCTCAGGGGCTGTAAGGAATTTAAAATAACCTGAATAACTATCAAGGAAACAAAAATGGGTCTTACACACCAATATTTATATCATTTGGTCAATGAAAGGAAAAGGAAAGTGGTCCTTCTGCGTGGCTTGATTTAGTTGGCGATAGCCAATACAGACTCGCCAACTATTTTTCAAACATGTTGGAACCAATTCATTCCTTTCATTTGACACAACTATTATTCCTATTTTTAGGCATATTTTGAACTGGGATAACACATTTACTATCAGATATAGGATAAATTATCCCCGTAGTAAGTAATTTACTTACTCCCAATTTTACCACTTCAAGGAGAGAGGGATTCAACCGGTGTTTAGATTGTCTTTCGGGCTTAGCCTCATCATCCAAAAGTATATGGTGCATACAAATAGATGGGCTAATCCTAGGAAAATCATCCAATGTCCATCCTATTTCCTTTTTACACTCTCTCAAAAGGTTGAGTAGTTTTGATTCCTATTGTATAGAGAGGTTATTGGCAATAATGTCGGGAAGATGGTCAATACCCTCAAGATATGCATATTTTAAATTAGAAGGAAGTTGTTTATGTTCCAACACTGGTGGTTTCTAGATTGAGAGAGGGTGTTTAGGGGGATTGAGGTCCATAAAACTTTCTATCTGGTCGTGTTTATTCTCTAAGGATAGAGAATATATTGAAATGAGATTTGCAGAATCATTGACGGTCATGGGCACCTCAGAATGAACACACTCATCAATTAAAGCACAAAAGTTACACTTTTCATAACTCACACAACATTCAAAACGTGAATCAAAACTCAAATCTTCCAAGGGTGAAGAAGGGTAAAATGAATCAGAGTATGGGTTGAGGAGAGAATAGTGTGCATGTACATCATTTTAAAGAAGTTCCATCGAATAGACATGAAGAGTGGAGTGCTCTTAAATGGGGTGTTTCATAGCCTCAAGGATGCTAAAACTTACCTTTTATCCTCCGAACTCCGTAGACAGCACACAATTGTGAATGTTGATGATCATAATTTCTATTTTGAGGAATGGAATCCCTAGTATGAGAGGGGAATGTCTTTGAGTTTGGGTATCTTCTATCTCAAGAATGTATAAATCATCCGGGAAGATGAGATTATTCACTCTTACAAGGACATCCTCAATCACTCATATTGGATGCGTTGTACTCTGGTTGGCATGTTACATGACAATGCATGTTGGTTGAAGCTCTCCAACCTAAAGAGGAGTATACACAGTGTGAGGCATTACATTATTGGAATCACCTGAATCTAGCATATAATCAGAAAATATGGTCTTCCCTATGGTACAAGGTATCATGAATGTGCTCGGATCCTTGAATTTGGTTGGCATTACTGGTTGAATCAAGGCCGAGACATTCCTTCTCATGTTGACTCTCTCATTCCCCTTCAACCTCCTTCTATGGGTGCAAAGCTTTTTATGAAATTTGGTATATCGAGGGATTTGTTTTGACGACATCGAATAGAGGAATGTTAACTTTAACCTTTTTAAATGTATCCATTATTTATTTATCAATATCATTATCAAAATTGTTCTTAGATTTAGAGAGTCTTTGGTGGAAAGGAAGAGTAATGGATTGTTGATTTGAATCATCAATGATAATTTGATTAACCTTTTTATTTTCTTTTTCTTATTTGGAATCATTTATGGTTGGAGAAAGAGTGTTTTCAAGAGGGGGACATACCTATTGGGAACAATCATTAGAAGGAGAAAATTCTTTACCACTATGAAGTTTAACTGCACATACATTACCTTTGTCCTTCGGATTGGAAATGGGTTGGGATGATAGTTTTCCAGAACCTTCCATATTAAGCTCACCGATAGTGTTTTCCAATAGCCTCACTTGAGTTCACAGGTCTTGAATAGATGATTGTGTAGTTTTTTGGAATTGTAGGTTTTGGGTTTCCCTTTACTTCCCCATATCCTTAAGGCTTTGTTCTGATTTGGGAGGAGGTGGATGGTTGTTTTAAGAAGTTGAAGGATAATAAGGTTTCATACCTTGGCCTTGTTGATACCAATTCTGCTTGAGGTAGCTTGAGTTTCCTCCTCGTTGGTACTAGGTTTGTGCTTTCCACCCAGTATTTGGATTTGGCCTGAATGGTTCTTTCTTGAAGGGAGGTTCTTATTGGTATGGAATCCCTAGGAACACGGCTGCACAAGACTCGTGTGAATATTGAAGTTGTGAGTACTGGTCAGAAAAATGAGTATGGCCAGAAAAAATACCACAATGTAATGGGACATGATAAGATTGTGAGTTACCTTGTGCTTGAGATAATTACGTCAGAAGGGTATGAATCTCATAAATCTTGTTATCTGCCTTTTTTTCTAGTGATGAATGACTTGCCTCATGAACTCCTCAGGTTGGTGCAATAACTTGTGTACCAAATTTTTGTGCATTTTGAGCCATGTTGGCTATTAAGTCACAAGCAGCGGAATGAGTTTTATCAATAAGGGACCCACCCGCTGCATCATCTTTCATTCCATGATCCATGGAGACAAGTCCATCATAGAAGTATTGAATTATAAATTGTTCACTAATTTTTTGGTGGGGGAAATTTGAGAAAATTTATTTGAATCACTCCCAATATTCATGAATGGTCTATCCTTGTGATTGCGTAATTCCATGGATTTGTTTTCTAATTGATGCAGTTCGGGAGTTGGGGAAGAACTAAAATAAAAAGATTATTTTCAGTTCATTCCATCCCCAAATTTTGGTAGGCAAATAGTACAACCAATCTTTGGATACACCATCAAGGGAGAAATGTGAGGCCCTAAACTTAATTAAGTCCTCAGAAACATTTTGGGGTTTCATGGTGGAGCACACTATATGAAACTCCTTAAGGTGTCTATGAGGGTCCTCACCAAGAAGACCATGGAATTAGGGAATTAGGTGGATGAGGCATGATCTCAGCTATAATTTGGATTCTTCCTCGGGATATTTGATGTACGTAGGTTGGTATTCTACGTCTGGGGTTGTTAGTTCTTTTATGGTTTGATTATTTGTATCCAGGTTTTCTTGGGTTTGATTGGGTTCAATTTTTGATTGGTTTATGAACACTTGGGGTTCCAAAAGGGGTTCCTTAGTGTTAATTTTTTGACCTTATCTAGATTACTTGATTTGTGAGTGAAGTGATTTTTCAATTTTAGGGTCAAATTCAAGTAGTGTTTCTTTACCAAATATTATCATGCAAAAATGATGTCTAGTTAGATTGATTGATTGATTGTTATTTTTTTTATATAATTTTTTGATAGAAGATGAATTATATACAAACACTTAAGAAATTAAAGTATGAAATAAAATAGAATTTTATAATATATAATTAGAGATAGAGAAAATAAGAAGAAGAAGAAGAGAGATAGAGAGAGAAAACACACAAAAAAAAAACAAAAATAACGATAAAAACCTAAAACAAAAACAATCAAATAGGGGTTGGGTATTGAAAGGAGTACTATGTAAGAAGTAAAATAAATAAATAAAAGGAAATAAAGAAGAAAAAATTATCTTGGATCCTCAGAAATGGCGCCAAAATTTGATCGCGTTATCGAGCGCTTCAAATTAGATGTTTATTTTTAACTAGAATTTCTGCAGTATAGTAGCAAGCCTAGGTCGTCTCTCGACACAGCCTTAGATAATTAATTAAAAAATGCGGTTCTGATTATGAAAATAAAATAAGAATGAGGTTTTATAAAACTTGGGGTTTTTTTCTTTAAAAATAGAAATTAAAAATATATTACTACTGAGAGACACCGGTCGGTGAAATCGTGATCAACCCAGGTAAGTGTCCCTTGATGATCAATCCGTCATCACTCTCAAGGGAAAGGTAATGATAATTGATTAATTTATTTTACACATACTGAAACCAGTAATTTTATGTGTGTTATTACTAGGTTACCACCTAGTATTTGATCTATCAATGATATCGATTATCAGCGACCACTCAAAATCAACATACATGAATTAATGTAAAAACAGAACTCAATCAAGCCATCACATCAAAAACATGATGAGATGAACAGATTTTTGTCAATGATAAAAATATTATAAAATAAAATGACATTCATATTAATAGGTTCCTGATTTTTTATTTTATCAACTAACACAATCCATTTGCACACTCATGAACGAGAGGGGGTGAAAAAAGAGGCAACCACACTCAAATCATCACAAGATCCGGTTTATGCATGGAATCATGTGGATTATTGTTATTTTGATTTTTATTTGATCATATGAGAATTAAAAAAATTAGAAGGTAGAAATTAAGAACAATTGACAACAAACTCGGAAATCAATTACCTTACAAAAATTACAAGAATGGGGCTCGAGATTACAACAAGGAACACCCCCCAAATTGATCACTAAGAGGATTAGAAGTAGATGAGGGAGAAGAGAAATAAAATGGATGAAGAGAGCTCTTCAATTCGACTAACCTTCACCCTTGGTTGTTCCACATGATAGAATGAGGTAGAGGAGTTATTTTATGGACAAAAACACGACACTTTCTACAAAATAAGTCAAGTGCCTAAGGGACTAGGTCACTATTTAAAAAAGAATTTTTAATCCTTTTTATCTGGATTTTTGACTGACCAAAATGCATTAAATTTTTATGAAATTATATAAAGAGGTGAGCCTTTGAGTTAAATGACCAAACGAGATAGAATAGGCCCAATTGGATCTCTAAATCCCACGTTATGGCCCAAATACAAGAGGGTGGTCCAATCTATCCCGCCCAGAATTTCTTCACATTGCGAGCCTATGTTTGGCCTCCAAATGGATGAATTGGGCTCCATGATCTTCTAGAGAAATGTATCCCACATTTTTTCATTCATACACCCATATTTATACCAATTGGATGCACTTATTATCTATTTCACATATTAATGTCCACATGCATTCTTGGGCTCTCACGCAGTTTGGCCCATTTTGCTTGAATTTCATCACGAGCTCTCCAAATCACCTCCTCCAATAATGTAAACACAGAAATAAGTAAATTTACCTATTAAATAGTGATAAACATTAATTTATTGAATCAAACATAAATTGAAATTTATTATTATATTTTTAATATTCATTACCAAACCAGTTTAAAACAGTGGTTTAAGGGTGGAATTTAATAGTGAATCGCTATGAGACCTAGTAATGACATTGAAAAAAGTCTCACTAGGATACACTCTCTCCCACCTTCATCCATGATCATTTACAGAATTGAAATTCTTGGGATTGAACTCAGTGAAACCCTTACAAGAAAATAAATCTACAAGTTTATGTGTGCTTGCTACATTCATATCAAAGAAGGGGATTTAAATACATAATATTTCCACCAAAAAACATCTAGAAGGTGGTGTAAAAACCATATTTCATGTCTTATATCTGTGGATGGAAGAAATGTCTCAAAGGAAGATGAGATCTCTGAACATTTCCTTCATTTTTTTCAAGATCTCTAGACGGTTGGTGAGCCCTCCATCCCTATTGAGATTGCCTCCTATATTTTTATTGTTATTACTAAGGCTATGAAGGATACACTCACCCAGGATATTACTAATGAAGAAATACTTTTATCCCTAAAAAAAATCCAATACAAAAAATCCCAATGCCCATATAGATTTCATGCCCTCTTCATTAAAAACTTATGACATATTGTGGGGCCTGATGTGTCGATCTTGATAAAGGACCTCTGGCATGGGAAGGATGATTTACCCTCCATCAACGAAACCCCCATCACTCTCATTCTTAAACACCAAAAAACCTACCAGGTTTCTAATTTTCATCCCATTAGCCTATTAAATTTCACCTATATAATTTTATACAAGCTTATAGTCAATCATCTTTACACCTTTCTACTATCCATTGTTTCAGAAAATTAATGATCCTTTTTCCCAATCAGGATTATCTCAGACAACATGATTATTGCCCATGAAACTTTTCACTCAATGAAGACCTCCAATTTAGAAAGATGAGGCATCATGGCCTGAAATCTGGATATGACTAATGATTTTGACATTGTTTAGTGGTTATTCATCCATATCATTCTGAGAAGAATGGGATTCTTCCAAAGATGGGTTGAAATCATTATGAAATGTGTTACCTCTATCTCATTCAAGATTCACATTAATGGAGGACTTTCACAGAGAGAAACTTTCCAAGGACCTTCTAAAGAACACTGCCAATGAATCTGAAAGAACCATATTACTATGGTCACTATAATTTCCTACAGACTATGATGAGGAAAATCATACAAAGGAAGCGAGAAACCCATCCTCTCAATCTTTCCCTCGGGCCTCTGGGAGTGTAATTGGAATCCTAAATAAAGACCCCTTGGAAATTAAAACCTTTCATTTATACCTGACTCGATGGCCATAGGATAAACCTAAAATACCATCCAACCTAAAACACATCTTCATAGACCCCCAGACCCAGTTCCACCCACATTCTTTGAACATTCAGACACAGTTCCTCCCACATGTTTTGAACCTTCAGACCGAGTCCCTCCCACAAGAATATAGATATCATGGTTCACCTCCCAAGATAGATATGACATGAAAGGGTTGACATCAAATAATGTAAAAAAACATAGTATGTGAAGAAGTATAAGTGGAGGGGACAAGAGATTTGACCACCTCCTCCACACTCACATGGAACATTGTGGATACAAGAGAAGAATAGATTCAACCCCGGGGTGCGAGAATCTACCAAAAATATGGAAGCCTACAGATAATGTATTGTTTGTTGAAATTTCCAAGGTGAAGGATAGTCTAACCTAGCCCCACCTAGCCCAAAGAAAATCATATTTTAGAACTATCGTGGGATTGGTATCCCACAAACTGTTCGTATGCTTCGGTGCAAGAGTGCTCCAAGTCCCCATAGTGTGGTTTTTTCCAAAACCATGATCGAAAACAAGGACATGAATGACATTTACTCCAAAGTTGATTTTGAGTGATGGTTCCATGTACCGCTCCATAGAAATACTAGCAGCCTCTGCCTCTTGTGGAAGGAGGAAGTGGACATCAGAATTAAGATATTCTCGTCAAACCGTATTGCTACCTCTGTCCATCAACCTAACATTTATGCTTGGTCCCTTATTGGTTTCTATGGATAGCCATCACAAAATGGTTAAAAAAAGTCACAGTACCTCTTTATAAAAATTAAAAAATAGAATCCCAAGACCTATTATCGTGGGAGGATATTTTAAAGAGATCACGTTCCAAGGTGAAAAGAGGGGGGGTGCCAGCAGGTCCTCTACCTATATAAGAGACTTCTTTAGGAGACTCATTACACATGTCTCAATGACATGGGTTATATGGGTAACCCATTTATGTGATACCATGTCCACTCATATTACACCTTTATCGAGGAGAGACTTGATAGATTCTTAGCATCTTTCAGTTGGCTCTCCATCTTCGACCTCTTTCAGGTCTCCCACTCAACCCAGCCATATCAAACCACTGTCTCATTATCATTCACCTTAATACAGTCCATGAAAAGTTGAGATATGAAAGGCCTTTTATTTTTGAAAGATATTGGATGAGGGAAATGGGATGTGAATATTCTATTAATGTAGGATAGACTATGAGTGGACCTGAAGTTCATGTTAAAATTCACCATATCATGTATAACCTCAAAAATGGAGTAGTAGGAGGTTCCACCAACTAGATAGGTAGTGTAATGACATTGAAAAAAGTATCACCAGGGTACACTCTATCCCACCTTCATCAATGATCATTTCCATATTTTTAATGCCTGGTACTGAACTCAATGAAACCCTCAGATGAAAAGAAAGTTTTTGGTCTATGCATGCTTGCGACATTTATATTAAAGAATGTAATATAAATACATAACATTTTCACCAAAAAGATTTTGGAGGTTGGTGAAAAAACATTATTTCATGTCTTGCCTTACTGGATAGAAGAAACGTCTCAGAATAAGAGGATATTGTGAACTTTTCCTTCATTTTTTCAGGATCTCTACATGGCTGGTGAGCCCCCCATCCCCACTGAAGTTGCCTCCTGTATTTTGCCTATTTTTACTGAGGCTATGAATGATAAGATCACCCAGGATATTATTGATGAATAAATCCTTTTATCCATAAAAAAATCCATTCCACAAAATCCCTAGGCCAATATATATTTCATGCTCTCTTCATTAAAAAATTTCGACACATTGTGGGGCTGGATGTGTCGAGCATGATAAAGGACCTCTGGCATGGGAAGGCTGACTTCACCTCTATCAATGAAACCCTCATCACTCTTATTACTAAACCCCAAAAAACCTCTCAGGTTTCTAATTTTAATCCCATTAATCTATGAAATTCCACCTATAAAATTTTCTCCAAGCTTCTACTCAACCTTCTTTTCACCTTTCTAATATCCATTTTTTCAGAAAATTAATGTTTCTTTGTCCCCATTAGGCTTATCTCTAACAACATGATTATTGTTCATGAATCGTTTCACTCAATGATGATCTACAATGTCGAAAAATGAGGAATACTGTCCTAGAATCTGAATATGACTAATGCATTTGACAGAGTGGAATGGTCATTCATCCAGATCATTCTGAGAAAAAATGGGCTTATGCTCAAGATGGGTTGACATCATTATGAAAATTTTTACTTCTGTCTCATTAAATATTTGTATTAATGGAGGAATTTCACAGAGTTTATCACCCTCAAGGTATTTTCCCAAGGAAGACCCCCCCTTTACCCTTCTCTATTCGTTTTAAAGGTTGATGTTTTCTCCAATATCATTTCAGCATCAGTTAAGGATAAATTTGTTCATGGAACAATGGTTTGTCTTAGGGGGTGAGGCCATCTCCCATATATTCTTTCTTGATGATTGTATCATTTTCTATAGGGATTAATGTGAATAATTCAAGTGTATTAGCCTTCTTATATTCCTCTATGAGATTTCTTGAGGGAAAGCTGTCAACCCATTTAAATCGGAAGTTTCTTTTAGCACGAGTGTGCCCCCGAATAGGAAGGTTGAGTTCCAACTGGCGTCTGGATTCAAAATAGTTGATATACACCATAAGTACCTTGGGCTTCCTACAGTCCATATTTTATCCAAAAAATAATATTTTTCTGGAATCTTGGAGAGGGTGGATAAAAAAAACAAGTTTGGGGTTACAAAAGAGTCTCTAAACTAGGAAAAGAAATTCCCATTAGATTTGTCACCCAATACATTATCTACTATTTTATGATGCTCTTCAATCTCCCCAGCTTAATCAACGATCAACTACACTCTCGATTAACAATTTTTTTTGTGTGTCCTCAATGAAGGAAAGAAAAAGTCTCACTAGATCACTTGAGATAAAATTTTCAAACCCAAGTCTCATGGGGGAATGAGGTTCAGGGACCTATGACTATTTAACAACACAATTCTTTCCAAAAAATCATAGTGATTCATTCATCAACCTAAAACTCTTTGTGCAATGGTTATCAAGGATAAATAATTCCCATATACCGATTTCTGTCGTTCCCCCATTAGGCCCCTCCCGAGTTTCCTTAGGAATAGTCTCTGGGGATCACAAATGAACCTCCTGAGGGAAATTCAATAAAGAATTGGAAATGGATCCTCCATTAATATATGGATGGACACATGGATGGTTGATGGAAATGGTCTCAAAGAAACTTCCCCCGCCCTTGAAGGACTCAAATATGAAAAGGTTCTCTCCCTTTTTAATGAGGAGGGAAGCAGATGGTGCCCTAAGAAATTATCCTCTTAGTTCAATGAAAGGGATGGAAAATCTATTCTTAATATCATGGTCGCTAGGGATCTGAGTCCTGATCATTTATATTGGAGTGGGTAAAACTCTAGTACTTATACTGTTAAATCAGGATATTCTCTTGCTTCAACCATTATGACTCTGGAGGTGGAGGATCTCTTGAAATCTATCTGGTGCCTACGTATTTCCCCCCTAAATCTCACTATTTATGGTGGAAAGTCTGCACCAGGATCCTTCCTTCTCTGGGTTTCTTTGCCTCTATCCTTGCATTAGACAACTGAACATGTACTATCTTTGTGTCCATGCCTAAATCTCCCATGCACGCCATTTCCCACTACCCCGGAGCAAGGAACGTCTGGTGCACCTTCAACCCTCATGCTGACATCCTCTTGGATATGGATTATGATCTCGCGACTCTTCTCATAAAATGGTCGTCACACCTCACCACCATGGACCTGGCTTCCCATTGCATAATGGAATGATCATTTGGGTGAGGAGAAACGTCATTCTCTTTAACCATGTCTCCAACCCATGCACCTTTTGGGTCGAGAATGCATCAAAATATTTATCAGCATGGAACCAAAGCTAACATATATTTTATGACCCTCTTATCAAGCATGATACCTGTACCTAGAAACCCCCCATTGGTGGAACCCTGAAAATTAACATGGACGCATCACCTTCAGACAAAGGTATCACAAGTTTCAATGCCATTTCCCAAGACTCTCATGGGCTGGTCATTGAGAGTTTTCACTCTTCCTTTTGGGTGGCACACTTAATTGTAGTCGCTAAAGATCATGAAATTGTTCGTGGCATGGAATTTTCTTTGGAGAAAGGATGGAAATACATCACTTTGGAATTATATTTTCTCTCTATCATCCGTGTTATCTCTACTCCGGAGGTTGACCTTCATCCTTTGGGCCTTCTGATCTCAAAGAACAACTACAAAACAAGGTTTAATCAGTGTAAAAAAAGCCTTTATAAGTGCTAAAAAATGCTGATAATAAAGGCACTATTAAAAGGTATTCCCTTTTATTAGTGCTAAAAAACCGTTGATAAAGGCCCCTTTCATCAGCGCCAAAAAAAAACACAGATAAGGACCCCTTTTATCAGTTTTTTTAAAAGGAGTAAAAAAAGTAAAAAAATAAAAATCAGAGGGTAGTCCTGCTACCCTTTCAATAGTGCTCAATTCCTTTTTCAATAACCTTAATACCCCCCAGCCCACCCCTTTAACTGCACTTGGAATACCCCTTGATTTAACAGGGCTAGGGCCTATTTCACCTACTCGTGCGCACCCTTATCATTGTTGGGTTTCGAACCTTGGACCTCCCCCTCATACGCCTGCGCCTCTTCCACTCGCCTAAATTGTCTTGTTTTTCATTTTATTATATATTTATTTATAAAATTAAATTTTTATGAGTGAATATATAAACAAATATGCATATATTGTTATATATTGATTATAAATAACATAATATTGTTATAAATGATGAAATTTCAAAACCATAATACCAATATGAATGTAAGAAATAGGAATAAATTTTGTCCCCACTAAAAACGGGCAAAATCCCCGCATTAAAAGAGGATTAAAATCCATCGAATGTTCAAAAATTGGGGTACCCCAACAAAAAACTCAGTTCTGGAGGCCTTTTTGGCCTTTTTTGGCCTCAAAAAGTGTGACAAAGATTTTTCCTTTATCACCACTATGTAGTTCTCATTATAGGCTTTGATTTGTTATGTGGTAGAACCCAAATAGACAGTTGGATCCAACTTTATGGTTGTTTCAAGTTCATGTTATGTATTTTATTTATTTTCGATCTTTTATTAATTTTTGGATTTTTTATATTAAAATTGTTATTAAATGACTATTACTGAATAATAACTAGAAAATTATTAATTTAAAAATTATTTTTATTATTTTATAATCCATTTTACCTTATTATCTTATATAATAATTGTAAATGTCTACTTAGTCTTATTTGAAACATATTTAAGAAATATATGTTATATTTATATCAATATAAATATATTTATATATTTATATATTATTTTTAATGAAATATATTTTTTAAAATATACCATTTATCAGTGCTCTTAAAAAAGTGTTGAAAAAGGGAGATATTTATCATTGCTTATAAAAAACACTGATAAAGGGGGTACCTTTAACAATGCTAAAAAACACTGATAAATGGGGTACCTTTATCAACTCTAAAAATGTCCTGATAAAGGCACCCCTTTATCAGTGTTTTTTAGCGTTATTAAAGAGTGGCACTTCGTAATGCCGCTTTTGCGGTAGTGAAGATCCAATCACTCCAGCTCTGCTTTTTGACTTTCTCATTCTATTTTACCAAAAGGGAACGTAATATAGCGGATCATCATTTAACTACTCAAGGCCTCTGGAATGACCCACATGTCTAGTTGGATCTATTATCCACTTGGATATCTTCTATTGTTTTTCCTGATCTTTGATCTCTTAATATATGAGTTACTAAATTTATTCAAAAAAAATTGGGCGTGGGGAGGTGAGTTGAAGGGGTACTGAATCACATTATGTTGGACTAGCATGACGCACGTTCTTGGCAGGGAGGTGACGCATCACCATCGACTGATCTCACTATTGCATTGTCTGGCAGTGGGTGACGAGACTTTTTTTCGTTATTGTAATGATGTTTGTTTCCCTTTGATCACTTGAGGCCATTTTATGACATTCAGGTCATGTTTCTCAAAGGCATATGTGCTTCTGGTCATGTATGGGTCCCTCTTCACTTAATTCTCAAAAGAGGTTTTATTTCTAATGTTCAATAAAGGGGGTTTGACCTATAATCAGTTAAAAAAAGTCTTATATAAATCATATATAAAAAAATATATTTTATTTTTATCAATATTTGTATATATTTATATTAATATATGATTTTGAATAATATTTATATATATATATACCTTTTTAGCCATTTTTAACGTTTAAAATGGGTATCTTTATCACCTTTTTGAAAGGTGTGATGAAAGGTATCGTGGTTTATGTCAGTTTATGTAGTAATGAGGTCAGTTGGATTGAATTACCTATAGAAGATCAGATTGAGAATTTTCATACCTCTCACCGTGAGTTATCAATATCAATACAATTGAAAAAAAATTGGTTGGAATACTAAGGGTTACGAAGCCCAATATAAATAAATAAGATTTTATTGGAGTGCATAAAAGTACATCTCATCCATGATTTTATCATATTCACTTCTTTCCATATTCACCTCCATACCCTCCTCTTCCACCGCCCCCATGACCACCTCCAACACCCCCACCGTCACCACCTCCACCATTATCGGCCCCACCACCTGCACCTCCCCAATGTCGTGCCCCACCACCACCTCCAATTACTCCTCCAGCTCCACCGCCTTTGCCACCGCCTTTGCCTCACTGCCCGCACCTCCGTCACTCCCTCATCTGGCACCCCCACCAGCACCTCCAGTGCCACCACCTTGGCCTCCTTCAACACCACCACCTTTGCCTCCTCCACCACCACCACCCGCACCCGCACCCCCACCTTTGCCTCCCCCAGCACTGCCTTCTATGCCACCACCTGTGCCCCTACCGGCACCAATACCACCACCATCATGCCCCCACCAGCACCACCGCCAACCCCACCACCTTTGCCTCCTCCTGCACCACCACCAGCACTGCCGCCATGCCCTGCCCCACCACCGCCACCACCACCTGCACCTCCACAGCCACCACCACCAGCACCGCCGTGCCCTACCCCACCACCTCCACCACCACCACCACCAACACCACTGCTCCCTCATCCAGCACCCCCAACAGCACCTCTAGCGCCACCCCCTTGGCCTCCTTTAACACCACCACCTTTGCCTCCTCCAGCACTGCCACTCGCACCTCCACCACTACCAACAAAACACTCGTACCCCCACCTTTGCCTCCCCCAGCACCACCTCCTATGCCACCACATACACCACCACCGATACCAATACCACCACCACCATTCCCCCACCAGTCCCGCCGCCATCCCCACCACCTTTTCCCTGCATCAACACCCCCACCTGCACCTCCACCTCCACCAACACCCCCCACCTGCGCCGCCTCTAGCACCAATACCCCCACCTCCATGTCCCCCACCATGGCTTCCTCCATAGCCTCTACCGCCTCCTCTGCCACCACCTTCACTGCCTGTGAGTTTATGGTCATCCTCTAAGCGGCTCCCATTGGATAATCCTTAGAGGAGACATGATACAAAAAGGGTTACCCACATCACCATTAGGAACTTGGCCATTGTGTGGAACTTCAAGGGAAAGGTGGGGAGTGGGGCGGTAGTTATAGGTGGAAGGGTTGGTTTCAGTGAAGATGGTACATAAATACAAAACTGATTAACTATGGGTGGCGGCGCCCTGTAGTTTCCACCATCATGGAAATTTGGTTTGAATAACGGTGTCACACTTGTTGGCTATTGATTTCAAAGACTAGATTCCAAATGTTCGCAATACCCGATTCCCTTGATTCGTTCTGCCAACCTGAAAAACAAGACATCATTTAAAAAAATATTAAACCAATTTATAATTATAAAACATTAATAATTAATATATATCAATATAATTTATTTTAAAAACAAAAAAAAACTTAACAATAGTGTCAATATATATACCTATATGTATCTACACCGGTTGAGAGGGTGCTTCTAGGGTTTTATAGGGTTTTACGATTCCTGGGGTTTCCAAGGATTAGTAGGGCTTTGACTACATTTTTGTGATAACAGTTGACAACATAGGATCCTTCGACAACTATCACATCATTATAGTGAATATTAAATGAGGTGAAGATATCATGAATGTGACCATCTCAAAACTGCTCTTTTGAATTATACAAATTGGAATCCCCAACCAGGGGAGATCAAAACATATTATTAAAGAGATTAGAGACTACATCGAAGAATTTATAGAATGAGACTTGTAATAACTCGTTTCTTATTCTTGAGGTATGAGTTTCTGCTTTTCTCTTTTCCTTAAGTGTTTTTGGGAAAATAAGAAAAATGGGAGAAAATACTAAATTTTGTAACTACAGGCCATGTACTTTTCCACACGCCGTGTACTTTGGACATGTGGAATGCGTACACCGGGCGTGTAGGCCGATTGATGATGATGGGTGTAAAAACTGACTACACACCATGTAGTGAGTATTTACACACCGTGTATTCAGTTGGAAGGCAAACAGTAAGTCAGTGGGAGCTGAGTGATAGTACATGCCGTGTAATTAGTAATACACGTCATGTACTCATGTCGGCAGATGAACAGTGCCGCGGTGGAAAGAAGATGCCGTAGGAACAGTTAAAAAAATGGAAAGTACACATCACGTACTTAATAGTACACGCCATGTAGTCTATTTTTTTTGCTTAAAATGGGAAGTGGCCTCCTCTGTTCACAAAGAAGGCTTAGAACCAAAGGAGATATTGGGAGGACGACCAGAGCTTTGGTGATCACCTAATCGAGCACCGGGAATCCGATTCCTCCTTCGTCGATCTCGTTGGAACTGTACGGGTAAGCCCTACCCTCTCCTTGAGCCATTCTTACCAATTCTTTCCCGAGGGGAAGATATTTAAGTTTGAATAATAATTCTTTTACCTCAGATCTACATTGTTTTTGGAAGATTTGAGGAGCATCGTTCACATATACTGATCAGGGGTAATGGAGGTAGGTGGTTTGGTGTTTAAATTCCAACTTTTGTGCCTTTTTGTGTACCAATGTGCAACGAACCCATGTTAGGGTGTCGTGTGGCTGAGGACTTAGCTATTTTAAATACCTAAAATTGCATAGGTAATTTATTGTAATTGTA
This sequence comes from Viscum album, assembly GCA_963277665.1. Classification (NCBI taxonomy): domain Eukaryota; kingdom Viridiplantae; phylum Streptophyta; class Magnoliopsida; order Santalales; family Viscaceae; genus Viscum; species Viscum album. Next base: position 582,180,257 of record OY728150.1, on the reverse strand, counting down.
AAACTACTGTTTGGGATCACTGCTTGGATCCAGGACCACCCGTGTGGTGTGTTCCTCTGTTTAGCCGTTTAGCTAGGTTACCCGAGGGTATACCATAAATTTTAGTATGTATTGAATTTCCGTGAGAGGAATTGTACATAATTTGCTTGTTTATATGTTGGGCATGACCCGGTTACTTGTTTAGCCTGAGGGCAGTGTTGTGATTAGCCTGTGGGCAGTGCTTTGTTCAGCCTAAGGGAGACTTCTTTCATGACTGTGGGTAGTAGATTCTGTGCCTGTGGGCGACACCACGTATGCCTGTAGGCATTATTCGATATTCTTGTGGGAAGATTCATTTTGGTTTGGGTTCTCTTTACCTGAGGGTAAGGGTTTATGTTCCTGAGGACACTGACTGTTTACTTAGAAATTCACTTTGGTGATTTCCTTATATTGAATGATTAAATGTATATTAAAAATTGCAATATAACTGGTACAGTTAGTTACTTTTGAGCATTTCTTAGTTTATTGCATTTACTACTGCACACTGCTGTTGCACATTTACACTCACAGTTGGGAACGTACCTTTGGTGGGTGCCTACTGGGATTCATTTATCACACCCTGTTTGGGTCATGTCTTCGGCCCGAACCGACTATGTTGCTGCAGGTATGGATAAGGGAAAGGGTCCCTATACAGGTACTTGATTGTTGCAGAGGAGTAGGAGAGCATGGGACCGAGCTTAGGCTTGAGATGCTGCTGAGTCCCTGTTGCACTGTTTTTCTTTGTTTGTTGTACTTGCACTTTCTATTATATTATATTTTTGGGTAACATGTTCTGGCTATTTCCATAGAACTAGAGACATGTTGCATCATTATCTATATAACTTTTGGTTCTCTTTACTGCAGTTTTTCATTTCAGTTATGTATGTTTTACTTCTTCCGCTATTGTTGTCTGTTTTATCTTGTATTCTGCTATGATGCACTTTGACAAATGAGGGCATAGTTTCCCCACTATTAGCCCTGGACCCTCGCAGCTAGTCGAAAACCTCTGGCGTTTGGGGAAATGCACTTGAGGTCATATGACCAACTGGGTTCGGGGCACCCGTGGAGTGGCACCCGGATTCGTGACGTTACGGGACTAGTCAAGCCCATCCTTTAGGGGCCTTTTATGCAGATTAGAATCATGATCGACATCACCCTCCAACTCTTTAGGGGAACATTTCTTTTTATGGAAAACTCAAATATATATATGGATCTTGTTTGAGTATGAAAAAATTCCCATTTTTTAATTCTTCTGTAGACTCATTGGCCATTTAAAAAAGCATCACACCACAAAGCCAGCAGATGATATGGGTAATATGGTTATGCAATATGGCCCTTGGCTCTATGAAAAAAAACTGGATTATCCTTTATCTTGGAATCAAAAAGGTCTAGGGATAGGGAAAAACTCACCAAAGCCCTATGGGAACATACTACTACTGATAAAAATAATGTTATCATGATAGGGTTGTCGTAATTTTTTATTGATCCTAGTGGTCACATGTGATTGAAAGAGATGGATAAGACAACTCCCTTGGCTATTTCAAGTGACTCGGGGAGTACTCTCGTTGAGCAGGACAAATTCCCTTTAGAATTGATCATTTTATAAGAATTACCTTTTCTAGCATCTGAGGGGTGTCCAAAACCCCCCTATAATCTGAAACATATATGCTCTGTGTTGGGAAAGACGAGAAAGCGACGAATGCGCATACAAAAGAAAAGAGAACGTGCAACGGAAATAAAATCATTCCCCCCAAATAAAAGCGGGTTCCTACCGGCAAAATTACGTGAAGAAAAATAAAGTTTACACCAAAAATTTTTACGTGGAAAACCCAAAAGGGAAAAACCACGGGACCTATTTCAGAAAGATGTATCCACTGAAATCAATAGGTACACGGTAGAGACTCCCAAAAATGGAAGGGATCTAAAAAGTAATACTCAAGAATAAAAGTGTGGATCAAATATGGAGATCAGTAAAGATGATCGTCGAAGAAAGGTAATCAACAAATGGGATTTTCTCTTGGTGTTGTTGCTGCCAGTGATGTTGAAATGCCTTGCCTCTATCTTCTTATATAGGAAAAGAATCAATGTCAAATAATGTCACTGCGTCAAAAGAGTGTCACCGCGTGAATTAATTCACGAGGTCTTGGCCCGCATTAAAACACCCCATTAAAGGAGAAAACTGCGTGATGCTCCAATTGAGGCGGCGTTACGCGGTGCGCCAACCAAGAAGTCACCCAACAAACTCCCCCTCCGACTCAAGTGGGGATCACCACCAACCCTGCAATCTATCGACAAGTCTCAAATTTTATTCTGGGTAAACTCTTGGTCAACATGTCTGACCCGTTGTCATCAGTGTGGATCCTCTAAAGCTCTAACTATCTCGAATCAAGGATGTTGCAGATCCAATGATATCGAACATCGATATGTTTTGACCTGCCATGAAAAGTGTATATTTCCCAAAAAAATAACACTCTCACTATCACAAAATAAAAAATACCGGTCCTGATTTAAACTGAGCTCTTGAATAAATTTTTTCATGCACAATAATTATTTTCATGCCTCAGTAGCTGCAATAAACTCTGACTCTGTGGTAGATAAAGCAACACATCTCTACAATCTGGACTGCCAAGATATAGCTCCCCCTGTAAAAGTGATCAAATAGCCTGAAGTAGACTTCCTCGAATCGATATCTCTTACCATATCTGAATCTGTAAAGCCACAAAGCATAGGTTCCCCATTACCAAAACACAATCTCAGATCAGAAGTGCCAGGAAGATAACGAAAAATGTACTTCAATGATCTCCAATGCTCTCTACCTGGATTTGATAGAAAACAACTGACCACACCAACTGCATGAGCTATATCACGTCTAGTACATACGATTGCATACATCAAACAAACAACAATAGATGAGTAAAGTATGTGCTGCATCTCCTCTCTCTCTTCATCAGTAGAAGGTGACTGACTGGTACTGAGCTTAAAATGTAAAGCAAGAGGAGTACTAACCACTTTCTATCTATCCATAGAAAATCTCTGAAGAACCTTCTCAATGTATCTCTCCTGAGATAACCAAAACTTCTTGGACTTACTGTCATGGGAGATCATCATGCCAAGAATCTGTTGTGCTTCCCCCAAGACTTTTATCGCAAAAGAATGACAAAGACCCTTCTTAAACCTATCAATTCTAGAAGTATCATGGCCAACAATGAGCATATCATTAATATAAAGCAACAATATAATAAAATAATCATCAGTAAATCTCTGAACAAAAACACAATGATCAGAAGATGTCTTCCTAAAACCCTAATGAGAAATGACAGATTCAAACATCTTATACCACTACCTCGAAGTGTGCTTCAAACCATACAATATCTTCTTCAACTTGCAGACATGATTTTCTTTACCTGTTTTAACAAAACCCTCTGGTTTCTCCATATAAATCTCCTCCTCTAAATCTTCATGGAGGAAAGCTGTCATCACATCCATCTTCTCAATATGTAGATCTAAACTGGCAGCCAAACCAAGAACAAACCGAATGGAAGACATTTTCAAAATAGGTGAGAAAATATCAGAAAAATTAGTACCTTTATTCTGACAGAAGCCTTTGACAACTAACCTTGCATTGTATCGTGGAACAGGACTGTATTCTTCATTTTTAATATGATAAATCCACTGATTTTGAAAATCTCTCTTCCCTTTCGGTAACTTCACCAGCTCAAAAGTGTGGTTGTCATGCAATGATGTCATCTCGTCATCCATTGCTGCAACCCATCTGTCCTTATGTTCACTCTCCATTGCCTTATCAAAAGATTCTGGTTCTCCCACTTCAGCGAGAAGCATATAATCATCAGGTGAATATCGAGTAGAAAGGGTGTGATGTCGAGATGACCTCCAGAGTGAAACTGCAGGTTCATTAATAACCCCTGGAACCAAATCATCAGAAACAAAAGGTTCATCAGAAACTTCAACTCCAATATGTTCACCTTGAGCATCATTCTGTACATCAACATGATTATCAGAATCAACAATATGAGGTAAATGTGAATCAGAACCTGCCACAAGACTAACAAAACCATCAGAAGTAGGAGAAGCATATTTTTCTCCCTTATCAATGTCTGCAATAGTCTGATCCTCCTTAAACACTGCATCGCGACTTCTGAAATGTTTCTTCAAAACAGGATCATAGAACCTGTACCCAAACTCATCGTGTCCATAGCCAATAAAAATACACTGGCATGTCTTACCATTCAGTTTGGATCTCTCATCTCTAGGCACATGAACAAAAGCATTGCTACCAAAGACATGCAAGTGATCATACCTGATCTCTTTTACATACCAAAATTTGTCAAGAGTGTATGTATGAAAAGAAACCACAGGTGAAAAATTGATAATATAAGCAGCAGTAAGTAAAGCCTCACCCCAAAAATGTCCAGGAAACTTCACTTCCAAAATCAAACAACGAACTCTTTCCAGCAAAGTCCTGTTCATCCTCTCAGCTACACCATTCAGTTGAGGTGTTTTGGGCAGCGTCTTCTGATGCCGAATACCTTCCTGACTGCAATACTAATCAAATGGACCACAATACTCTCCCCCTTTGTCAGTGCGAATACATTTCAATTTCTTTCCAGATTCTCTCTCAGCAGAAACATGAAATTTCTTAAAAACACTGAGCACCTGAATTTTGGCTTTCAAGACATAAACCCAGAGATTTTGTGAGTAGTCATCAATAAATGTCAGAAAATAAAGACCGCCAATAAAGTTATTATATTTAAAAGGACCAAAAACTTCAGAATGTTCTAACTCAAGTACCCGTGACTTCCTGTGTGGAGGATGACTACTGAAACTCACTCTAATCTATTTCCCAGCCATGCAGTGATCACATGTGTCTAATTTGACACTCTTCAAATTTGGAAGAATATTTCTCTTGGCCAAAAAACCAAGTCCTTTCTCACTGATGTGACCGAGCCTCTTATGCCACAACATGGACGAAAAACTACACTCAACAACACAAGAAGTATCACAATAAATAGAAGCTCTAGTCCAGTACAAACCTGATTGCTTCTTACCTCAAACCACAATCAAAGATCCCTTGGAAAGCTTCCATTGGAAATCACCAAAAGTGCTGATAAACCCTTCGTCATCAAGAATTCCGGTAGAGATAATATTCAAACGAACCTCGGGTTCATGTCAGACATTCTTCAAAATCAGTTTACTTCTAGTACTGGTCTTTAAACAAATAGTCCTGATGCCTACAATGTCAGCATGACCATCATTTCCCATCTTCAAAATCCCAAAAATTACCTAGGCTATAATATGTAAAGAACTCCTTCTTCGATGTCACATGAAAACATGCACCACTGTCAACAACCCAGTAAGAATCATCAGAAGAAATGTTAATGGAGTCATAAACAATAACAATATCACCCCCTATAGTGGCGACAACATGATCATCTCCATCGCCATTTTTATTATGTGGATTTTACTTCAATATGTTCTCTTTTTTCAGATGATAACAAAACTTCTTAACATTCCCCTTCTTACCACAATGATGACATTCAAAATCTCTCTACTTCGGTCTGGATTTGCTTCTGCCTCTGCTCTTATCTCGACTGCTCTGCCCCTGGTCCTGGCTTCTCCCCCTGTTCTCTGTGACCAAAAGCTCGGAAGAAGATTTATCTAGAGTGTGTCTCCTGACCTCTTCATTTAAAATAGAAGACTTGAAAAAACTAAATGTCATAACACCATTAGGAGCAGAACTGGTTAGAGTAACACATAAATTTTTCCATGAATCAGGTAAAGTGTTAAGAAGCAAAAGAGCCAAAACTTCATCTTCAAAATTGATACCCATGCCAGAAAACTGATCAAAACAACCTTGATATTTACTTAAATAATCAAAAATAGACGTACCTTCTCTGTACCTCAAGTTCATCATTTCCTTGAGAAGAAACGGTTTATTGTTTCCCGTCTTCAAAGAGCAGTTCATCTCAAGATTCTCCCACAAAGTTCTGGCATGAGATATGTTGACAATGTGGTTCATCACGTTGTCTTCAACCCATTGGTGAAGGAATCCGCAAACCATCTCATGCTCGAAAACTCATTCTTCATCTAACATCCTCTCTAGCTTTTGGGTACTGAACACTGGAAGATGAATTCGCCTGACAAAAAGCAGATCCTTCATTTTAAGTCCCCACATATGGTTTTTGGTACCATTTAACAAAATCATCCGACTATAGTTGGCCTCCATAATAAATATGAAAAAATAACCTCCCTTTCATAACAGATGTTGGGAAAGACAGGAAAGCGATAAACGCGAAAACAAAAGAACAACGAACGCGGAATGGAAATAAAATCTTTCCCCCCAAATAAAAGTGGATGCCCAATGACAAAATTACGTGCAGAAAAATAAATTTGACACCGAAAATTGTTACGTGGAAAACCCAAAAGGGAAAAACCACAGGACCTAGTCCAGAAAGAGGGATCCACTAAAATCAAGAGTTATATGGTAGAGACTCCCAAAAATAGAAGGGATCTCAAAATTAATACTCAAGAATAAAAGTGTGGATCAAATATGGAGAGCAGTAAAGATGATCGTTGGAGAAAGGCAATCACCTAATGGGATTTTCTCTCGGTGTTGTTGCTGCCGGTGATCTTGAAATGCCTTGCCTCTGCCTCCTTATATAGATAAAAAGTCAGCGTCAAATAATGTATCCATGTCAAAAGTGTGTCACTACGTGAATTAATTCACATAGTCTTAGCCCGCATTAAAACACCACATTAAAGGAGAAAACCGCGTGATGCTTCAATTGAGGAGGCGTTACGCGGTGCGCCAACCAGGAAGGTGCTCAACACTCTGATCCTCCAAACCTAGATCTTTACATAGGCGTAGAACATGCCGTGATACCCTCTCGGGAATGTGAGAAAATGCTTGAGATGACTTTGGTGGGACCCAAAAAACATCATACATGGAGTAGGAAAATTAGAGGGGACCCTGGTTTAGAATTTTCTGGGGTGGAACCTTGCAGCTCCAAATGTATTTCTGAAGCCCCACAAATGGATGATCACTACCCAAAAATATGGAAATTGATGGAAGATGGATTTTTTTCATCAATTATCAGAGGTGAAGGTTGGATTGAGCCAATACCACCTACCACATTAAAAATATTATGCTGGAACTTTCATGGGAATAGAAACCCACATTCAGTTCAGATGCTCCTATGTCATCGTGCTTCAATTTTTCCAGATATGGTCTATTTGAAACCATATTTTAAAGTAAGGACATGGATGGTTTGGGAAAAATTCATGACTTTCAGGGATGATTCTTGCTCTCCCGCCTTGGACACTCAGGGTTCTCTGTCTTCTATAGTGGGATGATATGGATGTTAAAGTTAATTATTTTTTATCAAATAACATTGCCATCTCTAATTACCAAAAAGACATCCCAACGTGGTCTTTCATTGGAATTTACGAATGGTCCTCCTGGAGAGATAAATTGATGTCTCAGAAGTCTCTTCAATCTATGTATGAAAGTTTACCTGTACCCACCATTTTCCATGGGGATTTCAAAAAAATTATGTTCCACTTCAAAAAGGAAGGGTTATCTATTAGATAAAATGCCTCTATGATGTAGTTTCAGTAAGCATCTATGATGGAGAAATATTTTGATTTGGCACATGAAACTTCACTTTTTACATGGTTCGTAGGGAACTCTGAAATCACCCACATCATGGAGTGTCAGGATCTTTTCTTGGGGTCAAGAGAGTGGAATAATCTATTTAGGTTTTTCTAATGTTAAGGAATATGAAGACGTGGTTTGTGATAAATGTTAGGATAGAGATCTTGATTCTAGAAGGAACATTAACTGTTTTTCTTAAAAATTGAAAACCTGGAGAGACAAAAAATATTGATAACCGGAAAAATTATGCTATACGATTAAAAAATTTGAATGTGCTTTACTCTATCACCCTCATATGTTACTCTTTCATGAATTAGTTTTCATGAAGTGGAGATAGATACATCCATTTATATTAGGTAAATATTTTGGTCCATGTATGCTTGAAAATCACACATTTATGAAGGTGACAAAAATGCCACCTATTTCTATCAGAAGGCCTTCGTGAGATGTCACACGAACTCTATCTCAAGGATGTGTAACACCAAAGGTAGAACTGTTTCAAGTGAATTATGGATCAAAGATATTTCAATGAAGTTTTTTATAGAATCTCTACACAATAAGTGAAGCTACCTTTTTAGCTAAAAATTGAGACTTATATTAAAATCATGATTACAGATGCTATAAATCACCATCATATGTGAAATTTCATTGATGATGAAATTATAGGGGCCCTAAAAAAATCCTTTCTATTAAAGTGCTAGGGAGGGATGGTTTTTAGGCACTTTTATTAAAAACATTTTGGCATATTTTTGGACCCGATATCTTATTCACCCCTTCCAGGGGCCTTCATCAGTGGGACACACTTTCCCCTTTTTTGTTTATTTTAGTGGATTATGTTTTCTCTCATCTTATTTTAGTTGTAGAAAAATATATGTTATTCATGGGTAAAAGGTTTTCCAATGAATCCCGCCCATAAATAATTTCTTTTTTTCTAATGGAAACATTCTTTTCTCAAGGTCTACTCATAAAGAATACATTTGAATTTTTCATTTGATCTGTTTCTATGAGTTTTCAACTAGGAAATATTTTAACATGGATAAATCTAAAATTTTCTATAGTGTATGAGTCTTGTTGAGTAGGAAAGATGAAAATAATCTTGTTTCGGGTATTAAGATTATTGACCAACACATAAATATCTTGGGCTCCCCATGATTATTGGTCGATCTATAAAATATGTTTTATCAAATATCCTGAATATAATATGAAAAAATACAATATTGGATAACCGTGATGGTCTATACTTTAGGAAAAGGATCACTTATTAAGGATGTGGTATAAGTTATCCTGAGTTATCTCATGTCACTCTTCAAACTTACCGCCTCATTTGTTGACCCCATTCACGCCTACATTGAAAATTTCTAGTAGGGACATTAAAATGGAAGGATAAAGATTCACTAGCTAGCATGGAACATGTAGGATCAAAATAATGTTTTAGATGCTCAATATACAAGAGGGGGGAGGGGTTAATTGTATACTTTAAAAATTTCCTTAAATAAGGAAAGATCTAAGTTTAACAAAGTTAAACTAAGCAAATTCACAACACCTCTAACACCAATTAGAAAATTGGGAATAAGATTTGTAAAATGATATTCTACCTTAAATCATATAGAATCTAATTAAGTCAAAGTAGAAGTGTAAAGAAATATAAGAAGATTATACATTCCTTAAAATACACAAAGGTGGAAAAAAACAATTAGTAAAACTACAAGTAACAGGGTATAAGTCTTTTAACCCATAGAGAAGGGTATCCAACAACCTTGGATAAAGGTCCCTTGATTTATACTTTCAAGCAAGCCTATCTTACCCACACTAGGGTAATCCCTTGATACGAAGATCGGTGTCTCTATCTTTCTATCCCCGCAAGCCCTCAACTTCAAGGTAGTTGGAAACTATGTCTTCCTCAACAAGGAATCCCTCAACTTCAAGGTGTTGGAACATCTGTCTTCCTATCCCCGGAAGCCCTCGAATGTAATCACCAACATTCGAAGTCTCATGAAGCAATATGAACGAGCAGTTCATTATACACAAGGCATGAAAATCATCTCTCTCTAGAAATCCCCTCAACAGCGTGTGGTCTCTAGATCGATCAACTCCAGTTTCGAGCTCTTTCAAAGGAGCTCCTATTTATAGGCTTGGTTGGAACGGTCGTCTCCCTCCTCCAACGATCATATTTTCCTTGAATATCGGAGGGACCTGTACACGTGTCACTAAACCAATGGTTTGTTAGAAACATAATGGACGACATCGTTTTATAACAAATCATGTGTAACTGAAATCACGACATCGTTTTACAATGAAACAAGTATAAGCAAAAACTAGAATTCAGAATGTATGAAAATAAAAAGTTAGGAGTCTAACCAAAATGGAATTCAGAGTCTATAATAAAAATGATATTCAGATTCTGTTTTAGGGAATTCAGAAACTGAATTCTGTTGTAAACCAGAGTCTGATTTTCTAAGGAAATTTGGAGTCTGGTTTCATCAGAGTTCTGAATCTGAAATTACAGAGTTCAAAGTCAAACTAATAAAAGTTCGAAGTTGAACTTCATAAGAGTTCGGAGTCGAACTCATGAATGTTCATAGTCGAACTTCATAAGAGTTCTGAGTCGAACATCATAAGAGTTCAGAGTCGAACTCATGAAAGTTTGGAGTCTAACTTCATAAGAGTTCGGAGTCGAACTCATGAAAGTTCAGAGTCGAACTTCATAAGAGTTCGGAGTCGAACTCATGAAAGTTCGGAGTTGAACTCATGAATGTTCGGAGTCAAACTTCATAAGAGTTCGGAGTTGAACTCATGAAACTTCAGAGTCGAACTCATGAAAGTTCATATTCAGAATTCGGAGTGGAACTTCATTATAGTTCACATTCAGAATTTGGAGTGGAACTTTATTATAGTTCACATCCACAATTCGGAGTGAAACTTTATTATAGTTCACATCCTGAATTCGGATCCTAAAAACAAAATACTCCAATTCTTGACATTATATGATTCCGGTGTTTTGGGTATGAATCCAATTTTTATACTTTAGAAAAATATTTCTATGTATAATAAAATCTAGGTTAGAGTAAATTTCCTTAAAGAAGAAAATTTTCCTTATGGAGGTAAAATATAGATTTGCTTAAGTATAAGGTGTTTGTTATTTTCAAAATAAGAAGGAATGGAAAAGTCATAAGGAAAACCTTATTGACTCAACAGAACAAACTCCGTACCCCTAAAGCATAAAGGGGTATGGGATTTTGGGACCTCCACCTCTTCAATGACACTCTTATATCTATATATGGATGGAGACTGTTAAAACACACAAACTCCCTATGTTCTCAGATCCTCTAACCCAAGTATTTTCCCCACTCGGATTTTTGAGGTTCAGCTTAAGGATCCTGCCCTAGTTTCTAATGGAGAAGCATCTAGGGGTCACATGATACTTAATAGTGGTATCTACTAGAGGATAGGGGATGGATCCATCATCCAAATATAGAAGGACCCTTAAATATCGGATGATGAAGTAATTTTGGTGACTTCCCTAGAGATCACTGATTTTGTGGATGCGACAATGATGTCCCTTTTTAATGAAGTTGGAAATGGATGGTGCAATGAAAACATAATAGGTGGTTTAATTAGAGACATAGAATGATTATTCAAATTATTTCTTATATAAATGATATGGGGAATGATAGTATTTTCTAGATCATGGATATTTTGAAAACAATCTATGTTAATTCTGGTCATAAACTATATCTCGATTCACAAAATCAAGATAATGATGCAATTTTGACGATCCTTTGGTGCCTGGTAGTCCATCCCAAGGCCCACTATTTCTAAAAGAAAATCTGTATTAGAATACTACTCTCTTAAGAAATTCCTCTCATATCACCATGAATATAATGAATCACTTTTCTCTATGTACATGGATGACATGGAATCCCCCTTACACACAATTATTCACTATCCTGGGGCTACGACTATTTAGAATACATGTAGTTTAAATGATGTACAATATGTTGATTTGGAACTTGAAATTTCGATGCTGCTGGCACTTTTGTCATCTTATTTTTCTTCAGAAATGGAAGTGTCATTATGAATTGTGGCTTAGATCACTTGGGTTAGACGAAGTGGCTACATTTTCAACCCAATCTCAAGAAAAAATGCATTTTAGACTGAGCATGTAATTTAAGGGCTAGAGGCATGGAAATGAAAAGATACATAGAATGAGAATTCAAGCGCTTACCCATGCATCAACTCTTGGAACCCTCCCCCTACAAGAATCTTGAAAATTAGCATTGATGAGTCACTCATAGGGAATTGGATTATCAGGGTTGGAGTGATAGCCCATGATTCCTTCAAAAGGATCACTACATTTATCTAGGAGTCAATTAAAGCTCTTTGGGACATGTCGGTGGACGAATCCCTTGCCATATGGGTGGGAATGATTTTCTATTTCAAGAGAGAATGGAAATCTTTCACCATAAAATATAAATATCTTACCATTATTATTGTTATCCATGAAATAGAGAGGGTCTCCAATCATTTTGATTTCTGATTTTAAATATCTAGTCCCTCCTCTATCTCTTCTCAACTTTCACTTTCTCTTTAAACAAAAGTATAGAAATAGAGAATCTCATCTTTTGGTTACTTGAGGTCTTTTTAGTGAAGCGCATGTTTAGTCGGATGAATTTACTCTATGGATGATTTCCCTTATTCTTCATGATCCTCATTCTTTCAATTAAATCCCCATTAATTTTCAAAGAAAAAATTATACTTGTGCATGCACACATGCATTCAAATAAGCATACAATTACTTTAAAAATAAATCTACGTATACACTGTAAATTTTCACTATAAATTTCCACTATAAATATTGTATATTTTAATTATGAAATATATTGTGTGTATAAAATATATATTGAAAATTTTTATTATAATTTTATTTGGAAATTTGAATTATAATTTTCTAGTGGAAATGTACACTAAAATTATATAATGAAATATTTTACAAAAAATTTTCTAGTTCCATTTTTCAATAAAAATTTCTAGTAAAAATTTACATTTTTTATTTTTGCATTAACATATTTTTATTATAATTTTAAATGTTAATTTGAATTGAAAATTCATCATGGGAATTAACACTGTAAATTCCTCATGAATTTTTACATGTGATAAGATTTATAATAAAATAAATTTAGCGTAAAATTTCACTACAAATATTTTGGTCATATTTACAGTAAATATTATAAAATTACTATTAAAATTTAGAATTTATGTTCACATGTTTTCATACACTAGTATTAATAAATACTTATACATGTATTTTAATTTTTAATATAATTTTCCACTAATAATAGTAAATTTCCATCAAAACTTTTTATTGGAATTTTGGGTGTTTACATTTGAAATTAAATTTCAAGTATATATATACATTGATTAATAAAAAATTTCATCCTGAATTTTCAATGAAAATTTAATTTGTAATTATGTAATTTTATATTAGAAAACTTCCCAAATAATTTTTATTTAAAATTAAAATATAAATTAACAAATATGTATGTATGTGTACATTAAAAACTTTCAATGTTTGTATACACTGACAATTTCCATTATAAATTACCAATATAAATTTGAAATGAAAAATTTTATTGAAAATTTTTAAGTATAAATATTTATTTGTGTCAAATTTCATTGAAATTTTCCAATATAAATTTTTGATGTAATTTTTTATAATATGTTGTTGTACTGTATGTACGTAGGTGTATACATAATTATTTAAACACATATATAAATTATATATATCAAATAATGTTTCATGGAAAAATAATAAAAAAATATAATAATATCATAATAATAAAATTTATAATTTACATATTAATTTAAAAATATATTTATATTTTATGTAGGTTTATATTATTAATAAATATCATATAATTAATATCAAAATAAATATATAAATGTATATATATTATTATATTTATAAATATATTGATATAAGAGAAGTTTGCAACAACATAAAGAGGGGTTATTTTTATACAAAAAGAAAGTTTTGACTCTTAGTTTTGGGGCCCTAACTTAATAATACACAATGTTATATATATATATATATCTATATTAAAAGTATTATTGATTAATTATGATGGTATAAATTCATGTTTTCTTTGGGATGAAGTTTGGAGTTAGTAATTAAGTGAGAATTGGTTTGGGAACTTAGTGAAATGATGTTAAGGGGATCTTTAGTTTAGTTTACATATTAGGGAGACCACCATAGGTGTTTCAGCTAATGTATCCTTTCTCTAGGAATTTGAGAATCATTTAGTAGACCTATAAATATGAGGTATCATTATGGGGTAAAAGTACATTTCAACATGCATCATATAGTTTTCGATTGTGATCTTTCATGTCCTTATTATTTCAACTCATCCATATATGATCTATCCTTTTTGGGTTAAATCCATTGAATAAATAATGTTACCCAATTAAATGTATCTTTTATGTCAAGGCATGATCATGAAAAACCCATGTAAGAAGTTGGACCTCTCTTCATCAGTTAGCGAGTGATAAGGAATTATTTTTGAGAAAATTGATTAAGAGATGCACTATTAGAGTTGGTTCCTTAGAACCAACTTCTTTTGAACTTTAGATTACTTAGATTTTAAAAAAATTGAATATTAAGAACTATCATGTCACATATTTATTTCTATTCTATGTGAATTTAATGTAATAATGTATTAGATTATCTTTCTTATTAATAAGGCCATGACGTTTCTCAACTACGATGATAACCTTGAGATGCTATAACGATATTCATAAACTTAGTCCTATGGTATTATGATGCCATCTGATGGGAAACAAATAATTCAGACTACCCGATGTGTGTATTTATAATTGGATGAGACTTCATCTAATGATGTTCACACTTGGTAATCTCTAACATTGAAGATGATGAGGATGGGCCCGTCGGTAGGAATTACACACATTTTTTTTGTCTTTGGACATTCTTGTCTGCGAGAATGTGTAATAATCCTTAGACATTAAGATTATTATTAATACATATCATAAATTTCGTACTAAGATGCATTAACACTATCCCGGAAGAAATATGTTCATGAAAAATTTCGGTATGTTGGGTACTTTATGAAAGATATGTTATTAATGAGTAAGTTGAGAAATGATTTTCACTTTCCATCTTTATGAAAGTTAATATTTCAACTCTTTTATTGGAATGAATATGTTGAATTAAATTCCATTTCCATGGTGTAAGGAAGGGTTTATTTCATATATTTCATGAAATACGTATCAAGCATATAGGTTGATGACATGGGTGTGCAACCTTCTTGATGCGATAGCATGAAAAATGGATTATATTACACATTGAAAGTTCATACGTGGTTTTAGACATTATGAGATTAACTTATTACTTTTGTGTGCCTTTACTTGTTGTTAGAGGATTATATTGGACTTTAGGAGAACCTGCATAATTCCACTGAGGAATAAGCCTAAAGCGTCACACACTTAGTGTTTTTATTGATCTTAATTAAATTATATTTAAATATAATTATTGTAAGAAATATTATTTTCCAGACCAAGGAATAATATTTTATTTGAGATTTATTGATCACAAATAATAAAATAAATCTGTATCCATAAAACTGAGAACATTATAAATGGAAATTTATTTATTGAATAATTAATATTTATTTAAGATTTTTATTCAAGAATTCAATAAATATTGAGGATGTGCAGATTGAGTTTTGGGTTTGGTGATAAATATTTATTTACTAGACAATAAAATAATTTTTATCATTGCATGAGGAAGCGCACACCATGAGATAAAATTATAATAACATTATTACTTAGGGAATGGGGTATATTATGGGATTCATATATAATTAAGGTTATTTGTAAAATTATTTTATATTAAAACCTAACATTGTCTCTATATGTACCTCATTATGTTATTTGTGAGGGGTGAATTTTTTTATGAACAACACCCCCCTCTACCCTCGAGAGTGTTTCTTTCCACCAAGTACATCAATAGAGTTTCTCTTAAGGATAAGAGAAGCATAATTATTCCTCTTTCCTCTAAAGATGGAGTTATCAAGATACGATCCTTCCAAATAAAATAGATCATGGTAGCGATAAAAGGCAGGGATAAAAGATGATCAGTACAACTATGCTAGCACCGATTTACCATCAGAGACACTTTTATATCAAGGGATCAAGTGTGGATTGTAGAGATAAAGGTTCACTTTCTATCTTATTTTGAAAATTACAATACACTTCATTATGTATTCTTTTTGAATTGACTTTATTAATTTATATTATATTTATGTAGAATAAAAAACTATGAAATGAAATAATGATAAATTAAGGTTTTATGAAACACCAATGGTTTGAGGATTTGTGAAAATACAATGATCCATGTAATTTCAAAATTCTAATGGTTTATGGTCTTGTGTAAAATAGAATACCTTAATGATTGAATTAGGGTTGTATGAGCTATATAGTGTTGCTGGGTAACTTCATTAGCATATGAATAAGTTACTACTGATGTTTTTATAACTAATAAAAAAATTTATAGAATCTAAAAATTAAATGGTTTTTAGAAATATAGATTCTCTTATAGGAATATAAGACATATAATAACCAATAATTATGAATGTTTTTCTATTTCTTGATGTTGGGTAATTTCTCGTTTCTTTGAGAGATTATGGTCATTTTAATTTTAATTTTTGATTTTTATATTAAGATATTATAACTATGTGGTTTCATTGTAAATACAATTAGTATTTCTTTTGTAATAATTATGCTATCTAAATTCATGTTGAGCAATTCTTGGTGTGGAAGATATAGTCTAGCTTCCTGCTATATAAGTGGTGAATTATTGATTGGACTAATCAAGTTATTCCAAGTGTTTAAGACAAAATTGTATGATATTTATAAATTTTAATACTAAAAAATATATATTGGAGGTATTTTTGGGTTTAAAAAAACCCTATTGATGGGATTAAATTCAAGGATACCATGAAATAGAATTAATTTTCCCCTTGAATTTTAGGTAAAAGTGCAGTTTCAATAATATCCTTTAAGGGGTAATTGATCAGTAAATCAATTCTCCATGTTTTTTTTATTTTTTATGTTCTATTTATTTTATTAGTAATTGATAAAATTCTAATAATTTAAATTTATATTCTGTTTATTACTTTTATTGATAACTAAGAAATGCCAATTGTTCTACCACTTCCATGTTTACAATGATATTACTATGTTTTTTGTGGGTATATTAGCTATTTGTATTTATGATAGAATTAATAATTAAATAGGAAAAAATTATTAGTTTCTTTTAACTATAATTCACCCACATTTGGTAGTTTGTTTTCCATCCATACACGAACAAACACATGGTATCGAAGACATACAGAAGAGATTCACTTCCAATTTTAATAATTTCCATTGAATAATTGATACCCATAGAAAATAATTATCGGAAATAGATGATGAGATAAGGAAAATAAAATAATAAAGTTCTAATAGAATATATTATCTAATCTTGGAAAAATTAGAAGAAATGGATTTAAGGTTTGAAACTCATTAGAATATAACTGAAGAGAAGAAGAATAAGAGATACTCTAGAAAGATAAAAGGTTCTCAAGTTACATAGTCCACCCTTCCCTTAGTTACCATTCATGAATATGTGGATTAAGAGCCCCCTATTTATAGGAAGCTTCAATTTGAAGGCAAATGGAAGGAGATAATGATATAATTTTTGGATAAATCGTCATCACTCTCATATACACCACCCCTAACACCCCCACCAACTTTTCCTCCTCCAACACCAACTCCTACGCTACCACCTTTTCCACTTCCAATACCAACACCACCATCACCATGTCCCTAACCAATTTTACAGATTGAACCACCACATTTGATTCCTATCATAGCACTACCAACACCAATACCTTTGCCTCCTCCTCCACCACCACCACTATTACTATCGTGCCCTTCCCCCTCACCACCATAGAACCTCCACTACCACCAACACCTCCACCATCACCTTTACATCCAACAACACCACCTCATATTCCACCACTTGAATCGCCACCAACACCAATACCACCACAAACATTTCCCCCACCATGGCCTCCTCAATAGCTTACACCACCTCCACCTCCAGCACCTCCATCACTGGTGAGTTCATGGTCATCATCCAAGTAGCACCCATCATATAATACTAGGATTATAAATTCCAAAAAAAAGGTTACCACTATCACAGTTACAAAATTAACCATTATGTAGAACAATAGGAGAAATGTGTGTGTGTATGGGGGGGGGGGGGTGGATACGCACTTATAGGTGGGAGGGTTGGTTTCAATATTGAGAAAACATTTGAAAAGTTGTAAATAAACATAAAAAGGCATAATAGTGGGAGATAGTGCCTTGTATTTTCATCAATCATGGGAATTGTTTTTGTAGAATGGTGTCACAATTTTAGGGCATTGATTTCATAGAATGGATTCCAATGTCCATGATATCCAATCATCTTGATTCCTTGCACCTTTCCACCAAAAAAACAAGGCAACAATCACCCATACTTATTTTTTAAAATTAAACCAAATTATAATTATAAATATTTAACCATTAAATATGAATAAAAATAAAAATAATAACAATAAATATAAATTAATAATAAAATATAACTATATGATGTCAATTTGATAAAGTATCATATTTTCAACAATTTTTTATAAACATTTATAATAATTAATGTTTTATATATTTATGCTTAATTTTTTTGAAATGGTTTAAAATAAAATTAAATAATATCATTTTTTAATAAAATATTTATTTTTATTACAATAAAATTAATATTATTACATAGGGGTGGTGTTTGTCACCATGATGATTTTCATAGAGAGGAAACGAATGCATATCTTGGTGTGGTTTTCACACATGTCTTTATATGATGTCATTGTAATTGCAGTCTATTAAATTAATTTAATGTTTTACTATTGGGTGATTAGTGTAATTTCAATGTTTACCTATATATTTTTCATTCTCCACATTAGATGATTTTCCACATTAAATCAGTTTGTTTCTTGTTATGCTGGTTTTCATCTTCCATTATTCCATCTTGTCTCTCTGTATTCCCTTAAAATCATATTTCTGTCTAGGACCAAGATTCTCCCCTAACAAGTTATATCAAATGGCTAGGTATGAAGAATCTGCTGGAAGAAAGTTTTCAAGGACTTGGAGTGGTGCCACTTGAAATATATTGGAATAACCTGAGGTCTTTTCTTATATATTAATAGTCCTTTGTGATTTTTTTTGTCTAGTGGTGCATTCCATTATTGAGGTGACATGAAGAGATAATGACTTGATCGTTTAATTTTAAGTTAGAATTATGAAATATTTTGAGAGGTTTAATGGGGAATATTTAAAGAAAAATAGGGTTTGGAAGCTAAATTTGGTGTAGCCTAGGTATATCACTAAAAAAATGGTTATTAGTGGAAGTTTTTATTTCAACTATCAGTTTTTAAACCACCATCTAATAGTATAGCAGTTGTTAATAAAACAACCACATATTTCATGGTCACTAGTCATTTAGTGGAATATTTTTTTATTTCATGGAAATGTTATTATGTTTTATTTTTGGAACATTTAGCGGCCATTTTATGTTTATTTAGAGGTAGTTCTGTTATTTTTTTTAAAAAATATGGGTGGAATATTAATAAAATGAAACTAACCATCACTGATCATATTAGTGGTGGTTTGTTTATCAATGGTTTCAATTCACTACCACTAAAATATATTTTATTTTATTTATTTAGCAGTTATTACTGAAAACCACCGCTAAATCAGTTTTTTAAATTATTTAATAATAAGCTGACATGAAATAAACTAAAACATGAATATATGATAAACCCATCATATATATGTAACATAGCCACAATAATATAAACAAATATCCATAGTCATCCTAACCTCAATCTCAGTCAACCCATACATATTTTAACCAATTCCGCCGTCATCAATATATACATATAAAATATGTTCAACAATAAATCATGCCCAATATACATCCACATCATGACCTCCACCGCATCTGTCTGCCTCCGCATCATCTCATCAACTAAAACTGACCACATCATCTCATAAACTGTAATAAAAAAGAAAAAAAAAGAAAATGAAACATAATAAATAAGAATGACTATAGAAAACCAAAACAATTTCATAGATCAGAATGGTCAACCACCCACCTAATGCCAGAATCTTCCACCTACAATGAAAACCAGAACATTTAAGAAAAGAGATGTGAAATAAATAATACACAGAATATATTTAGAATGCATCACATTTTTTTATTTTTTAATCTAAAATAATAAATTTTATCACAAAAAAGTAATATATAATGAAAAAAACATTTAAAAAATAAACTTACCAATTTAAAATAAGATTAAACACTTATAAATGTAAAGGGATAAGTTAATATTCTAATTTACTTTTAAAGCGACATGCGGTGTGCTTGAACTAGATATAATAATTTTTTAAAGACTTTGATATCACAACATGACCTATATTTTAAAAACAACTGATAGGTGGTTTTCCAATGATTTCACATCAACTTGAGGTCTTTTTCCATGGTTTTTACCATTCCACACACATTTTAGTGTTTTAAAACAATAAAAACTCATTTATGGCCATCACAAGAAAAAGTTAATTAAAAATTACATGCCATAAATTCCAAAATTTCACAATTAAATCTATGATCGAGGTCCCTTGATTTCAGATAAATATTAAATTGTTTTCTTGTTTTAGACCTCCCAAAACTAGTTTTTAAAGACTTTTATACATTTAATAAGTGTTTACCTTGAAATTTTGACCACATCACACATCAGATTGACGTTTTGTCTATGATCCAACATAAAAAACAATTTATAAGTGGGTTTAACATGATTTTAAAACATTCTGAGATCATTTTATAAGGTTTTAACCATTCCATAAACGTTTTAGTGTTTCAAAACACTAAAAATGTTATTTTGGACATCCAGGGAAAAATGTAATTCAGAATGACATGCGGTTTGTTACTGCACATCATAAATGACATATGGATAATTATTTTAAAGTAGAAAAACAATACAGATGCATTTTCTTGGTTTTGATTAGTTCAGTTGTTCTTTTTACTAAAATAGATGTCAATTTTAAATAAAAAGACACACCTGGAGCCATACCACACACATCATGTATCATATTGAGGTTAAATGAATTCCTACATGCCCAAAATGAATTATGGATCATTTTACTAAAGTATCAAAACAATAAGAATGTTTTTTATCAGTTTTGAGTAGGTTTTCTGTCCTTTTTACTATAATTGATGTCAATTTTAAATAAAAAGATACACTTGGAGTCATACCGGTCACACCATATGTCAAATTGAGGTAAGGATGATTCCTACATATCTCAAATGAATTGTAGATTGTTTTACTAAAGTAATAAAATAATCATAATGAAGTTTCTTGATTTTGAGTACATCACTTGTATTTTTTACTAAATTATCACTTTAAACACAGAAACACATACTTTGAATCATACAGATCGCATCATGTGTTGGTTTGATACGAGGCTAATTCATACACCTTAAAAATGAATTATGAATCCATTTCCTAAATTATAAATAAAATCTGAGCATTTTTTCTCCAATTTTCAATGAGTGAATATTTTTGAACTAAAATATTGATTTTAAACTGATAAAAGACACATTGAGTCATACCTGTCACATCATATATCATATTGAGGTGTGATTTATTCCAACTAATAATAAATGACTTATGGATCACTTTACTAATGTATCAAAATAATAAAAATGTGTTTCATGGTTTTGAGTAGGCCAGTGGTCCTTTTTACTAAAATGGATGTCAATTTTAAATAAAAAGATACATTTAGAGCCATATCGGGCACATCGTGTATCAGATTGAGGTGCGGTTGATTCCTACACTTAACAAATGAAATAAAAATAATGTTAATAAAGTAAAAAAACAATCTAAATGTGTTTTCTCAGTTTTGAGTTTGTCATTTTTAATTTTTACTAAAATTGATGTCAATATTAAATAAAAAGACACACTTGGAGTCATGACAGTCACACCATGTATCGGATTGATGTGAAACTGATTCCTAAATATCTAAAATTACTTATATATTTTTTCCTAATGTATCAAAACAATACAAATATGTTTTCTCGGTTTTGAATATGTCACTTGTATTTTTTTTTAATAATTTTTTATTTTAAATTAGAAACATGTATTCTGACTCATACCGACCACATCATGTATCAGTTGGACATTATACTAATTCCCACATGTTAAAAATTAATTATGAATAGATTTCCTAAATTTCCAATAAAACACAAGAATTGTTTTTATTTTTTCACTGAGTGAAACTTTGGAACTAAAATGTCGATTTTAAACTAATAATAGACAAATTTAGTCATACCACAAACATTGAGTATAAAATTGAGGTTTGGATAAATCATATACATCATAAATGACTTATGGATCAATTTCCTAAAGTATCAAAACAATAAAAATGTATTTTCTCAATTTTGAGTAGGTTTGTTATCCTTTTTACTAAAATAAATTGCAATTTTAAATAAAAAGATGAAATTAGAGCCACACTGGGCACATCGTGCATCAAATTGAGATGAGTTTGATTCATACACATAAAAAATTAATTATGTATGATTTTAGTAAAGTATTAAAATAATAAAAAATGCATGTTATTGGTTTTGAGTAGTTCATTTTCTCTTTTTAGTAAAATTGATGTCAGTTTAAAATAAAAGGTCACACTTGGATTCATACCGGTCACACCATGTATCGTATTGAGGTAAAGATGATTCCTACTCATATCAAATGAATTATGAAACATTTTCCTAATGTATCCCAATAATCCAAATTATTTATCTTAGTTTTGAGCATGTCACTTGTCTTTTTTACTAAACTGTCATTTTAAACTAGAAACACACACTTTGATTCAAACATATCACATCGTGTATCAGTTTTATGTGAGAATGTTTCCTACACATCACAAATGATTTATGAATTGATTAAATAAATTATCAATAAAATAAAAGTTCATTTTATTGGTTTTAAATGAGATACAATTTTTAAACTAAAATCTTGATTTTAAACTCACAACAGACACTTTGAGTCATACTGGGCACATCATGTATCAGATTGATGTGCTACTGATTCCTAAATGTCTAAAATGTCTTATAGATCATTTTATTAAAGTATAAAAATAATTGAAATATGATTTCTTGGTTTTGAGTATGTTAGGTGTCTTTTTTACTAAAATTAATGTCAATTTTAAATAAAAATAAGCACATTGAGTCATACCGGTCACACCGTGTGTCAGATTGAGGTGCGACTAATTTCTTCCCGTCTTGAAGTCTCAAAAAAAATCTAATTACCAATTTTTCCATGATTTCAATTTTCTTTCTTTGTCAAACTACCATCACTGCATATTGAATCGATGTTATTAGCCAAAAACATTTCTCATTATTGAAAGCCAAAATAGAAAAGGAAGATCATGTTACCGTTATATAACTAAAATTTACCACAATGGGCACATGTGATTCCTATACTCTTATGACTTTCAACAGTGAGATTTTTTTTTTCAGCTAATAATATCAAATCAATACGCAGTGTTGGAAGTTCGTTAAAGAAATAAAATGAAAATAAAAATCATGGTAATATTAGTAGAAATAGACATTTTATTTTTTTTCTTTGATACATATAGTTGAAATAAAAATATTACTCCCCAAAATATCTATAAAAAAACTAAATAATTATTAGATAAAAATGGTAAGTAAATTAACTTATTAATAATAGATAAAATGATGAAAAAATTAATTAAATAAGTAGTAGGATTTCAGCTATTCTAGATTGTTGTATCAATTCATGATGCATTTACTTGTTTGTATTATCTAAGTTGTAGGCTTGAAGTACAATCTCTCACAGGCATGAGAAGCTTCGAATAGACCACCCCAAGTCTAATAAAAGAATCCATCTATATAAGAAAATAATTATTATATGAGTAATACTAAAAATAAATAAATTAAACATAAATATGAAATAATACATCTTAGTATAGTGGAAACCCATGAACGTTATAAAATATATCAAATATGCCTTCTTAAATTGATAGTTAGAGGATGAAGTGTCTTTCTTGGTAAATATAAAATTATTTGTTCTTATATATTTACTTTTTATTTTTTTTTTATTTTTAATATTGTAACATGTTTTACCTATATATATTATGTTTTACTAAACATATAAAATAACCCCAATAACTATTTTTTTACTTTCATCCTTCCATTTTATAAATTTAATGTAATTAAATTTATTATCATGATAAAATAGAAATTTAAAATAAAACATTTTATATATTGGAAAACAATTTTCTCTAGAAAAAATGATATTTTTAATATTATTTTTTCCTAATATTATAATGAATTGACTTAAAATAAAATGTCTATTAATATAATAATATATATTTTTAAACATCATTATATTATCATTATTTTAAAGAGATCAATATAATTTATTAGTTAAAGGTTACAAAACATTAATAAAACAATTCGTTTAAAATTATATATTTATCATTATCAAGGCCATAAAAATTAATCATAGTAATTATAAATTTATTTAAAAATAGAGACTAGAATTATTACATAAAATGATAATATTGATCTAAAATAAAATTAACATTTTTTCGATATAATATCAATAGTTGAAGAAAACTATTTTTTTTAATTTAATTGACTAAATCAGTATTTTGATTAAAGTATTACATATGTTTGAAATATTATATACCAGTGTTTTATAAACAAAAAACCTATATTTTTTTAATTATATATATATATATGTGTTTATAATATAAAAAGGATTAAAAAATTTTTAATCCATTATTCCATTATAGTAACAAGTATTCCCACATGCAATTGCACAAGATTAGATTTTTTTAAGAAAATAATATGTTGAGTATGAGTTAAAAAAATTAAAAGAATAAATAGTAAATATGGAATAAAACCATGAGATTAAACTAATAAATAGTAAACATGGATTGAAACTATGAGATGAGTGAGTGGAAAATCCACAATGATTATATCTATGCATTTCCAAAGTTAGGAAAAACATGATACCATATAGTATCATGTATGTAAGGGTATTAAAATTAATTACTTAAATGAAACATATCAATAATGAATGATGATCATGGATTTAAAAATAATATATAAAATATCTTCTTGGAATTAACCATAAAGACTTCAACTATAATTTCATTTGAACGTGAAAAAACTTATACTTGAATTACAAGCTCCCTAGTGAAGTAATAATAAGAACCCAAAAAAGGCCTCCTGAAACATTAATTTTGTATGTACTTTTACTTATACATGGAATTATAGATTAGGAAATCTGAATTCATGTATCTTTCTAGACCCTGTCCCTATAATGCCAACATCCTATTTCTCAATGAAAAAAATTAATATCAAACAAAACCAATTGTTACTCAAAAATAATTTTTTCATATCAATTAAAAATTGCACAAGTAAAGAAGAAATAAATTAAATCATGAGATATATAGTTACAATAATTCAAATATTAATTTATTAATTGTTCAAATGAAACTGACAATCATGTTTTTTATAGTTAAGAAAATTTATAATTATTGTATTTTTAAGATTTACATTACTTCAAACTATATTTATCTCAATGTAAAGTGATGAAAATTTAAAATTATAAATATATGTCATTGTTGACCATACATGGTTGAATAAAAATTAAAATGAACCAAAATTATAAAATTATTAATCCACAACATGCTCAGGTAGTAATTTTTATCTTATAATTTTCAAATTCAAATCTAATTTCTATATCTAATGGAACTATAAGGTGTTTATGTAAGAAGTTAAACTTGGTTCATAATGATATTTCATGTATAATTAAATCTCAATTATAGAATTACATGTTTATGATAAACTATAAAATTTTTGGTGATGAAGTAACAATAGTTATAACTATGCAACACAAAGCACGAACCACCTTGAGGGACCAAAAATATTATCTAAGGGGAATGTTAAAGGATACAAATGGTAATTTGTTTTCATTTTGGATGGGAGAATAAAACAAATAATCATATCAAATAATGTTACAAAAAGGATTAGTGATTTTTATTTTAAGTATCATTGACCTATTAAAAATAATTTTAATCAAATAGGCATGATGATAATTTAGATCATGTCATGAGTTTCCTAGGTAGATTATTTTCAACTTATATTATTGTATAAATGGTGTAAATCCTAGTTACATTGTTGGAGAACCTCATCTATTTTTCATATGAATTATTTTTCTATTCAACATATTGGTTTCATAATCTCTCATGGAAAATCCTAATAATCCAAAAATAAACTATAGAGTGATTAATAAAATTATATTAATTAGATTTTTCATAATCTAAAAGTAAAATATAGAGTGATTACACAATAAAAAAATCATAAAGGAAAATCATATAACTTCAATAATCATTCATTGAATAGAATAATGTGTACTATATTAATTTTTTAATAAAAATGCAGATTAATTATGAAATAATGATAATAGGATCAAACTATAATAAATAAATCATAAATCATTGAATATCAAATGAAAATTAGAAACTACATAATAAAATTTAAGATATAGAGTTATTATAACTTTTTTAAATATATATATATATATATATATATATATATATAAAGATCAATAAACATTCTTGGAATGAATTTTACTAATTAATAAAGTGTAATATAATACAATGTATACATAAAAATCCGAACTGTAGAGATAAAGTACAATCAAATAACCCCTTTGAAGAATAATTGATTTATGGGGATTATGGGAAGGTGGATACAACCCTCAGGGGGGAATACATTTCCCCTGAGGAGGGGATCCAACTTGGGATATAGATTTCAGAGGGGGGGGGGGGGGTTCTGCGTTGCTGGTGAGGAGGGGAACAATGAGTTAGGGAGAGGGAGTGTGGAGGGGGGGGGGGGTTGCGTTGGTCAGGGTCCGAGGGGGTGTCACTAGGGTTGGGATCTTCACTGAGAAGGTTGGAGGTAGGTTAGTGGGGTTGGGGTAGCGGTCAAGGAACAAAGAGGTGGATGTTGGGGGAGTTCAAGGGTAGAAATGGGTCAGGGTCTCATAGAGGGACCAAGGGAGGGGGAGGAATTAGATTTTTTTAAACACTTAGTGGAAATTTAATTAAAACCACCTTTAGTTTTTAAAATAATAAAAATATAGGGGTGGTTTTATAAAATCACAGCTATATTATATATATATTTTAAACATTTTTTATTTTTGGTGGTCACTAGTACTGCCTCTAAGAGGATATTTTTTTGTATTGTATTGTGGTTGTCCCTATGGTAGTTTAAAATTTATAATAGTGTCTCAGTTATAGAATGTGCATATACGGTGTTTATTTTTTCATAAGGCTTCCTGATAGCAGGAGTCACATGATGTGTCCCGGGGATAAGAAAAACTGGTTGTGAAAGATGATTGGATATAGATGATTATGATTGATGGAGAGGCCTGGATGTATTTTTTTTGATTGAGGGGAGGATTCTTGGGTAGAAACTCAAATCCCACACCAGTTTCTAGAAAGAATTTTTATTTTTTGGGTTAAACCCATTTATTGGAGAGATAAAAATTAATTTAATGGATATATTTTTCTAAATATTAATAGAGAATTTTTTCAAAATTAATGAAGACATATTCTCTTAATTAATAGATAGGAATCTTGACTATATTAGTTGATATATAGACCCAGTGTCTATATAAAAGTGTGCGGTGACATAAGATGACAATGTTTCTCAAGATACATTTCACGAACAAAGGGAGATATGGGGGTTTCACATCAGTTGGAGCATGTGAATCACATCATCATAGATAAATGCTTGATTTCTGATAACATTTTTGATACATATTCAAATATAATTAGTGCGTTAAAAATCCACAAGGGTGAAATATTTTCACAAAATTTTGGAATTTTCACTAGGATTTTTTTCAAAGAGAGATGATGGAGGAATACCATGGTGTGGTTTTCACACTGGTAATTATACATTTCAATGTAATTAATGTATATAAAATAAATTGGATATAATATTCTTGTATTATTAGTGAAATTTCATAACTTCCCCATGGTTTTTTAATCCTCCACATATGAGGGGTTTTCCACATTAAAAAACTGACATCCTATTCTGCTAATTTTTAGTTTCCATTATTTCATTTGGCTTCTCATAATTCCATTGCAATAAAATTTTTTCCTTCGATAAAAATTCACCCCCAAAAATAACTATATAAATAATTCATGTTATAATGTGAATAATATGCTCAAATTCTCCTTTTTTGACTTCTAAAAACTTTTCATCTTAAATAAAATTTAGATTTATCATAATAGGACATAGTTTGGAGAAGAAAACCAAAAAACTAATACTACATCTGCATAAATATTCAACTGTTTTCATTTATCCATAAATCTCTAGTTTTGAATATATTTTTGAAATTTGATAAGTCCTCGATGATTTGGAACTTTATTTCTTCAATTGATTCCCTGTGATGTTCTTGTTTGCTGATGTTTCCTTTAATATTTAACGATCATAACCAATAAACTTTTAACTTATATAACATAGTATTTGAGAACTTAGAATTTCATCAAAATTATTTTTTTCGTCGAACTAATGTTTCCTTAAAAAAATCTAATAATTTCTAAAATAAAATGTTCTTTTTGGAAGCATATATTTTTTTCTTTGATTTAATGTTCTTTCACAAGGATATATCATGCTTATAAAGTGTTTTAATTTTCATAACTTTTTTCTTGTATAGATATATTATTATCATCAATGACATTGATTTTTTTTTTCAATTTTTAACCTATAATTAATATCTTATTTAGATTTCACAATTTTTTTCTCACATTATTTCTCTATTTTTTTTTTCAAATAATCCACCTTTGTTTTAGGTTCAACAATATAACTCAAAGACACTTTAAATAAAAATATAAATTTTCTATTATTTTATCTATAGACCAAGATCCTCAAGATCCACTTCTAATTCCACATTAAAGTATAATCCCTCTAGTTTCTTATTTTATTCTCCATAATTTTTACATTTATTTACTAAATCCATCTTTACATCTTCAATATCTGAGTTAAACTCTATATAAATTCCTTCCAATGAATCTTCATCGGTATCCTATTATTTTTTCTATTGATAAATTATCTTTAAAACTTATTTCCAAATGAATTTCATGAATTTAAATTCTTTATAGGGGGAAATTCTTTATTTTTTTATGTGAGACTCACTATCCTCTTCATTAAAAATATTTAAAATTATTTCAGTGATATTCCTAACCTTTATAAATTAAAAGAAATATAAAAGTTACTTACCTTCAAATCTTCCTTTACAGCTTTTGAGCATCCTCACCAAAACTAATTAGAAATCATCAATTATATATTCCTCAATTTTAGTACCCCATAACACATTCTTATCTAATTATTTGAATTATATTTATTTAAATTAAAATTATAAAGAGTTTTTTAGATTTACCCACATTTAATATAAAAAAATCTTACAATATAAGGAATCAAATTATAAATCTCAAATATTCATTTCTTCAAGCATTGAAACATTTGATTTATAAATTGGTTGTAACCATATGATGTTTTTATTCATAGTATTAGAATCCTTGACCCCATGTTTGAGTATATGTATTTTATAAACAACTTTAGTGAAATGGTTAAATAATATATTCATATTTTCAATAGAAATCTACTTCAAATAATTAAACCTATTTGGATAACCTACAATTTCTCTTATTTTTCATCATTATAACCTATATAGATGCTAGAAGTCTTTCCCAAAATTTATTTTTCATAGGTAAAATCCATCAAATTTATTTAAATCTAATTAGATAAATGTCTTAATAAGGTTTTTTGATCCTTAGCATCATAATTCAATAGATTATTAAAGTCCCCCATCATTGATATTCATGTGGAATCACTTACAATGATTCTATATACTATGAATAAATAAACATATAGTCCAAGAAGTCAGAAATGTGATCTCATATTATTATTTCAAATTTTATAGTTGATCCCATCAAATAAATATACTCCCTTTTATTCCCAATATTCTCTATGATAGTTGCTTTCTCTTAACATATTAGAGAAATAACAAGTGTCTTTGATACCCCTTGATATACCGTATGGTCTAGTTATACACCCAAATAGTGGGGTGAATTAGGATTCCTTAAAATTTTACTATTTATTTTAGATTAATCATATATTTTTTTCATGTTGGAAAAGACACATTGAATCTATCTTGTATATTTAAACAAGTGAAAGAAATATTAAAATGCACAAACACACAATTTTTCATAGTTCTCCCATAAAGGGATACATCCAAGGATCACAAATCAATGATGTTTTGATATGCCAATTTAACACTACTTTACTAATATGTGATTACAAAATTTTGGAAGTGATCACTACTCATCCAAAGTCCATGATCTTTTCCTCCCTTCCATAAACCTCATAGAAGAGGGATACTAAGATTATTGTCAACATATAGGTCAATCTCAAAAATATAAAAATCAAAATAACGGAAACTAAATATCAAAGATGATCTCTACGTTTC
Source organism: Viscum album (assembly GCA_963277665.1). Taxonomy (NCBI): domain Eukaryota; kingdom Viridiplantae; phylum Streptophyta; class Magnoliopsida; order Santalales; family Viscaceae; genus Viscum; species Viscum album. The sequence goes on along the minus strand of OY728150.1, from coordinate 582,149,855 downwards.
TCTAGTATTCTATTATAGATATATCAATGATATGCATAGAATATTAATCATCCTAGAAGGATATTTAAAGTAACTTGTAATGATCTCACTTCACTTATAAATACTAGATATTTAATGAACTTCACTATTAATCCTCTATTTATAGATCTTCAAGAATTATCCCCATCTTCTATTTGTATGATTACAAAATTTATAAACACCACAACCAATATTTATACTCCATAATATTTGAGTATGAAAATCAATATTAATATCTTAGATAACTTCTAAATCTGTTAGCTTCAATTCCAGACCTCAGATCACATTTAATCAAATATCCACCATTGAATTCAAATAGGTAGTTATCAGTAGCTCAAATAACCAAAAATATATAATGAATATACCATTAATTTAATTATGTATCATTCTATATATAACATAAATCATGGTATGGTATCCTACTTCACGATGTGATAAGTCAATTTATTCATTAATTGTTTTCAACCACCAGGTTGGATGTGACATATAGTAAGGCTTCAAAATGAGTAACTATTAACAATATAAACACAATCCAAGACTCTAAAATCTTGGCCCATTATCTTTTTCATGTTTGGAATTCATGTGGTGATACCCTAAATCAAATTTTATGATTGAATGGATCATGGAATGTCTTTATTTGTATGGCATGGCCACTATACATAAAAAATCACAAAAATATACTTTAAAATTCATAAATCCATGGAAAAATATACATTCCATGAGATAATTTGAATATATCCTCTAAAACATTACCTAGAAACCTTCACATAGTGGCTGAACATATTATAACCTATCGTATCTTTCCAAAAGCACTAAACAAATCATTCAATAATCCCTCACGGAATGACGTATATGTCACATCATGTAACTTGAAACACCACATATGAAAAAGGAAAAGACCTTTACAAAATGATGTGAATAAAATTATTATAACTTCTTCATGGTGGGACATGTGCACTCATGGTAAAAATGGCTCTTAAAATTATCCAACTAAAACTTAAAAAACACATCCTCATGACATGATGGATGGATTTCAGTATGATTTGCCATTTTCCTGCCATCCGTAATCTTATCGATATTATCCAATCTCATTCAAAAAACATCCAAAAAAATTTATATTGAAAACAAATCCAATATTACTTCCTATGGTTGAAATAATGATTAAGTCCCCTTAGTCCCCTAACTATAAAAACACAACTACTAAACAAAATGAATTTATGAAAATTAGTTTTTTAATCCAACTTATATAAAATCTATGCTTTCAATATGGTATGTTTAGTAAAAAATTTAAAATAGATTGAGTCATTACATAATACTATGCATAAAATATGTTTTGTGCATCAACATAACATGTTCTCCCAATCTAAAAGAATACATTCAATTAATCCCCCATAAATAAATTCTATTACTTTCCACCAAATTAATCTTTATAACATGTTATCCATAAAAAATCAATATGAGAGTATTTAGAGTGCACCCATAACACAACATAATCTCTATTGAAACATTTTTAGCTATATTCTAAAAACATATACTTATCATGGAAAGAATAAACATGAAATAAAAAAGTGAGATTTCCCAAAAAATATATGAACATAAGAAAATAGATTTGTATTTACTCTCTTTCATACAAAATATTCAATAAGTCATAAACCTAAATGATAACGATATCCTGTAATATGCGCCATTATAACTGGGACTATGAAATATCATAATTTAATAATAGTATTTTAGAAAATTTTAGGAAAAAATTTGGTAATGATTTCCCCCTTATAATTTATCAATGAATTCTACAAATCACCTCAAAATATTAATTTTTATGTGATTTGTATAAAATCAGAAATAAATATTAAATCTATTTTAAAAAACAAAAAATAGATGGAGTTCTCGCTTCTGATAAAATATGTGTTGCATGTTTTATATTTTAGTATATTTATAAATAAACACATTTTTTAAGATCAATGATTATTTAAAGGGGTAATACACAATGTCCTTTAAAATTTTTTGGGTATTTTAGTGGTGGTTCTCCCACAACCACTACAAAAAATATAAATGATTTACTAAAAAATTAGGGAGGGATCAAACTACCACCAATATAAGTGATTATTAGTTCTTTATAAAACGTCATTAATCGCTTATGTTAGTGTTTGTTTAATCCCCATATAGTTTTCTTTATTTTTATTAAAACCACATTTTTTAATATATATATATATATTAAAAACATTATATAAATTTATTTAAATAAAATATATAAAATATTATATAGATATATTTATAAAGACATTATAAAAATACATTAAATAAATACATATATGTACATTATATAGATAAAAAGTATATATATGTAAATATATATTTAAATATATAAATACTTGACATTAATATATTTATTAATAAATAAATGTTTTTAAATTTATATACATACTATAAATTTATTAAAAATATATATTAATATATTATTTAGTGTTAGTTGTGTAAAAATATTATATATATATATAAATTAATAATATATAAATATATATTATATAATTTTATTTAATTACATGAAAAAAATATAAAATATATTGCATGCATATAAATTTAATATAATTTTTTTTAATATAATATATAGGTATTATTTGAATTATAATATGAATGTATACACAAATAAATAATATAAATGTCCTTAATAAATGTATATTATCCAAAAAACCCACTAATAATTTATAATTTAAAAAATAAAATAAAAAACAACAATTTTATAGTTTATTTATTAACATTCCTACGTTAATTTTGTGTGATAACGTGTTTCATGATTTTTTCATTCCAAAAAATCAATTTATTTCAAATAACTATATTACAAGATTCTTATCTCCAATAATTTTCATTGATTTCATTATTTTTTATTGGTAGTCACTAGCTCATTATAGCATAGGCAATGAAAAACTATTGATTCTTATAATCAATCAAAAAATAATAATATTTAGTATTTATAAGAGATTAACAATCATGAAAAATCAAAGTAAAAAATTCAAACAACTACATTGGGGAAACATCTTCCCTAGTTGGAATATTGACATCATATATCCCTTTACATTCTATTTCATGACTTAAGGAATTAATTAATTTGTAAACTATTAAAAGACATAAGATTAGAATTTATATTTTTAAAACTAATTTAACTTTTATTGACTTAATTACAATAAGATTAGGTTTTTATTTGAGTGTTGGTTTGGAGTCCATTTTATTCCTATGATATCGTAGTTTAAAATTTTAAATAAAAAATAGAATGGTCCTTCAAAAACCAGATTCAAAAATATTTTATAAACATTTTTATCAAAATATATTTCTTATGAAAATGTCTTTTCATATTCATATTTTTATTTAAAATAATTATTTGTAATTACCACAAGTTTCCTCCATACTATTATTTTAAAATGAATTTTTTCATCCACTATCTTCTTTTTGTTAGTTATATTAATAATGTGCTTTCACATAATTCTACTTTAATCCACAAGTATATTCTTTTACATTTTCAAATTCTTTATAATTTTCTTCTTATTTCCAAGGATTACATCTTATTATGTTTCATGAATGTATCCAAAAAATTATTGAATATATATATTATCAGGATAAATTGATTACAATTATGTACCATAAATAATTAAATACAAACATGATCAATATTGTTATTTTTTTTATTTCTATGATAAAAGTTTGACTGATGTTTTCCATATATTGTTCTAGTAAACAATGCCATTTTTAATTTAAAAAATTTATTATTTTTGAAGAACCATTGTGATGTTTTTAACAAAATTTTGTATTTTTTGAAAACAAACTGTTTTGCAAAAGAATGTTTTTTTCTTTATGATCGGAACCAATCCATAAAAATGAGTTTTTGAAATTTTTTTTGAATGTTTTTGAATGTTTGAATACAAAAAAAAAAGGGGAGAAAAGTTTTTTTGACTTTGAGAAAGTTGTTTTCCAAACATAGGTTTTCAGACAGAGCTGTACTGAACACATAATGTAAAAAGAATATGTAAGCTGAAATTTATATAAAGTTATTGATTGGGAACACCATCGGACTCATATCTATTTGCACCGAGTTCAATATTGATTGGAATCATCATTTATTAGAAATTCAGATGTTGTAGAGTGAGGAACAAACAATGTTGCTGAAGAAGTTTAATGAAGACAATGATTTCAGGAGTTATAAAGTTCTTTTCATTATAACCTTAAGTTAGACGATGCTTTGACTATTTTAAAGTTATCATAAATCATGAAAACCCTCATGATAAAATATTTTGAAGAAATGGAATAATCACAATTATTATATTGGTTCTGGGAATCTAGAAAATGTTTTCATTAGATCAAGAAATACCACACATAGAAGATTTCACAAATTCTGAATGAGTTATAGCTAATGAGGTTTGAATATTTTCAAAGTTTTAGAGTTAATAATTCAATTGTAATGATAATTGAATCATAACGAGGATTATCAGACTGAAACTCAGGAAATTCTATTATAATGACTCTAAGGAGGAAGTTATATCAACCTAACTATGAGGAGAAAAGTCAATTGGACTAATTCTGAGGAGGAATGTCAATCGAACCGACTCATAGGAAGAAAGTTAGATCATAGTGAGTAGAGTAAGAAAGTCAAATTTCAATGAGAAGAGAAAGAAAGTCAGATCGTATTGAGAATATGAATAAAGTCAGATCATAATGTGTAGAGGAAGAAAATAATATCCTAATTATAAGGGGAATAAATTCATATCGTAATGAGAAGATAAAAAAATAAGATTATAATGAGTAGAGGAAGAAAGTCTGATTTAATTGAGAAGATAAAGTTAGTTACATCACATTTAAGTTGAGGAAGTTAATCGGGAAATAGCTGAGGAAGTTACATCACCCTGAAGACAAGTTTGTATGTTCAAGAAGACTGTTTTTGAGAAATATTGAGAAGGGTTGAATAATTCATAGTTGAAGTTTCAATGTGAGTGATTTTTGATGATTTGAAAATTGAGTATGTAACATTTTTTTTTCTTTTCCACCCTTTTCTATTATAAGTTTCCTATAAATAGAATCAAAATACATTCAAATTTTTATTTTTCTCACTAGTGCAGAAAAGGTAGAGCGTTGCATAATTCATGTCAAGTTTTATTTTCAGATTGAGATCTTAAACGAAGGTTGGACACATGAAAGTTTTTTTTACTGGGCTGAGAATATGAAATGGAGGAATATCATACTAAAAAATTGGAAAGAGTTTGAGTAATGCAGGTTGGGAATGAGTTCATCATACTAATTTCATCAAAATTAATTCATCGTACTGAGTCTATCGTGTTGAGAAAGTGTTGTTTTCAACAATACATAATTTTATTATTAATAATTGGGAGATTATTGGGAACAATACTATATCTCTTTGTGATGATTTTGATTCTCACAAATAACCTTATCTGTTATTCTAATGATTTTACTTTCAGTGTATTTAAGGAATTTAATATTCATTGTATTCTTATTTATAGAAGAAAATTTTTAAGTATTTGAACAGCAAGAATTAATCGATAAAGTATTCTGAAATCATTTTTAGCATGTTCTGGAAACACTGTTCATACCCTACGTTGAGAAGCATAGAGGAAGGATGGAATGTGGTGTTTACTCTATGAGATATTAGAAAATAATGTTTAAATAATTATATGTTGTCGGCAAAGTATGAAGGAAGAAACCTTATTTTTGGAAGTAACCTTATGTTTGGAAAGAACCTTATGTTTGGAAGGAGCCTTATATTTGGGAAATCATCAAAGTATGGAAGAATATCATTTACGTAAGTATGGAATGATATGTTTTTTTCTTAAAAGTATGGTTCCTCAATTTTGCTTTTCTGAACAACCATACGTTTGAAAGCTAAAGATTAAAGTATGGTTCATCAACCTTAATTTTATGAACAATTGTTTGTTTGATTGAAAAGTATGGATTATATACCATACGTTTGAGAGTTGAAGAAAAACATTTGAGATCAACCTTATGTTGTGAACCTTATGTTTAGAGAATGTGTTCTATGCAGTTCATCCCTACGTTTGACGTCAGATATTTAAATTGCGACTTTATCAAAGAAACGGTATTTATGCGGATTATCAGGCTGATTTCAAGCCAGATTAAAATCCCCAATTTAAAGCGAGTCTTTGACCGATTCAGAGCCGTTTATCTGTGATTCAAATGATCAATTTAAGAGGATCTTTTCATACCAAATTTTCAGGGGAGTTACGACTCCTCTCCTATTTAAACTTTTGAATACCATGATTTTAATGGAGACTTTTATGGATCTAAATTTTCCGAAGAAGAGATCATTGTTATTATATATATTCTGAAAAATATAGATGTAATGTTCAGATATACAATATACAAGGATTGCTGATCGGTATTGAATATAAATAAGAGAAAAATAGAGTCAATCAAGATCTATAGATTTGCTGTTATGAAGAGTGACAAAGTTATTTTCTGAAGAAAAAGAAACTCGATAGAAAATTTATTGATCTAAATCAAATATCTTTTTGTGAATCAACTACTGTTAAAGTTGCAAGTGACACTTCAAGATCTACTGCAACTAGATTGGCTCAGAACTACTTTTACCCAAAGATCATTATTTCTGAAGATGAAGATCCATCTACTGTCAATTTCATGCTGTTGCAATGGTGAAGAAAAACTGGGAAAGTATTTTCACTGAACAAAATACTCTTTTATATTGAGTGACTAACTTCTCTTACTATGTTGTATATTCTGTTCTGTGTATGAACCAAAAGGATCTGTTTAGACTTAAGTTTGTAACGGTGTCAAAAACCTGTACTCAGTTGTGGAGTGGTCTGTTGATAAGAGGATCAGATAGTGAAAATCACCAAGCTCATGGAGAAGAGTATTGGTGGAGTGGACTAGGGTCCTTCTATTCCCCAAACCACTGTACATTGTGCTTGTTGTTCTATTTATATTTCCTCTACTGAATCTTTGATATAAAGATAAAAGGACAAATTACGATCATTATAAGAAATTGAAAAATCACAATTCACCCCCTCTTGTGCGTATCTAGTATAATCTGATCCAAAAATTGGTATCAGAAGTGGATCTTTTTTAAATCTATAACATGATAAATTTTTTAAAGGATTATACTCAAATCAAGATGGATGATACAAGAGAAGGAATTTCTATGGTCAGAGATCCATACTTCAATGATGAGAATTATGGATGCTGGAAATCAAGAATGATAATCTATTTGAAAAACCTGAGATACAGAGTCTACTCAAAAATATTGAATCCTTATGAAATAAAAGAGAAACCTAAAACATAGAGTTCAGCTATAGAATGTGAGTATGAAATGAATTCGAAGGCTATGAATGAAATCATATGTGGTCTAGGACAAGACAAGTTTAATAGAGTGTCTCAGTGCCCAACATATTATGAAATGTGGTAGAAAATTTTAATTGCTATTGAAGGAACTGAAAATATTAGACAAATGAGGTATACTACTACTAAACTGAAATTTGATACATTCAAGATGTTTAAAGGAGAAAGAATCACCCAAATTAATGGAATATTGATAGAGATTTTCAATAATATAACTGCTTTGGGAGACCCAGTCAAACAAGCTGATCAAGCTTTGAAAGTACTAAGAGTACTGAAAACTCGATGGAATGGAATTTATGATGCTATAAGAAAATCATCTCCTGTAAAATATTTAAAAATGAAAGATATAATTGGAACTCTCATGATGTTTGAAGATGAGATGAAGGATGAAGAAAATGAGCATAAAGTTCTGATCCAGAGAGAAGACACCGCCTTAAAGGTGTCATCTCAAATAAAAAGCAGATAGCTGAAGAAAAAAGAAATAAAGATGAAATTAGATGTTATGATTCATCCAATTCAGATGTGGAAATGGCTCAGCTGGCTAGAAAATTAAGTAAGTTTTATAGAAAGAAGAATGGTTTTAAAAATTCTTTCAAAAAGGATGGAAAGGAAGTCAGATGCTATGAGTACAAGAAGATGGGTCATATCAGACCTGACAGTCCAAAACTAAAGGAAGACAAGGAAAATAAATTCTTCCAGAGAAATGATTATGAGTAGAAAGAGAAGAAGTAAATGAAAGCTACACGGAGTGTATCTGAAGACTCCAGCACCTCATCAAAGTCTGAGTTAGAAAAGGATGAATCAAATCTGAAATCCACTATTTTTTTTATGGTAGAAACTGATGAGGAAGCAGGTGACAGAAGCTGAATTTCCATATGGTATATGGACAATGGATTCTCCAGGCATATGGGTGGAAAATCATTGAACTTTGGATCTTTAACAAAAAAAGATGGAGGACTAGTCACATTTTCTGACAATGCCAAAGGAAAGATTATTGGCATTAGAACAGTTGGAGATCTAGAAACTGTCTCAATCAACAAAGTACTTTTTGTACAAGTATTGAAACATAATCTAAAAAGTATCTCTCAACTCTATGATGATGGATATAGTGTTGATTTTTCTAACAACTGTTGTTCTATTTTCAAAGATAAATTTCATAAATTTAGATCACCCAGAACTAATAATGTGTATACAATGGATTTAAATTCCTTGTGTAAACAACAAGTAAACTGCTTAACTTCTATGATAAATGTATCATAGATCTTGAATAGAAGACATGGACATGGAAATATATATGTTTTACATAAGTTATCTAAGAAACAATTAGTTTCTTGATTTTGCTAGTCTCAAGTTTGAAAGTGATAGATTTTGTGATGCATGTCAACTTGGCAAGCAGCACAAATCATACTTCAAATCAGTTAACAAATTTGCTACCAATAAACCTCTAGAACTCATCCAAATGGATTTGTTTGGAACTTCAAGGGTAGAAAGCTTGGTTAGTAAATTATATTTATATCTTTTAGTTTATTACTATTCTAGATGTACTTGGATATTCTTTGTAAAATATAAAAATAAAGATTTTAAAATATTTGAAAGTTTTCGCAAAGATTTTCAAAATAAAAAAGGTTTTAAAATAATTTTATTGAGAAGTGATCATGGTGGATAATTTGCGAATCTGTAATTCAATTCCTTTTGCTCAAAAATGGGTATTAAACACACCTTCTCTGCACTAAGAACACCTCAACAAAATGGAATTGTTGAAAGAAGAAATACGACTATTCAAGAAATAGATAAGACTATGCTAAATGAATACAGTCTTCTAACCTATTTATGGGATGAAGCTGTAATTACAACCTGTTATATAATGAATAGAGTTTTAATTAGATCAATTTTTAAAAAGACACCCTATTAACTCTAGAATAACAGAAAACCTAAAGTAAATTAAATTAATGTTTTTGGATGCAAGGTTTACACCTTAAACACCAAGGACAATCTTGGTAAGCTTGATCCAAAATCTGATGAAGGAATTTTCATAGGATATTCTGCTACTTCAAAGGATTATAGAGTTTTTAATAAAAATTCAAGGATTGCTAAATAATAAGTTCATATGAAATTTGATGAATCCGATCCCTTTGAGAAAAGGAAAGACCAAATTGATGAATCTGACTCTAATGATAACATGAGACTTGAGAAATTAAAAAATTATTTTGAAAAAGATATAAATGAAATTCAGTAAAGTCCAGAAGAACATAACACTAAAGAATCTATAACTATACTACCTAGATAGTCAAGAACTCTAAAGAATCACCCTTTAGAAACTGTAATAGGAGACTTAGACACATAAATAAAAAATAGAATGAACATAGGTAATCTTGTGGAGTTTTCTACCTTTCTATCCCAATCAGAACCTAAAACTATATAAGAAAACTTAGTTGATAAAAGTTTGATGATATAAATGAAAGAAGAACTAAACCAGTTCAAAAGAAATGAAGTTTGGAAATTAGATGAAAGACCACAAAATTATCCAGTTATAGGAACGAAATGGGTCTTTATAAATAAACAATTTGATCAAGGAATAATAACTATAAATAAATCAAGTCTAGTAGCTAAATTATATAATTAGGAAGAAGGTATAGATTTTGATGAGGCCTTTTCACCTGTAGCTAGATTAGAAGCCATTAGAATCCTTTTATCCTGTGCATCTTATATGAACTTTAAATTATTTTAGATGGATGTTATGTCTGCCTTTTGAAATGGTTATTTATTGAAGGAAGTCTAAGTTGAGCAACCTCCGGGATTTTAAAATTCACAAAAACCAGATTTTGTTTTTAAACTTACGAATGCTCTTTATGGTCTTAAACAAGAACTTAGAGCCTGGTATGAAAGATTAAGTTCTTTTTTTGAAATATGATTTTATTTTTGGAATGGAAGATCCAACACTATTTAATAAAACTATGAATTATAATATTTTATTAGTTCAAATTTATGTTTATGATGTAATTTTTGGTTCAAAAAATAAAACACTTTTTCATGAGTTTTCAAATTTAAAGCAAAAAAATTTGAAATCAGTATGATGAGAGAATTAAATTTCTTTTTAGGATTTCAAATTTTTCAAAAATATTTTGGAAATATTTTTAATCAAAGAAAATACATTACTAATTTACTAAATAAATTTGGACTTGAAAACAACAAAACATATACAACTCTTATGTGTAATAATATAAAAGATGATTTGGATGAAACTAGAAAATCAGTTGACAACAAGTTATATAGAGGTATGATTGGTAGTTTATTATATCTTTCTACTAGCAGGCCAGATATAATGTATTCAGTATGTCTTTGTGAAATATTTCAATAAAATCCAAAAGAATCCCATTTAACTACTGTTAAATGAATTTTTAGATATTTAAAAGGAACTATTTTTCAATCTCTTCTTTATCCCAAAATGTCTAATTTTAATCTAATTTAATATTCAGATGAAGAATTTGGATGTTTTAGATTATATAGAAAAAGAACCTTAGGAAATTTTCACTCTTTCGGAAAATCCTTAGTATCATGGTCTAGTAATAAATAACACTCAATTTCCCTATCAACAGCCGAGGAAAAATATGTATCTACTGGCAGTTGTTGGGAACATGTTTTCAAGATGAAAAACACTCTTCGGGATTTTGTACTAAGTTTTAATAGTACACCTATTTTACGTGATAATAGAAGTGCTATAAATATTTCAAAAAATCCTATTAATCATTCTAGGACTATGCATATTGATACGAGACACCATTTTACAAGAGACCGTATTCTTAAAAAGGATATATTCTTAGAATTTGTAAGTACTAAAATTGAATTAGCTAATATTTTTACTAAACCAATTCCCACTACAAGGTTTTATTTTATTAAGGGGAAGTTAGGTTTATTTAATTTTAAGTAAGTTTTTTTATAAAAAAAACAGTTTAGTTACTTGTTTTTTAAATTGTACAATTTCATTTATTTATGTTTTCTTTGCATGTGATTTTAATTATTTTTAAAATTTATGCGATAATTAGTATGTACGTAATGACACGAGAATCAAGGATGTCAGAAAAATCTTCGAATTCCAAACCCATTGAAAACCTTTTTAAAACTCGAAAACTTTTACCGCTCTTATCTAGGGAACTTGAACCTTCAAAAACCTAGTCCTTTTCAAACCTTCAGTGATTTATGACATAAATGGCCAAGAACAATAGAACCGATGAGCCAGAGACCAGCACTACGAAGAGGTAGCGCTCGACAGAGAGAAAGACTTTGAAAGAAAAAGTCATAGATCTGGAATGACTCTATCTGATGAACCAGATGCTAAAGCAAGCCTTAGATTTTCATAACTTATAACAAATGTTTAATGGATATTATATGAGGTTTTTATAAGAGGTAGAACTTCGTCATTTCTTTAAGTCGATACAGTTTATTCTGGGAGCTGATGAAGATTCGATTGTTGTTAAGATTGAGGATCGAGATTTTTCAATCTCATATGTAGAAATTGCTCGAATTATTAAATGCCCTCATGAGAGAGTTTTCATTTTGATTTAATGAATATTGGTGATTATGTGCATAAGTCAGAAGAGAATATGTCCTTTTTGTTTGGAACTACATCTATAAAGAAGATGTTTGTGAAGTATTTGGAACCTGATCAAAAGATATTGGTTAAGTTTGTGAAACCTGGTGTTGCACCTAGAATGTATGAGATTGAAAAGATTCTTTACCTAGATATGTATATAATGTTTCTTATGATGAGTGATATCAAATTGAACTTTCCGAGATACATGGTTACTATTTCCAACCAGAGGAAAGAATTAATTTTAATCCTTTTTGAAGGTTCATCTCAAAAATTCTGTTTCAAACAGTCATGGTAAGATTGGTGGATGCTCAGGTGAGATGCCACCATAGTAACATCTTCAATGATGGTACATTGAGAAAAATTGGATTTTTCTGGAGCACTATCAAAGTCAAGCTACTACTTGTTGGAGCAGAAGAGGATGAATAAAGTGCTCAGGCCCAACCAAAAACATCAAAGGAAGGACAAGCTGAATCAAGAGTTAGTGTTGTATCAAGAATACTTAGGTTTAAGGATATGGAAGTATCTGAAGAAAGAAGCCAGGAAGGACTTCTGTTCAAAAGGACTAGGGGTCCTGACCCTGCTGAAGAGCCCGCTATAACTTCAAATGTTTTAACATCTGGTGATCTCTTAAGCTGTAAGTTTGTGAGTGAAGCTGCAGTTGAATTGATGCTACAAGGAGAAGTTTCTCAGGATAAGGTGACTCCTCCAGTAGAGCAAGAAAGTTTGGCTCAGGAAGTGAAAAAAAGAGGCTCAAATAGAAAATATAACTGAGAAAGTTCCTATTGAAGGAGAAGTAGTGGTCCTAACTCAAATTGATCAAGTAGAAGTTGATCAAGAAAATATTGATTTGGAAAATCTAGTGATAGAGGAAGACCATGCAGATGATTCTCATGAGAAGCAACCTCCAGAACTTGACAACCAGAAAGAGAATTCTTTTAATATTCATAATGAAGTATTGAATGAGAATTTTTCTGTGGATGAGTCTGGGAAAGGCTCGGTGGAAAAATATGTTGAGAAACCAATACATAGAGGAAATGATGAGAAATCAGATGCTGAATCCTTTCCATTAGTGTTGTTGCATCAAGTTGAAGCTAAAAATGAGAATCTAGCATAGGGTGCCTATGATTCAGTAAATACAGATACGGAGGAACTGAACAGAAAATTGACTGAAGCTGAAACATAGAATGCTGCTCTACGGAGAGCATTAGAAAATGAACTTTTAAATTTTCAGAGGCTGAAACAAGTTATTGTTTCTAAATAATAAGTTGAATGTTTTAAGAAGGAAATTTCAAATGAAGTTGCAAAGTTGAAATCATAGATGGTTATAAATATAGATTTAATGGAATATAGATCATTAATGGAGAAAAAATTTGCATCTGTCAGAACAAGTGAGGCTAGTACATCAGGTACTTCACCTGATTTAATCAAAATATTTCAGGCTATTATAGTGGTCAAGGAGAATATGAATGCCAGACTGCAGGACTTACAGTGAAACAATGCTCCATTGTTAGTAGTATTAGATAATCAGAAGTTTCTAGTTGCCCAGTTGACTATAGTGAACCAGGAATTATAATTTTTCTGAATTAGCTCACAGAAAAGTTGTCTCTTTTTATAGAGAAGGAACAAAGGCTTCATGATTTTTTAGAGTGAATCTACTTGAAGATATTCATTTGACTCATAAAAGCAGAGATCTAATTATCCAGTTGGGAGATGGATTGATGAGACATTTGAGGAAAAAATTAGCAGAGATCAAGAAAATAGTTCATAGGAGATGAACCCTACCTCACACCCTTACCCAATCCTGATTACAATTGTTTTTCATTACTATACTTGTAATTCTATTTGCAATAAAAAATATTTACATCTTTTTTTCATGTGTTTTAATTTTTTTTACAGTACTGTCTATGATAGAAATTCCAGTAATCCAGATTCATATATTGATAAATAGTTTATAATAGCATTTAATTAAGTTCAGTGCTACATTAAAATGTGTTATATTCATTATTCTATTATTCTTTTTGATATCATAAAAGGGGGAGAAATTAGTATGAACATAAAATTTTGTATTTCCAATTTTTTTGATCTTTTTTATTAAAAAAGGGGGAGTAATTTTAAGCATTATCTTAATCCTTCAAAGGGATAAATTAAGTTAAACCTAATATTGTATTTATTTTTGAAAAAATTAAAAACTATATGTAATTAATTTTGTATGTTGATTTCATTGGTTATTTTATGAGTTTTGTGATCATTAAAAAGGGGGAGATTATTGGGAAGTGTTTTTTTAAACAATACATAATTTTATTATTAATAAGGGGGAGATTATTGAGAACAATACTCGATCTGTTTGTGATGATTTTTATTCTCACAAATACCCTTATTTGTTATTCTAATGATTTTACTTTAAGTGTATTTCAAGAATTTTAATATTCGTTATATTCTTATTTCTGGAAGAAATTTTTGAAGTATTTGAATAGCGATATTAATTGCTAAAGTATTCCGAAATCGTTTTTAGTGTGTTTTGGAAACACTGTTCATACCTTACGTTGAGAAGCATAGAATAATGATGGAATGTGGTGTTTACTCTATCAGATATCAGAAAAGTATGGTTAAACAATCATACGTTGTCGGAAAAGTATGGAAGAAGTAACCTTACGTTTGGAAAAAACATTATGTATGGAAGGAAACTTACATTTGGGAAATCATCAAAGTTTGGAAGAAGATCATTTACGTAGGTATGGAATGATAATTTTGTTTCTTAAAAGTATTGTTCATCAACATTACTTTTTTGAACAACCATACATTTGAAAGCTAAAGATTAAAGAACGGTTCATCAAACATACTTTTATGAACAAATGCTCATTTTATTGAAAAGTATGGATTATATATTGTACGTTTGAGAGTTGAATAAAAACGTTTGAGATCAACCTTACATTGTGAACCTTACGTTCATTAAATGCGTTCTATACAGTTCAACCCTATGTTTGACGTCAGATGCTTAAATTATGAATTTATTAAAGCAACGATATTTATGTGGATTATCAGGCTCATATCAATCCAGATTAAAAGCTCTAATTTAAATTGAGTCTTTGACTGATTCAGAGCCATTTATCTATGATTCACAGGATCAATTTAAGTAGATATTTTCATAATGAATTTTCATGGGAGTTACGATTGCTCTGCTATTAAAGCATTTGAATATCGCGATTCTAAAGGAAAGTTTTATGGATATAAATTTTTTGAAGAAGTTCTCATTGTTATTATATATATATTTTAAAAAATATATATGTGATATATAGATATAAAATATACAAGAACTTATGATCGATGACGAATATACAGAAGAGAAAAACAGAGTCAATCAAGATATACCGATCTGCTGTTAGGAAGAGTGACAATGTTGTTTTCTTAAGAAAAAGAAACTAGACTAAAGATTTATTAATCTACATCGAATATCATTTTGTGAATAAACTACTATTAATTTTGTGAACAACATTTATAGATCTACTACAACTGGATCGACTCAGAACTAATTTTACCCAAAGATCATTATTTCGGAAGATGAAGATCCATCTACTGTGAATTGCATGCTTTTGCAATTTTGAAGAACAATTGGGAAAGTATTTTCACTAAAAAAAAATACTCTTTTATATTGAGTGACGTACTTCTTGTACTAAGCTGTGTATTCAGTTCTGTGTATGAACCAAAAGGCTCTATTTAGTCTCAAGTTTGTAAAGGTGTCAATTGCCTATACTCAGTTGTGGAGTGGTCTGTTGTTAAGAGGATCAGATAGTGAAAATCCCCAAGCTCGTGGAGTATAGAGTTGGTGGAGTGGACTAGGGGAATTCTATTCCCTAAACCACTTTACATAGTGCTTGCTGTTCTATTTATATTTCTGATGTTGAATCTTTGATATAAAGATAAAAGGACAAATCATGATCATTTAAAGAAATTGAAAAACCAAAATTCACCCCCCTCTTGTGCGTATCTAGTATACCCCGATCCAATATATCAGACCAAGCCCGATCGATCTGAGAGAATTAGACCTACCCAAATTAGGTCGAGGATCCGAACTAAGCATTTGTGGATCTGTTTCAAAAAAGTAATTATTCTTTTTTTTGGATCAATTGTTTTTAAGAAAACTATGAAAACTGACAGGAGTTAGTATAATAATTATTATCATGAGATAGAAGGTATCTAATGTTAGTTGACAGAGTTTGTATTCACTTCTTCATTATAGTGAATTTTCATAGACCCATGAGAGTAGAAATGGAAAAGATGCAGGTTCTCAAAATGTGGCTGAAACTTTTAAATCTTGTGTGTTTTACTTTCTCTCTATTTTTTTTATGCATGATTATTTACTAAAATATGTTAAGAATATAAACTTTAACAGGTTTTAGGGGTTATGTTTTAAAATATTTGAATCTTTTAAAAAGTGGACAAGTAATTCAACCATCCCTTATCATTTGTTATTCAATCCTATAGAACATCAAGTTATATCAGAGGGAAGGTCACCTTGTTGAATTCTTATCATTCATAATATGAATTAAATCAACCTTAGGGGAATTACTACATTTTAAGGAAAATATCATTATGGATATAAAAATAGGATGATTCCTTATGTTCTATCTCTTGGACTATATGTTTTGGATGCTGTTACAATTGGTTTTCTACTTATTGAGAAGGATGCCCCAATGACATTTTTTGATCAGAGAAATATCGAAGTTGATGGAAAAGATAGAATTTATATCATTATGTCCTTATCATAAAATGTTTATATAAAGGTGATGGGTCACAAAACATCAAAGATTATGTAGGACAATCTAGAAATTATTTTCTAAGGGAATACTAAAGTTAAGGAATTATAGCTAAAAATCTGGTGTAGAATGTAAAAATGCATCAGAATAAGAGATGAAGAAACTATTGATGAATACTTCACCAAATAAAATGAAATTGTCTACAACATCATAGGATTCAGAGATGTCCAAGAATAGTCTATAATTGTAAAAAAACTTATGAGAATCTTTCTGGAAAGATTTGATTTCAAAATTTATAATTTATTATATAAATATGATTTATCTATTGATGATTTGTGTAACTTTCTTGTTTCTTATAAAAAATTTGCAATGTTTAAAAGGAAGATAAAATATGAAAAAGATTTGGAATACTTGAGAAAAATACAAATATAAGATACTAAATAATATGATCCTTGTGACTTTGAAGATAAAGAGGATGTTGAGTTGAAGGAACAAATCTTGTCTCTTATATCCAAGTACTATTGAATAGGAAGAAGAAATTGTGGAGGTAAACTTCCCCTCAATTTTTTTTGAGTGTGTTGGAATAATACACTTTGATATAAATTTCCTCAAGAATAAATATGGTGAATACCAAGATGATTCTAATGAAAAACTATGATGGAATAAGTGGAACAAAAATGATAAAGATGAAAATTCTTCCAAAAAATATAAAAAGAAGATTACAGGGAACAAGAGAAGTATGTTGTGTAAGAAATTTGAATCTTACTCAACCAAAAATAAATCTTTAGAAGATTAAAGTTCAAAAAAGGACAGAAAAATTATTGAAAAAGTTAAGAAAATAGAATACTCCTCGAATAATAAAGAATAAGAAGGTGAAGAATATTATGGATATTATCATATCAGAACAGAACTTCTTGCATGTTTTGAGAAAAAAACATCTTAAGAAATAATTTAGAATGATAAATAAAGATATAATAAAAGTTGTTGAAAGTGAAAAAGTTGTTTTCAAGAAATAATAAGAATACATCCAAGAGTTATTAAGTTACAAACTAAGAATTGTTGAATAGGGAGAGATGGTTGAAGATCTCAGTAAGAAGCTTGGATCTAAGGAATAAGAAGTCAACAAATTTCAATCAAAACTTATTGAGTTTGAAAGTACCTTGAAGAAATTGAATGAAAACTTCAAAAATTAATTTGAAGTAAAATCTGAGACTTTTAATGTTTATGATAAAACTCAAATAATTAATTAGTTAAAATTATCACCCATCAAAAATAATGTTTCATCTAATATTTCTAAGATTTAATGTGATAAGAAAAGTGATGGCAAATTTTTTATTAAGAACGTATATGAGAAAAACATCACATATACAAAATTTCAAAACTTCCTTAGAAAGAAATATGGTCTATGTCTTGATTAGGATTAAAGAGAAAGAATTTATCATCCTTAAAAAAGTTTCTACAGAGAAAGATATTACTTTAGTAGAAAATGAAGATTTTACTACTATTACTGGTGTTGTGGAATGTATGGGTACATAGATTATAATTATTTCCATATATTTTCATTTTTTGGAAGAAAGTTATAACAAAGAGAAATAAATAGTGGAAGAAGGATTAGTAACTTTTCTAACCCATAGGAAGTTAGAAAAAAACTCAAGACATTATAAAATTTCCAAAAATAAAGTCAATTTGAATGTATGGAATTTTCTTATGGAAGATGTGATCAGGATAGTCATCATTCAAAAAGATGTGTGACACTCCTTCTGGAACAAGTTTCTTATAGTATAAAAGAAAAAGAAAGCTTGAAAGAATAATGTTATGGAAATGGATTTTTTTGTTTAGATATATTTGAAAGAAATTAAAATGAAAAAACTAAGGATACTTTATAGTGGTTGTTCTTCACATATGAAAGAATATATAAAAGTCTTGAAACATGCTAAAAGTCATGATGGAGGAGTAGTTATCTTTGTAAATGAAAGTTCTTTAAAAATTAGAGGAATTTAAATGGTTGAGATTGATATAGAAAATTTGAAATATATGGAAGTTTTATTTGTTGAAAGGATAAAACATAACTTATTTAGAGTAAGTAAACTTTGTGATTATGGAAAATAAGTTATTCTCAAAAATTATTTTTGTATCATTATAAGCATGAAAAATGGAAAAGGTATCACAAAAGGAGAAAGAAAAATTTGTAATATGTTTCAACTTGGAGACTTTTATAACTTCTGTTTCTTCAGTAATGAAGTTGAAAAAAAATTGTCGCACCGAAGACTTGGGAACCATGGGGAGAAAAACATAATTTTTTTCTTCTAAATATTATGTTGTCCAGTGTTTTACAGAATTTAAAATAATAGATAAATATGTTTGTGTTAATTTTAAAAAATGAAAGATGACTAAAAAAAGTTATAAGAGAGTTGAGATTTAGTGTACCGGACCTCATGAATTTATTCATTCTGATTTATGTGGGCCAATGAGACATCAATAAAAAATAGGATATTTATACCATAATAGTGGAATCATGGAGATGAGTCCATGATCTAGAAACTTTTATTAAAAAAAGTGCAAGAAAACAAGAAAGATAAAAGAACAGGGTAAAAGAAATAAATGCCAATGGAATCTGAACATAATCATCCTCTGTTCCTGCCTCCTCTCCCGCCCTTGCCATGATGACTGACACGTCCTCTCGGGTTCCTTCCTCTTTTCCATTAATTCAGAATCCTCAGTGCATCATCCCGATCATCCACTCCTCCATCATCAAATTCAGTATCATCATGATGGACATCAACTTGATTATCCGTACTCTCAATATGAATAACATCATGAACATTTCCTGCAGCGCTTTGAGCCTCATCTTCCAGACGCCCCTTAGGACAGGGCTGTCCAACCTTCTTAGCATTAGACTGTGTAACCAAAGAAGGGGTTTTAGACACATGACTTTTCATGGTGGCCTTAGATTTCCTGTCACTGCTCTCCATATATAGCAGATCAAAATTAGGAGAATTCATTGAATCTAGCATGGAAAAGAAATCTGTAACACCAGTGCTGGTAGGCACAACCGAAACACTAACTTTAAGTGTAACTTCCTTTTTGATGGCAGTCTCATCTAATGGCACCTAGCGATCAAGGGGTGAAACACCTTCATCCAAGGCATGGATGGACTTGTCATCAGAAGAGGGCAGGACAACGTCTGGAATAGGAGAGGCCTCAAGTAAGGCTGATATAATAATAGAAGGTTCACCCAAATAAACAGAAGCCTTCCCATTTGGGGCCTCAAAAGATGCAGCTACATTATTATAGGAGTTCTTCCCATCATTCACATCCCCCTTGTGTCCAGATGACACAATACCTGATGTGAGTCCCGAAGTAGGAGACCTACAGGCTTATAAGGCCCCTACTGTGTGAGTATCAGCAGGAGAGGTAGCAACCTACATGAAATTGAAACCTTGAACAGACCTTTGTGCTGCATAATGAACAGAAAAATCAGTAACATTAGTCCCTCTCCCACTAGAAGGAAAACTAACCAACTTAACTTTAGAAAATAATTGCTCCTCTAGAAACACAACATTATCCAACTCTCGATCATTATCAGCACCAACAAAACAAGTATCACCCCATTTAGAGGGTTCTCCATTATCAGATATAGACAGTCAAGAAACATGTAATGTGCTATCAACCGAAGGGTTAGACAACACACTCCTACCTCACTGATCAATCATAGTCTCGTTAGTGAGATTCTTTCCAGATAAAACATTCGCAAAAGAAACAGAGCCCCCCTTTCTTAGAAGTAGATGAAGTATTTTTCACCAAATCCACCTTGATGTTCGAAGGTGATAAACCCTTCACACCATCAGAGGGAGAAAAAGGCAATAATGAACCTTTAGGGACACCCTTCCCCCCATCATGGGTCCCCTCCATCCTAATTGATGGAGTAGGAACAAATGGAACTTTGAATTTACAGCTGTCAACAAGGTGTCCATACCGTCTACTTTTGGAACATCAAAGTTCTCTATTATAGTTTTCTTTAAAATTTCCTATAGCTGAATATTTTATGCAGAAAAGATGAACATTTTCAAACTCAATCTCAAGCTCAAACTTAAAATCACCATCAATCAGCAGAAATGTCTCAACAAGGGGCAAAGACATGTCAAACTCAACTAGAATTTGAGCAAAGTTTCTATACCGAACTAATCAGGTCTCTTTATCAAGTTTAATAGGAGTTCTTAAAGCCAATCTAACATCCCAAAGGATACTCGAATGCCAGAATACCCATATCAATCCTTTGATATGGATCCATGATTGAGCTATTGTATTTTTGGACTTAAAGGGATCAAACCAGGGGTCCTTGTTCTGAAACCTGAGAATCCCCGGCTTGAGGTTCCCAAACTCGTGACTCCAAGCCCTCATTTTCAGATCATTAGAGCAAAAAGTAAAATGGTAGAAATTCATACCAATGGAAACCATCTGCTAGTCACTAAAACCCCATACATCTTGGAGATGTTTCCTAAGGTCTTCAAACTTCCACAAATATTGCATCGAACTCAGGAGGCCAATCATTGAAAATTTTCAAGCATCAATTCGCTCTTGAAAGAATCTAGGATTCTCTCCAACAACCACAAGCGCACCATTTCTAGAAATGTGATTATTAGAAGTGGACTCACCACATCGAGATTCAAAGAAAAATTGGTCAGAGCCCCTTACCTGTAAAACATTCATCCGAGAAACCCTACCCAAATCCAAACCTGCATGTGCTTGAGGAAACTTTGAACTAGAGTGTCCATCTGCCTTCTTTATAGGAGAAACAAAAACATCAGCGGGATTGAATTTGTCAGCCGCAGCCATCTTAGCAAAACCCTAGACACCATTTCCAAAGAGAGATAACCTCTCCAGCCACCCCATCTTCCTTAAAAAAGGATATTTATACTTTATCACTTTTATTGATGATTTCACTTGGATGAAAAACATCATGTTTATGAAACAAAAGTTAGAGGCTATGGAAATTTCTTGGTTTTATAAAAAAGAAGCTGTGAAGAAAACAAGGTTCTATAAAAAGAATTTGAGATCAAATAACAACACCGAATTCACAAAAAAATAGTTTTGAAACTGATATATGAAATAATGGTATCTAGAATATATATAGTGATCCCTATACTCCAAAATAATGTAGTTATAGAAATAAGGAATAAAATTCTGGTGAAAATGGTAAGAATCATGTTATCAGAATACAATATTTCAATGTTCTATTGGAGAGAAGCTAATAGTACTGCTATAGAAGTTAAAAATAGATTATTGTTAAGAGTATAAACCAATATGTATTGTTATGAAATGTGGTATAACAAAAAGTCTTCATTGAAGTAATTATTAATTTTTAATTCCATGTTTACTTAAAATCAAAAAGCCAAACGTTGGAAAGTTATATGAGAATGATGAGGAAGGATCTTTTATAGGTTATTCACCCAATGGAAGAAGTTAAAAATGATGGAAAAAATGTTTACAATGGTTGGTTGACTCATATGATGTGAATGTAATCGAAATTAAAACTTCCTTGACAAAATTTATTGATAATTTTGAGTAGGATAGACAAAAGATATCCAACGATAGTGAAAGTAAGTCAAAACATCCTTATCAAGATAAAAGAGAATCATGTGATGAGGAAAGTTTATCTATAAGATAATCATTGAAATTTTATACCTTATAGAAACATATTGAGTCCAAAAATATTATTAAAAATCAAAAGGCCCCACTTCAGTCCAGAATATAGTTGATATTAGAAACTCAGACTTCACTTATCTCAAAATTTGAACTGAAATTGGTTTTAGAAGCTATTAAACTCAATGAAAAAATATATGATAAGAGATTGATAAAAAATAAATATGAGAACAGTTTACACAACAAAGAAATAAAAATGTTACTTTAACAAAGTAGGTTTAAAAAAAGATCATGGATAAGTTTCAAGACACAAAGAAAGACTTGTTTATAAAGGCTATGAACTGGTGAAAGGTGTGAATTTTGAAGAAATATTTTCCCCAGTTTCAGGATTAGAAACTATTATAATGTTTCTATCAATGGACTCACATCTAAATTACAATGTTTACCAGATGGATGTAATTGCATCTTTTTTAAATACTACGATTGAGGAAGAAGTTTATAATGAATAACCTTGTGGTTTTAAACTTGATAATGATAAAAAATGTATTGTTGACTAAAGAAATCATTATATGGGTTGAAGAAAGACCCATGTGCTTGGTATTCAAAACATGATAGCTATTTGATAATGTTGAAAATTTATAAAGGAAAAGTTGATAATAACTTATATGTGAAATATTTCTACTCCATAACTCTAATTGTAAATTTTAATGTGGATGATAATTTTTCTTCAGCGAGGAAGAAAATGTTTTTAAAGAGTTATCTGAGGAAATGAAGAAGAATATAAAAATTTCAATATAGGGATAATTAACTATTTTCTTTATCTTACAAGTTCAACAAAAAGAAAATTACACTTACTTATTTCAAGAAATGTATGCTAGGGAATTGTTAAAGAAGTCTGGGATGGAATAATACATATAAAATTGTACTCCTATATCTATGAAGACAAAGTTGAGTAAAGATGAGCCAAGAAAAATCATAAATTAGAAATAATCTCAGAAGTTGATATAAAGTCAACTTTACCTTACAAACTCAAGGCCTGATATTTTTTGATGTGACTTTGTGAGCTTGGTATCAAATTAATTTGAAAGAATAAAATATATTGTATATAAAAGAATTATGAGATATTTAAAAGGAAAAAATTCCAATGGGTTGTTATACAAAATAAAATTTGAGATAATGATTCATGGTTATACTGATACTGATTAGGCTGGAGATTTTAATCATATAAAATAATCCTTTGGAGGAACATTTTTCTTTGGTGAATGTTGTGTGAGTGGCATAGTTAGAAACAAATATCAGAAACTTTAAGCATAGAATAATCAGAATATTGTTTAGCTACTTAGTCTTGTACTCAGATGTTATGGATGAAAGTTCTGCAGGAATATTTGAAAGTAAAAGTTTCTAAACCATTCAAGATAATTTGTGATAATTGTAGTGCAATTTATCTTTCTAAAAATCCTATCCAACATTCATGATCAAGACACATTGATATAAAAATCACTTTATAAAAGATAATGTTTCAGTTTTAGATGTTTTTATTGAATATATCTCAACAAAGTATCAAATTACTGATATATTCAATAAGTAAATTCCAAAAGAAAGGTTTTTGGAGTCGAGGATGCAACTTCATTTTCAACCCCATCCAATAACTTCCTAAATCCCATAAGAAAGTACCCCACCAAGATTAGGATTATGTTAAAAAAAGGGAGAGAAAGTAAAATATTTTTACATTGTAATATGTTTTTACATATCATTAATTTATGAATATGATGATGTGGTTTTAATAAAATGGGGGATAGAAAACGAAAAGTGAGGAAAATATAAAAGTGAGTAGGAGTTTATCTTAACATGGTTTAAAAAAATTATCACAAAGGGATGAAATTACTTTAAAAACATTACATTATCAAGTAGTGTGGTGTAATGACACTCTCTTATTAGAAATGCTATGTTTTAATAAAAATTGAAAAACTTGAGTTGTGTAAACATTATGAGAATTAAAAAAGTTGTTAATGAGTGTTTTCAACAAATAGAAAGAGGGATATTGAAGAACCTTTGCGATGTTTTGTTTTAACAAAGTTTTGTGTTTTTCAAAAACTAACCTTTTTGTAAAAGAATTTTTTTGTTCTTTAGGATCAGAACCAGTCCATCTGAATGTGTTTTTTTAAGAAAGATGAATGTTGCTAAATATTTTAATATAAACATAAAGAGGGGTACAAGTTTTCTTATTAGAAAAAGTTTTTATCTTGACATAGGTTTTTGGACTGAGTAGTACCATATTTATAATGTGGAAGGAATATAGAAGATTAAACTTATGTAAAGTTGTCGATAAGATGCACCATCATGGAGTTCATGATTCATCAGACATGGAGTTTGTTAGAAATTTTAAAGTTTTGGACCGAGGAAGACAGAATGTTTCTAAAGATATTGAATGAATACTATGATGTTAGGATATTAAAAGTTCTTCACGTCATAACCTTAGGTTATATGATTCTTTTCAAATCATAATATTCTATGAAATCTTGAAAACTCCCTTGATAAAAGATTTTGAAGAAATGGAGAAATCTTAAAGATTTTAATGGTTCAAGGAATCAATAAAATGTTTTCATTAGATCCAAATGTATTGGAAATAAAAGTTTTCACAAAGTCTAAATGAGTTATAACTGATAAGGTTTATAAATTTTTGAAGTTTTAGAGTTAATAAATCCATCGTAATGATAATTGAATCATAATGAGGATTCCATCAAAATGCAATAGAGGAAGTTATATCGGACTAACACTAAGGAGGATGTTCTATCAGACTAACTTTTATGAGGAAAGTCAATTAGACCGACTTCAAGGAGGAAATTCAATCAGTTTGACTTAGAGAAATAAGGTCATATCATAATGAGTAGAGGAATAAATTCATATTCTAATGAGTAGAGGAATAATGTCAGTTTTTAATAAGAAGAGGAAAAAAGCCATATCGTAATGAGCCTAGGAAGAAAGTCAAATCATAATGAGAAGAGGAAGAAAGTTATATCACAGATAGAAGAGGAAGAAATTCAATTCTTAGTGAGCAAGGGAAGATAGTTAGATTGTAATGAGTAGAAGAATAATGTTAGATAACAATGAGAAGAAAAATTTAGTCAAAGAAGATTAATGCTAATGAAGTTACATTGTAATAAAAGAAAATTTAGTATATTCTAGAATAATGCTTTTGGATAAATATTAAGAATGTTTGAAGTAGTCAAATTTGATGTTTAAATGTGATTTATTTTCAATTATTTTAAACATATGTAATTGAGATTTTTTTAATTTCCTACTATTTCTAGCATGAGTTTCATATTAATAGAAGAAAAATACATTCATACATTGTAATTGTTTTACCAATTTAGAAAAGGTGGGGAACTGCATAATTCTTATAAAGTTTTCATTTAGGGTTGAAATATCAAAAGAAGGTTGGACACCTGAAAGTTTGGTTTATCGGACTTAAAAGATCAAACTAAGGAAGACCATACTAAGAAATTCAGTATATTTTGATTAATATAGATTGAGAATGTGTACATAATACTAAGTACATCAAATTGAATTCATCGAACTGATTCTATCAGACCCAGCGTCATTGGACTAAGAGAATCAGCCCCAGCCAAATCAAGCTAAGGATCCAGACTTAGCATTTGTGGAGAAGTTTGAAAAAAAATCTTTATTCTTTTGTTTTATCTCAGTTGTTTGTTAGAAAAATTTGTAACCTGACAGGAGTCAGTATAATCATTCATATCAGGAGATAGAATGTGTCTAATGGTATTTGGCACAAGTTGTATTCACTTATTCATTATAGTGAATTTCCATAGACCCACATGAGTGGATATGGAAAAGATGTAGGTTCTCACACTGAGGAAGAACATTATAAATCTCATGTTCTTTACTTTACTTATTACTTTTTGATGCATGAATATTTACTAAGTGATGATAATGATATTAACTTTAAAAAGTTTCTTGGGTTATGTTTTAAAAGTATTAAAACTTTTAAAAGGCAAACAAGTAATTCAACCCCCCTTATTATTTGTTATTAAATCATTTTTAACTTTAGTTTTTAACTACATATACATAAACTAAATTTGAGTTTCCATGTATTTGAAATTTTTTCCAATAATAATTATCATGTTTTAAAATGATTTTTTTATAAATTATTATAATTTGTAGTGTGTATTTCTAGCAGTTGATAAAAAAAGTACTTTTTTAGGAGTGTTCATTTATATAATATACATTAAGAGTTCATTCTTAGTGTGAATTTTATAGAAATTTGATTTTGTAGCATAAGTATTAGCATTAATTCTCAATGTTAATTTGTATTATATGTATTAGATTTTCAATTTTTATATTAATATGAATTTTGTTTTATCACTATGTAGATTTTATCAAATGATGTGATTGTAGTTTTTTATCAATGTGTATTTATAGTAGTGAGAGAGAGAGAGGTGTGTCTTATATGAGTGGATGAATATTTTTTAGGGGTTTAATATTTAATTGTTTATAATAAAAATAATTATGAAGGGGAAATATTTATGGGTCTAGTAATACTATGTGCATAATGAAAAGGTTGAAAGTGAATGATTTGGGGGTTTGGTCATTAGACATTTCATTCCTATGCATATAGAGAATTTTTCTCTCTATAATTTTGAATTTGAGTTTTACTACAAATTCCTTTCATACAACTAATGACCCTTTATTTTTTTTTTGATTATTTATTTTTCAGATACTTTTTCAATTTTTGGATGTATATTGGAACTCATAATAGTGAGAGGCTTTAAATGTTTCTTTTAATTTCTTCCTTTTAAGTGTTAAAATAACAAAGAGAGTAATGTATTTATTTTACTTTGATTACTCTAAAATAAAATTATAATGTTCCTGTATGCATATTCAAACATGATATTATATGTATGTGGTAAAACTTCTTGCTACCACTAATATCTTTTGATATTCTAACATATTGCTTATTATAAATCCAAAAATTATATTTTAAAAATTATTATCATATTTTAATTTATCATAATATTCATAGTCATCATTATTTTATTTTTTCATTATATTAAATAATATCCTTAGTTATTTTATCCAAAATAATAAATTATGGTCACATTTATCATTATCCAATGATAAGAAAATAGGTTTTCAAGGTTTTCCAATTATTTTATTTTTTCTTTCTCCTCCCATATTAATGAAATACTATAATTATGGTACTATTATTTCCCTTTTCAATTGATTTTTTTTCTATCTCATGAATTAAAACTAGAAATGAGGAATAATATATTACACATTTAATTTTTTGTGGATGAAAATAAAATTAATTCTTGAAATTTTATCTGTGTAGAATGATATAATATTTTCATAAGCACCAATAATTTATTTTTTATTTATTAACTTTACATTAATTCATTAAATATTGTATTGATTATGGTAATTATAATACTAACTCAATTTTAACTAGAGTTTCTTAGGTGTTTTAAGCAATTAATTGGAAAATGATTTTAGTAAAAATGTAATGATTCCTACAAGTGACTCTATCCATTAGAGTACCTAATTGTTATTTTATATTCATACTATGTGAACGGTAATCATTCTATAAGTAATTATATTTATCTTATCATAAAGTATTGTTTTTCTAAAAAAATATATTTGTGAAATTTTAATGTTTCAACCATGGTTAATTATAATTTCTCACATATATACAAAACTTTATCCTAACTTTATCACTATTGAAATTTTTATTTATTTGTCACCTTATCTCAGATATTATAGTGATGAACTTCTTTGGAAAATAAGATAATTTTTACCTTCTTGTATTGAAATATATTTTATTTTTTTACCTTATACATTCACTATATTCATTCCCTTTTACTAAATTAATTGGTTTTTGTTTAGGTATTGACTCTCTAAATGTTCATTTTATGAAATTTCCCCTTTATATTATTTCTTTGTATGTTTTTATAGTATTGAATCTACAAATTATTCATTATATATATATATTTTTGTTTATATATTTACTCCTTTTTGTTCACGATATATATCAGCATTCTTATTTCAATATCAAAAGAATTAATGGTAAAATTTTTAATTATGTAAACCCACTTCTATAAATTTTAATTTAATCTTTTATTCTATATGGTTATTTTTTAAGGATCTTGGTTTGATGTAAATTAAAAATTCTTACAAATGTCTTGAGAAATACATCTTCGATAGTATCAAAACCTACGGTATGTGACTATGTTCTCTACTCTATTTTACATATTTAAACTACCAACTAATTTATTCACTATATTAGAATTTATTTCTATAAATTCCTATAAAAATTAGAATCCCAATTCAAATTAAATGAGTTTATTTCAATTATTTTAACATATTCTTCAATAATTATGTTTAAATTATAAATACCCATTAATTTTTTGGATCATATTATTCAATAATTTATCATATTTGTTCATTATTGGTTCATGATTTTTCATATCTATTCATATTTTTCCATTCATGTTCATATATACTAAAAACATATATTATTACACTTAAATATACACGAATATATGTATATATATATATATATTTTGTTATATTTTATTATTTTTTTTCTAAACAATAATTTAAAATAAGTTTATAAATTTTCATTTTTGTATAAAGAACTTTTTATTTTTTAATAAAATGGTTGTTTACACTTAACAATACATTTTTATATCTATTTATCTTTTCATGTTATCTATTTATATATTTTGATTAAATTTTTTATGTAGGTTTCTATTTTTAGAAGAATAACTCATTCCACTTCAATATAAAAGTTTATATTTGGTAACAAAATAATTAATTACACTAAAATATATAGGTTCATATTTTTTAATATATTTCATATAAATGTTCATATTCTAATTATTTTTCATATTTATTCATATTTGTAACTCGAATATACATTTTTATATTTGTTAACATCATTTATTCATTTTTTGACATTGGTTTTTCTAATATAATTGGGTTTATGTGTACATTTTTATTTTTTATAATTCGGTCTAGTAAGTGATTCAAAGTAACACTTTCAATAAAGCAATTATATTTTATATATAATTAATTCCATTTTATGAGATGAAAATGGTTTTCCTCATACATTTATTCATATATATATATATATATTTTTATAAATAATGTTTTATTTCTTTTTAATGGTACCCGATGTTGTGGAAGTGCCTATTAGGTTGTGGCCAACTTAGATTTTATCAGGCTTCAATGAATAATCTACAATGTACATGATGATATATATTAAGAATAATAAATTAATTCTGATAAATATCGATAAGTAATTTCGTAACTGAGATAGATATTGTCACCTTAAATTTAAAAACAAGTCCTAATTGGATTAAAAATTACCTTTTCTTGTGAATTTTTTTATTAATGATAATTTTGGAAACTCTCATTATACCATCACCTTATGGTATGATCTAAGGGTATAATACCTTTACCTATGATCCACACATTCTCAAAAACCATAAAACGTCATTATAGAATCAGCAGGTTCTAATGCAGTTGATCTTAATCTCTTACAATGTCTTCCACTAATCATATCATGAATATCTTCATGGATGAAGGATTATTTATGTTCTATCGATGTCTTGAGATGAAGGAGGTGGATTAACACTCTTGTTCTTCAGAGGCTTCTTTCTTATGGTTTGAGATAATTCTATCTTGTGTTTTTTTTAAATCAAACATTTAACATATAACCCTAAAAAGAGATATAACAGGGAATTTATAAATACATGTTTGTGTTTTTGAAGTTCCAAAGGATCGAATAACAACTGAGATGGTGGGGTGGGGGTGGGGTTGGGGGGTTGAATCATTTTTTCACTCTTTATAAGTTTCAATACTTTTAAAACTTAACCCGTAGAAATTTTTAAATTTCATATTCTTACGATCTTTTAGTAAATACCCATGCATTAAAAAGTAGGAAAGCAATTAAATCACACGATATTTACAAGGTTCGACCTCAGTGTGAGAACCAAAATATTTTATATAGAAACTTCTATGGGTCTATAAAAATTAAAAATAATAAATAAGTGAATTAAACTTGTTCCAATTTGCATTAGACACATTCTATATCCTGATAACAATGATTGTACTGTCTCCCATTAGCTTATAATGTTTTCTTACAAAATATTGAGCAAAAAAAAGAATAAATAATTTATTCAAACCACTCTACAAATTCTCAGTCCCTATCCTCAAAATAATTTGGCTAGTTTAGATTCTTTCATTACAATAAGTTTGGGTCCGATAAACTCACTCCAATTAATTCAGTTTTATGGACTCAGTATGATGAACACTTTATCAACCCACATTACTCAAACTCTACTCAATTTATCATTACGATCTTCTTATGTTCAATCTTTTCATTCTGGTAAAAAGAATTCTTGGTTTTTGACCTTCTTCTGAGATATCAGTCCATAAATAAAACATGAAAACCATTGTGCAATGCTCCAGCTTTTCTGAAATAGTGAAAAAATTTAAACTATGAATGAAATGTTCTAATATTTATAGGAAAATTAGAATATAAAAGGTGGGAAAATGAAAAAAAAATTATTACTTACTCAAATTTAAAATCTATAAAAATCAATCACATTAAAATGTAAACTTTTACTACTTTAAACCATCTCATGAGTTCTATGAAATTAGTCTTCTTTAATATTCTAACTTTTCTTTAGTTTGATGTAACTTTCTCAGTTTCAGTTTGATTTACTTCCTTAGCTTAATTCTTATGTGAGTAACTTCCTTTGCTCATTTCAATCTAGATTTATTTCTCTAATCATTATGATCAGAATTTCTTACTCTAATAATTAAAATCATACTTTATTACTATACTCTTTAAGATCTAAATTTCATTCTCTAATTTAGGCTTACTGACTTTCATCCTCCAAGTTAGTCAGATTGACATTCCTTCTTAGAGTTAGTCTGATAGAACATACTCCTCAATGTCAGTCTAATGAAACTTACTCAGTTTTGGTTTGATGGAATCCTCATTAGGATTCAATTCTCATTATGATGGAATTATACTTATGAAGGAATTCATAACTCTGAAACATTGGAAATCTTCACACCTCATCAGATATAACTCATGATGACTTTTTTTGAAAACTTCTGTGTCTATTACTTCTAGACTTGGTAAAAACATTTCCTTGATTCCGGGAACTAATATGATCTTTATGATTCCCCCATTTCATCAAAATGTTCAATCATAAGAGTTTTCATGATTTATGTGAAATTTTAGATCAAAAATGTATCCCCTAACTTAAGGATATAAATTATAGAATATTTTAACTTAAGAAGCCACTATCTTTAATCAAATTCTAAAGTAACATTTTTATTCCTCACTATATAACTTGTTAATTTCTAAAAAACACTAATTATGATTAATCTTGAACTCCATGCTAATAGATCTAATTGTAATGGTGTATTTGATCAAAAACTTTACAGAAAATTCAGATTCCATATTCCTTACACCTTCTACATATGATACTCTGATCAGTCAAAAAACTTGTGTCCTAAAAAAACTTTCTCAAATAAGAAAACTTCAATCCCTTTGTGTTTGGATTCAAACATTCTTCAAATTTCATCTTTCTTATAAAAAATAATTCCAGTAGACTAGGTCTGATCCTAATGAACAAAAAAAATCTTTTACAAAAGGTTATTTGTTAAAAAATAAAAAATGTAACACCCCAAGCTTCCACGGTACATTTCCTATTGAATAATGCAATAGCTTTCATTGTACACAACTTCGAGATTCTAACACACCGCTACCAATCAAAGTAGCCGTTATGAATAGTAATACCCACTTTTTGAAATTTTTTAAATTTTATCTTTCAAAATTGACTTCATTTGAATATCAAAATTAGATTAGGGTGAAATTTTGGTACTTTTCAAATAACTTTTATATTTTAATGAACAATGAAAATTACTAAATTGTAATTCAAAACAAATTTTTTAATCGAAATAATTAATAGTGATAAATTATGAATTTGAGTGGTTTTAAAGTATATTTAGAATATATTTTTACCATTTAATACAATTTTTTTCATTTTACATAATTTCACATTTAAACTGGACATAAACAAGTGTCAATCTTTTGATAGTTATTATTTCTTAACAACACGCTTTTTTGGTTTTGACAACGGGAATAATTTTTAAATTAATTACTGCAATTTCTGTGTTTAGAATTTGGTAAAATGGATTCCATATTTGGAATCCGAAGGTCCAAATTATGTAATTAATACTCTTTTTTTTGGGACATTATGAATAGTAATGACGATAATTATCTTTAATTATCATGATTAATTAGTAATCGGGTAGTTAAGGGTAATGAAATAATATCATAATAATATAAAATGACCCCAAAATGTGTCCTAATTATATCTATTGTGTCATGTCCGACCATGTGATGTCTTGCGCCAACTTAGGGACCCCATGGAATTACTTTTCGGTGATAGTGACATTTTATCGTTTTATTTTTTAAAGAAAGGAAAATATAACAAAAGTATGTAACACCTAAGTAAAAAAAAATTTATTTTGTCTACATAAATGATCTCTTAGACTATAAATAGTCATTGGAAATCTAAAAATATTTCCTACATCAAGGTAGTTTTTCTATAATTTTTAGTCATTAAATAAATAAATTTATTTATGACACCATGATGATGCATTGATTACCTCATTAATGAATGATTTAAATAAAATGAAAAGATATGGAAAAATTTAAGACTTACACTTGTATAAATCCTATTGGATGGGTGGATTTCAAACCCTTATCACCTTATCCTTGAAATATAGCATTGTGGGACCTTTAAAATCTGGAAAACATTTCATAATAAAGTAACATTTCATGAATTTCCAACAGTGCCCCTCCTCCCTCTTATAAAAGCCCCCCACCTCTACCCCCTATCCCACACCTCTCAAGCCCTTGGATCATCCAACCTCTACCCAAATACCCTCTAAACTTTCCTCCCTTCATCCTAGAGTCCTTATATTGATTAGAAAACCAACCTAAGGAGCCCTTTGGATCAAATAAAAAGGAAGAACCCGAAGAAGAGGTAATGATTTCACCACACCCTTTCAAGTTCGTTTCTTCTTCAACTTCTTATTTATTTGTTATTTATTTTCTAAGATAATAACTCCAGTATCTTCTATATACCGTGATGTTATTATAAATACGGTACAACCATATTCAGTATTCTGTCCATCCTTTGATTGACATGTCACCATACGTGCGTACGTACGACTTACCTTCTCCAGGTCGTGGTGTAATTGTTATTCAAAACATTATTATTTGGATGGGTATGATAATGATGTGTAATTTATATAAATAATAAATATAACATGATAATTATTCTTTATATATGATATACCATCCAATTATATATTATTTTAATATCAAAAGAATGATATTGTCGCTCGTGCGTACGTACAGACTACTGTCTCCATGAATGCGATGGGATTCATTCCCCATCGTATCCATTCAAGACTAACTGTCATTTGATGATTAAAATTAATGTTTAAAGACTTGATATAATTATGGATATGAATAATATACAACTTATTCATAACAAACACGACTTATGTAACAAAACATATAAAATAAAACGAGTAAGTTAACACCCGAAACGACGATAATACTAAGATATTATTAACAAAGCAATGTTAAAAGATCATATATGATATAATATTAATATATATGATTCTTGTATAATTTAATAACAATTATTTCACCATTATATAGGAGTTTAACCTACCCTTAATGAAGTAAAAGTACAAGGTAAGGTTTTATTTCACAATATCTTCATTATCCGAGGTTGTTTATACGTAATTATCTACTGGGACCTCTTTATCATCCACATCCATGTTTCTTAAAAATGTATTTCAAAACATTCATACTATTTTAAAGAATATGGGTTAAAGTCATTTATACCCTTGTTTGACTTTTTATAAGAAGTTTATAAAGGAATCTTTCCGTCGTTTTCCAAACAAGGTCCTTTTTAACCTTTTCGACAAAATTAAGGTAAGAATGACTTTTTTAACTTATACGACGGGTGCGGCTATTTTCTACCATTATAAAATCTTTGAAGCTTCCCTTAAAATCATATAAGAATATTTTCAAAGTAAATGTTTTATTTTATAATTTTGTGACTTTTAAATGATTTCAAAAAGAGATATTTCTCTCAAATAGTTTTGTTTTCTTCTATGTCAACATCCTTTGATGGATTTTAACCTTATTTGAAGTTGATTTATTATGATACAAAACTTCCATATTTTATTGAATGTTTTTTTATATGTTTGTCTGTGGATGTGTTATTTTTATACCATTCATGGTTTATGGATAAAGTATTGACATTTCGTTTGCTAGTTTTAATATGAATATTTATGTTATGTTTAAACCTGTTCATATGAGGAATGCATTGGACTTAATAAGTGATGGGTGGAGCCTGCTATAGCTCCTCGATGCACTGGTAGGTATCATGACAAAAATATGTGTCTTGGCACAAGGCCTTGACAAAATCTTATTTGTAGTCTTGGCACAAGGCCTTGACTATGTGGTTATGGTAGTCTGTAATTTTGTATTCCATCATTATAAAAGTTGTTATTGATATTTCATGTGATTATTAGACTAGTAGAATATCCATGTGAATAAGTAAATCACATTATTTCATTGTATATTTTCCCTATTATACTAAAGTTCAAGTTTATAAGGCTTATGTTTTAGTTATACATTTCCTTAAATGTTTATGTTTATTTATGAAAGTTTTCGCTATATTGTTATCTGTACTGAGCATCTGAGCTCACCCCTTTCAATGTTTTATTTTTTCTAGGATGTGAAGAAGTATTTTATGAATGACATGCATGGATATTATGAGGGGATATGAGTGTGGTCTATGAAGACAAGATGTGTTGTAGTTTTTTTCACTTTATGATGTAATGTAAGACTTATGAATATATCTAGTGTTTCCAAGGCTACTAAACTAATTGGTCTTTTGAGACTTGATCTTTTGTAATCATGCCAATGTTATGTAATAATGAACCAACTCTAGGTAACTGGGGTCAGGGCGTTACAGAAAACGTATGTAAAACAAATCATAACAAAGTCTCTTTAATATCCCCATTTGGATTTGTTGACAACACTCTTTAATTTTTTTTAAATTATTAGATTTTTTCCACAACTCAAGTTTTTCAAATTTTATCAAAACATATACTTTAAGAAAAAGCGACTTTCCATACACCACACTACTAGATAAAGAAATATTTTTGAAGGAATTTCATCGATTAGTGATAATAATTTTTTTATCCATCTTAAGATAAACTCCTTCTCAGTTTTCTATTTTCCTCTATTTTCTTTTTCTCTCCCCCATTTTAGGATAAACACAACTTCAGATTCCTAAAATAAAAATAAGTAAAAAAATTCCTACAAATTAAAAACTTGTTAATTTATCTTCCCCCTTTTCAAAATAATACAATGAATGATGGGGGACCTACTTATGAGATTTAGGAAGTCATTGGAGGAGTTTATACATGTAATTTCATCCTCAACTCAATAAACCTTTCTTTTGGAATTGGATTTGTGAAGATATCACCATCTTGATACTTAGTTGGGATATAGTCTATAAAAACATATAAAGTAGAAACATTCTATTGTATAAAGTGAAACTTCATATCAATTTTTTTTGATCTTGAATGTTGGACTTGATTTTTAAAAATATCAATTTCACTCTAATTAGTATAAAGTTTCGTCTATTGTTTTGAAAAATTTACTTTCAAATATTCTCACTGCAATTTCACCCACAACACCTAAGTAAATTCTTGAGTAGCTACAATATATTTTGATTCCATTGTGCTTAATGTTACCGAAATCTGTTTCTTACTATGAAAAATCACAAAACATTCACCCAAGAAAGTTTTTTATATTGAGATTGATTTTTTATCATTTCAATATCCAGCACAATCAGTATCAGTACAACCCTAAAACTTCATATCACAATTTATTTTGTATAAAAAACCCATGTGAATTTGTTCCTTTTAAAAATCAAAAAATTACCTTTTTTCCAATATATTTGATTATTTCGGATTAATTTTATACTTGGAACAAAAATTCATAACATAAACAATATCGGGCCTTGAGCCTATACAATAATGTAAACATTATATCTACTTTAGAAAGTCTTTCTGATTCACACTTTTTACAGATTAATATTTACTCGATTTTTTTCTCATAGAAATAGGAATAGAAACTTATTTCAATTATTCTATCCCAAGGTTCTTTAATAATTATCTGGAATACTTTTCATGAGATAAGAAAATTTACCTTTATTTTTATTGATCTTTAATGAAAAGGAAAAAAAGATAATTCTCCCAATATTGACATTTCAAAATTATTCTTCATTTCCTCAGCAAAATATTTACAAATTGTTTCTTCCTCCATAGAAAATAATATTTCATCCACATAAAAAACTACAATTAGAGTTCCAAAGTTAAAATATTTCACATATAAGTTTCTATCAACTTTTACTATATAAAAAATCAATATTCTGAAAAAAATATCATGTTTTAAATACTAGGAATGTTGGGATTATTTAATCCCATACAATGATTTATTTAGTATAAAAACCTTGTTTTCATCATTATCAAGTTGAAAACCACTAGGTTTTTCAATGTAAAATTATTCCTCAATCTCACAGTTTATGAAAGTTGACTTGACATCCATATAAAAAACTATGTAATTTCAAGGTTCGGCCACTAATAGAAACATTCTAATAGTTTCTAATCTTTTCAATGGGGAAAAAGTTTCTTCAAAATCCACACCGTCTTTCTGTTCATAGACTTTACAAATAAGTCTTTTTTTTTTCTGGAAGCTTCTTTAAACTCATTCAATTTATTTCTATAAACCCACTTTCTTTGGATTTAATTTTTATTTTCGGGTCATGGACCAAGTTCCCTTATTTCATTTTTCTTAATTTTATTCAACTCTTAATTCATATCACCTACACATTCTTTGTGTTCAATATCATCTAAAATTGATTCCGAATCAAATTTTCATATAAGTGAAATCTGATTTTCTAATTTAAACTTTCTCCTATTCTAAACTAGAGCCTTATAATTTCCAATAATGTTTTAGGAATCATCATGATTTTGTAAGGAAACAAATTTCTATGTTTCTATTCCGGTTAAACATTCCTCCTCACACAATTCTCCCAAATCTAAATAAGGATGTTTTGACTTACTTTCACTATCCTTGAAAATCTCTAGTTTAGACTCTACATAATTATCAACAACCTTTGATAAATAATTTTGTTTTTTAATTAATTTTACTACATATGAGTTCACTAACCATTTTAAGATTTTGTTCCAACATTTGTATCTTCTTCCATTAGGTGAATAACCCATAAAATGTCCTTCCTCAACATTCCCATCAAACTTTCCCAGATCTGTATTTTTCATTTTATGTAAACATGGACTTCCAAAAAACATTAAAGTAATTAAATGAAGGTTTTTTATACAATATCTCATAATAATTCATATTGGTTTCCTGTCTCAAGAAGAATCTATTTGGAATATTTACAATATTACTAAAATCATATCTCCAATAGAACATTGAAAGTTTGTATTATTCTAAAGAAATTCTTTTCATTTCCACAAGACTTATATTCTTTTTCTCTTCAACTACATTTTTTTGGAGTTTTGGGATCACTATACTGATGTATGATACCATGATTTCTTAGATAGGTTTCAAAATTATTGTCTGTGAATTCAGTACCATTATATTTTATCAACTTCTTTATATAGACTACTATTTCTTTATCAACTTCTTTTCTAAAAATATTATCATTTACGTAGCCTCTAACATGTGTTTCATAGACATGATGTTTCTAATATTAGTGAAATCATAAATGAAAGTGATAAATTATAAACCTCTTTATTTGATTAACGTCTAATTGGAATACATAAATGAGAATGAATAAGTTTAAGAGGCCTGGTTGACTGAATATCAACTCTCTTATTACTTTTATTAGTAATATTCCCTTTTTGTAATGTAATATAAAAATATTTATCTCTTATTTTAAATTTTGGAAAATAACTAACAAAATCAAATTTATAAAGTTTGTTCATGTTTGTTTCCCAAGGTTCCCAAGCCTTTGGTCCGATAATTTTTTTTTCATCTTCAACACTCAAGTAATAGGAGTTATAAAACTCTCTAAGATGAAACAGATTAACACATGTTCTTTTTCCTTTTCTGATAACTTTTCCATCTTACAATATTTTGATGATAAAAGATTTTTTTTGAAAATAACTTCTTTTCCGTCATAAATTTTTTGACTTACACTATGTAAGATATGTTTTAGCCCATCAACAAATAAAACTTCCCCATATTTGAAATTTTCTTCTTCAATATCAACCATTCCAATTCCTATAATTTTTAAGGAACTACTATTAACAAAGGAAAGTACTCCTCCATCATGAATTTCAACATATTTCATGATTTTTATATCACCTATCATATGTGAAGAACAACCACTATCACGTATCCTTAGTTTGTTCATTTTACTTGCTTTCAAATATATCTAAAAAAATACATTTCTTTAAATTTATTCTTTCTAGATTAATTTTATATTATAATATAAGAAAATTATTCTGAAAGGATTTTCATACATATTTATTCATGATAACCAACCTGATCATATCTTCCATAAACTTATTCTAGATGTTCAAATTGATTTTTTGTTGGAATGTTTCTAATATCTTGAGTTTTTTCTAACTTCCTAGGAGTTTTGAAAGTTACTAATCCTTATTCCACCATTTATTACTCTTTATTAAATCTAACTTATGGGAAGTTACAAGTTATTCCAAAAATTATAAGCTCTATGTCCATACATTCTACAACACCAGAAATATCCCTAAAATCTTGATTTTCTACTAAAGTAATATCTTTCTCTATGGAAAATTTATTGAGGTTGATAAATTAATTCTATTCATTATACTCAGGATGTGGAAAATACTTCCTACTGAGTATGTTTTATATTTTTTAGATGTGATAGCCTTCTTATATACCTTATCAAAATGAAATTTCCCAACACTTTTCTTGTTACCTGAAATGTTATAAATATTAGATGAAACACTATTTTTGAGGTGTGATAATTTCACCTGATTATTGAATTGAATTTTCTTATCAACTTTAGAATTATCATATCTTACTTCCAAGGATTTTTTGAAGTTTTCATTCATCTTCCTCAAAGAACTCTCGAACTTAATAAGTTTTGATTGAAACTTGTTAACTTCATTTTCCTTAGCTTCCAAATCTTTACTGATATCTTCAATCATCATTCCATGTTCAAAAATTCATAGTTTGCAACTTAGGATCTCTAGGATTTATACTAATTATTTCTTGAAAACATATTTTTCTTTTTTAGCATATTCCCACTATCTTTATTTATCATTCCAACTTATTTCTTAAGAGATTAGTTTTTCTCAAGACAAGAATGATGTTCTATTCTAAGGTGATACTCTCTATAAGATTCATCACCTTATTATTCTTTACTATTTGATGAGTATTATCTTTTCAAAAAATGTGTAATGAATATTATAATGTTTTATGAACATTAATCATTTGAAGAATTGTTTTCAATTGAGTCTAATTCATCTTTATTACTCAACATACTTATCCTGTTTCTAGTAAAATTCTTCTTATATTTGATGGATGACTTTTCATCTTAATATTTTTTGTTCCAATTTTTCTATTTAGATTTTTCATCATAATAATATTGATATTCAGAAAATTAATTCTTGGGAAACTTCATAGAAAAGTGTCTGATTCCACCATACTCAAAATATTTTAGAGGAATTTTACCTCCATAATTTCTTCTTCCTCTTTGATAGTTCATGGATATAAGGGATATGATTTTTCCCTTCAACTCATCATCCTATTTATCTTCAAAGTCAAACGGACCAAAACCATCAACATTTTATATATTCATTTTTATCTCGGCCTCAAAACCCATTTCATATTTCAAACTCATTTTTAACATTGGAGTTCTTATCATTTCATTAGAAATAACAATGTTAGGAAACTCATCAAGAGATAAATCATCTTTATCTTATAAAGGAGAAATTTTTGAATCAAACATATCTGGAAATTTTCTTATAAGTTTATTTATAATTTTATAATCTTAAAAAACTTCTCTGAATCCTATGATGATGAAAAAATTTATTTTCTCTAGTGATGTATTCATCAATAGTTTCTTCATCTCTCATTCTTATGTCTTCATACTTATTACTCTAGATTTGTATCTTTGTTTCCTTTAAATTAGTATTACCTTTGAAAATACTTTCCATATTGTTCAATATAATCTTTCAATTTTTGATACCCATCAACTTCATATAAACATTTTTTAATAAGGATATAAGGATATAATTTATATCTTTTCCACAAACTTTTATAATTATCTTATAAGAAAAAATCATAGGGGAATCCTTCTCAATAGGTGGAAAACTAATTGTAGTAGCATCCAAAACTTCTTGTTCAAGAGATATCAGATATGAAATCATCTTATTTTTCGATACAAAATACTTTTTCCATAAAATTTAGGAATTCCTATTCTATTGAATGAATGTATATTATCTATGATAAGGATTCAACAAGGAAAAATTCCCTCTGATAACACTTGAAGTTCCAAAGTATTGAAAAAAAAACTAATGGGAGGGGGGTTGAATCAGTTGTTAAGTTTTTATAAGTTTCAATACTTTGAAAACATAACCCATGTAACCTATTAAAGTTATCATCTTTTAGTAAATACTCTTACCTGAAAAAGTTGGAAAGAAAGTAAAGAAAACCAGATTTACAAGGTTTGACCTTAGTGTGAGAGCCTAAATCATTTCTATAGCGATTCCTGTAAGTTTTTGGAAATTAACTATATGGGAGAAGTTAATGAAACCTATAAAAACTACCATTAGATAAATTTTATCTCTCGATAAGATTTTACTGGGAAAAAATCCCTCAAGGTTCCATATTGGGGTTTTTAGGGGTGATTGTATTTTTTGACATATCCAGATGACTGCGAATCATTATGGATGGTTTTTTCAAAGTAGATATTTATGGTGGTTGAGTTTCCTAGTGTTTGCCACGTTTTTGTGCCTCAAAATCGGGGGTTTGTTATTTAGGAAATGGAAGGACTTTTGTAAAAGAGTCCACAAATTTCAGTTCTTAGACCAAGAATAATAGTTCACAGACCCCAAAGGAGGTATGTGGAATAAGGATGAAAAATAAGAAAAGGAAGGATTTCTGTAAAGCAGCACTATACAAACCACGAAGTGCAATACACGAACCGTGTAGGAAAATATAGTTCATGGGAGGCTCATAGTTTGTGGAAGGATAATGGTTTACAAGAGTCTTGTCATTTTCAGAATGAGGCCATGATTATAGTTGCTATAAAGGGTGATTCGTTTGTGACATACATCAACCTTTATAAGGGAATAAAGGCACTATGTGGACAACATATCAGTTCATGGTGAAGGAAGTGACACATTTATGTTTTGGGTAATTTAGATTATAATGTTATATATATATATATATTCCTATATAAACACACTTAATTAGATCATTAAACAATGAAAATTTCATCAAAATATTATCTATCTGAGAATAATTATGTGAAGTCCAATGTAGTTTGTGAGGGAGTATTCAGTGAAAGAGGTAGTTCACAAGGAATAGTTCATGAAAGGGGTTTTTGTGGGTCTCTGTAACTCAAAATGGAAAAGGCTCCCTAGAAGAAAATGTGGTCCATTAAAGATGAGGCGCTCTATATAAGCATGGTAATTCCACAGAAAAAGTGGTCCGTGAAACCGGAGACAATTTTCTAAAGAAGTGGCGGTCCGTGGTAGTAGGGTCAGTCCACAGAAGAAGATGTGGTCCACCAAGTACTCACGCAATATAGTGAAATGAATTATATAGAGGATTGATGGAATTCAATGGAGGATCAATGATAGTTCATGGAGGTACTAAAATAGTTCATGATAGAAATTTTCACAAACAACCAGTACACGAAAAAGAGGGACTTAAAGAGAAAATCTATATACAACAAAGAATGTATCCATTCATGTAAATGAAAGGGTTTTGAATTTATATAAACTATGTGTGGATCCCTTCCAAATTAGTGAGAAAAATAATAAGAAAATGGTCATACTTTCCATCAATAGTGATCCAAGGAAACAGACATAAGAACTGAACCTTTGGAAAGTAATTAGATGACCCTAAAAATTTTAAAGGCAATGACCCTAGGCATAAAAGTGATATAGAATGAACAATGAAATTTGGAGGTGAGCCTTATTAGATTTTGTAAATTGGAACATCACCATTGTACGCTCCTTGGATATAGCCACATGAGGGTGAACTAAGTAAAATTATTGTGTCTCGTGCATGTTTTCAATTCTGTTTATTAATTTCTACGGGAAAGTGAGAGAAGTGTGATTTTTTAACAAAGAAACAAGATATGAAGGGAAATTTGATTTGATGTTTCATAACATAATTCAAACCATATTAGGTTATTTAATTTATTTGGGATAAAAGAATTATTATACCGACTCCATCCAGTTTATCATGTTTTCTCACAAAAAATTGAGCCAAAACAAATGAATAAAGGCTTTTTTCAAAAAGCTCATAAAATTCTCAGTCCAAATCCTTAGTCTGTTTTGGATGGTTTTTATTCTCTGAGTATGACGAGGATAGTTCTAATGGACTCATTATAATGAATTGCTTCTAATATACCTAGTATGATGAACCCATTCTCAATCCTCATTACTCAAACTCTACTCAATTTCTCAGTATGATCTTCCTCAGTCTGATCTTTTTAGTCTGGTAAAACAAATTCAGGTGTCCAACCTTATTTTGGGATATTAGTTCGAAAATAAAACTTGAGATCAATTATACAATGATCTAAATTTTCCACATTAGTGAGAAAATTGAAAAGTAGGAATTTACTATGCTTTTATTTACAAGAAACTCAAAATAGAAAAGGCGAGAAACTGAAGTTTTCCCTAATAATCAAATTTAAAATATCTAAAAATCAATCACATTTAAACTTCAACTTTGATTTCTTTAAACCTTATTAATATTTCTTCAACCTCAGTCTTCTACAACATACTAACTTTTCTTCTGTCCAATGTAACTTCCTCAACTTCAGTTTTATTAACTTCTTTAACTTCAATATGATGTTACTAACTTTCTGTGATCATTAAAATATTAATTTATTTATATTCTCATTAAGATTTTACTATCTTACTCTGATCATTAGGATATCAATTTCTTCATTTTCTCATTACCATCTGACTTTCATCCTCTGATCATTATGATATTACTTTCTTCCTCTTCTTATTATGATTTGACTTTATTCCTCTACTCATTTTGATCTGAATTTATTCCTCTTCTCATTATGATATGACTTTATTACTATTCTCATTACGAACCTAATTTCTTTCTCTACTCATTATGATTTTACTTTCTTCCTCTGAGTCATCTAGATTGACTTTACTCATTAGAGTCAGTCTGATTGACTTTCCTCCTCATATTAAGTTCGGAAGAACTTCCTCCTCAGTGTTAGTCTGATAGAACTTCCACAATTTTAGTCCAATGTAATATTCATTTTGATTTAATTATCATTAAAATGGAATTATCAATTATATATATTTGAAAATATTCAAACCTCATCACCTATAAATCATTCATACTTTTAAAAAATATGCGACTGTTACTTCTGGATTCGATGAAAACATTGTATTGATTCATGGAACTGATAAAATCTTCATGATTCCTCCATTTCATCAAAATATTTTATATTGATAGTTTTCATGATTCATGAGAATTTTAATATTGTAAAATAACATTACTACTTAAGGTTATAAATTAAATTACCTTTTAACTCCTGACATCATCGTATTCATTCAACTTCTTCAAAAAAATTCTATCTTCCTCACTCCGCAATTTATAACTTTCAAACAAACACAAAGTCTAATGAATCATTAACTCCATGCTAATGGATTAGAGTCTGATGGTGTGTTCGATCAAAAAAATTGAAGAAATTTTATATTCCAT
The DNA here is from genome assembly GCA_963277665.1 of Viscum album. Classification (NCBI taxonomy): domain Eukaryota; kingdom Viridiplantae; phylum Streptophyta; class Magnoliopsida; order Santalales; family Viscaceae; genus Viscum; species Viscum album. The sequence continues at coordinate 582,105,352 of OY728150.1, read as the reverse complement.
ATTAATTACACTTTTGTGTATAGTACTACTCAGTCTGAAAACATGTGTATGAAAAACAACTTTATCAAAGTAAAAAAAACTTTTCTCCCCCTTTTCATTTGGATTAAAACATTCAAAAAAATTCATATTTCATATAAAAACATATTCCAATAGAATGGGTCCAATCCTAAAGAATTAAAAAATTATTTTACAAAAAAGGTTAGTTATAAAAAAATACAAAACTTTGTTAAAAAGACATCACAAAGGTGATTCAACACCCCCTTTTGTATTTTTTTGACCACACTCATTAAAAACCTTTTCAATTGTCATTAATTTTCAAAAACTAAAGATTTTCATCTTTGATCAAAACATCGACTTTCTCAAAAGAGAGTGTATTGATACCACACTACAGGGTAACATAATATTTTTGAAGGAATCCCATCCCTCAATGACAATAAAATTTTACAGACATGTTAAGATAAACTCCCACTCACTTTTATATATTCCTCTAATTTCATTTTTTCTACCCTATTTTATTATAACCATAGCTATAATTTCATAAAATAAAGTCAAGTAAAAACATCTTACAAAGTAAAAAGTTGTTACTTTATATCCCCCTTTTTCCACATAATCCAAATCATGGTGGGGGACTTCCTTTTGAAAATTTTTAAGTCGTTAGAGGAGGGTAAATATGAAGTCAGAGACTTAACACAACAAACCTTTCCTTTGACATTACCTTTGTGACAATATCAACAATTTGGAACTTCATTTAGATATATTATAGTAAAAAATATCTAGTATGAACTTTTTCTTTTATAAATTGATGCTTTATAAAATTGTGTTTTGATCTTGAATGTTGGATAATATTTTGAGAATGATAAATGGTAATATGATTATCATAAAGTTTTTTCAATGGTTGAGAAACATTTACTTTCAAATCTTCCAGCTAAACTCTCATCCACATCATCTGAGTACAAGCCTGAGTAGGTGGCAAATTTTTGATTCCACTTTCCTAAATGTTTCTAAACATTTTTTCTTACTATTCCAACTCACACAACATTAACTCAAGAAAAATGTTCCTCTTGAGGTTGATTTTCTATCATCACAATCTCTAGACCAATTGGCATTAGTATAACAATGAAACATCATCCGAAAATTTCTTTTGTATAAGAAACCATGTGATGTTATTCCTTTGAAATATCTTATAATTATATTTGATTCCAAAATATGTGATTATTTTATATTAATTTGACACCAAAAACAAAATTTCACAACATAAACAATACCAGGCCTTGAGGATGTAAGGTAAATTATTCTTTATATCAGGTTCTAAAATCCTTTACAATTCAAACTTTTTTTGGACTCATCTTTACTCAAACATGTGATTAAAGATATATGATTAGAAACGTTTTTGGATTTTTTCATCCAAAATCTATTTAACAAACCCCTAGAATACTTTTCAGGAGATAATAAAATCTACCTTTCTTTTTGTTTAACCTGTAATCCAAGGATAAATGTTACTTATCCTAACATTGAAATTTCAAAATTCTTATTCATTTCATCAAAAAATACTTTAAAAACATTTTCTTCCACCCCCAAAAATTTTATCATCCACAAAAATAGTTACAATTAGAGTTCCAGAGTCGGTATCTTTAAAATATAAGTTTCAATCAACTTTTCCTTTAAAAAAATCCAACATTCTAAAGCAGATATAATGTTTTGAATACTAGGAATGTGGGGATTGTTTCAAACCATACAGGTCTTTATTTAATCAACAAACCTCGTTTTCATCATTATCAAGTTGAGAACCACAAGTTTGTTCGACATAAACTTCCTCCGCATTATCACCATTTATTAATTATATCATTACATCCATCTGATAAACTTTTTAATGTCGATGTGTAACTACTAAAATAAAAATTATAATAGTTTTTAATCATGAAAATGGTGAAATTTTTTATTCAAAATCCACACCTTCCACTTGTGTGTAGCCTTAAAAAAAATTCATGCTTTTATTCTTGAAACTTCTCCACGATCATTCAATTAATTTTCGTAAACCCACATTGCATCAATAATTTTTTTTATTTTTTAGACATGAAACAAGTTCCCAGGTCTCATTTTTCTTAATATAATCCAACTCTTCATTCATATAATCCACCCATTATTGGCGATTAATAGATTTTGAAACTAATTCCGCTTCAACGTTTGAGATAAGTGAATTATGATTTTTTAATCTCAAATTTCTTCTGGTCTGAACTAGATCATTCTAATTTCCAATAATGTTTTCAGACTCAATTTTTTTTTGCAAGGTATGAAATTTCTATGTTTCCCATCCAGATGAAATTTCCTCATCAAAAAATTATCCTATATCTTGATAAGGATGTTTTGACTTAGATTTACTACTATTGTAAATAATTAGTTTAATCTCCACAAAATTTTCAAAAAAGTTTGTTAAGGATTTTTAGTTTTTGATTACTTTCACATCACAATAGTCTACCAAACTTAATAAGAATTTGTTCCAACATTTATACCTTCTTATATTTGGTGAATAACCCATAAAATATCCTTCCTCATCATTCTCATCAAACTTTTCCAGATCCATATTTTTAATTTTAATTAAGCATGGAATTCCAAAAACATTAAAGTACTTCATTGAAGGATTTCTGTTAGACCACATTTCATAAGAAGTCATATTGGTCTCTGGTCTTAGAAAACATCTGTTTTGAACTTGTACAACAGTACTATTAGTTTCTATCTAATAGAACATTTAAAGTTTTCATTCTCCTAAGATAATTCTTCACATTTCCACCAAACTTATATTCTTTCTTTATACTACTCCATTTTATTATGGAGTATAGGGAAAACTATATTTATGTTTGATACGATGAATTATCAATTAAGTTTCAAAATTATTTCTTTTGAATTTGGTACCATTACTTGTTCTCAACTTCATTACATAGACCCCCAATTTATTGTCAAATTATTTTTTTAAAAACATGAACATTTCGATAGACTTTGACTTTTATTTCATAAACATGATGATTTCATCTAAGTGAAATCATCAAAAAATGTGATAAAAAATAGATATCCTTTTTTCAATTGATATCTCATCAGATCACATAAATCATAATGAATAAGTACAATAGGTCTGGTAAAATAAATCATAACTCTCTTATTTATTTTGTTAGTAATATTCTTTTTTTAATAAGTAACCCAAAAATGTTCATCAATTATTTTTAATTTTAGAAATTAATATAAAAAATAATATTTAGAAAGTTTGTTCATGTTTTTCTTCCCAATTTTCGTATGTCTTCGATGCCAGAAATTGTTTTTAAATTTAATACTCAAGTAACAAGAGTTTTAAAACTCTCTAAGTTGAAACAAATTATAAATTGTTCCTTCTTCTTTTGTGATAACTTCTCCATTTTTCATACTTCTAATGATACATAAATATATTTTGAAAACAACACCTTTTAATTGTCAAAAATATGACTTACTATATGTAATTTATGTTTTATTATATCAATAGATAAAATTTACTTAGATTTCAACTTTTCTCCATCAATCTCAACCATTACAATTCCTATGATATTTAAAGAATTATCTTTAAAAAAGATAGCTGCTCCTTCATCATGACTTTCAACATGTTTCATGATTTTTATATTGCCCTTCATATGTAAATAATAACCAAAATCAATTATCCATGGATTATTCCTTTTACTTACTTTCAAAGCTATATCAACAACGAATGTCCTTTCATTAACTTTATTATTTCCAGCTTCCTTATATTTTCTACCATAAGAAACTTGTTCCAAAAGTAGTGTATTATATATTTCAACATGATGACTAGCTGAATCACATCATAAAAAAAATAATCTATATATTCATTTTATTATTTGGAACATTTCTAACAACTTGAGTTTTTTCCTTTCTAACTTCCTATGGGTTAGGATAGTTACTCATCCTTATTCCATTATCTTTTTTTTTCAAGCCTTCTTCTGGGAAGTGACATGTTATAGCAGTAATTATAATCTATGTGACCATACATTCCACAAAACCATTAATATCCATCAAATCATGATTTTATATTAAATTAATATCTTTATCTATATAAATTTTGTTGATATTGATAAATTATTTCTATGATATCATACTCAGGATGTGTACCATCTTTCTATCTATTAAAGTTTCTAACCTTTTTAGATGTGATAGTTTTCTCACATCTTGCCTCAATCCAAAAATTCCTACCACCTTTATTGTCACCTAAAATGTTAGAAGGATCAGATGAAAAATTATTTTTGAGGGGTGATAATTTTACCTAATGTTCTCATTCATCTTCCTCAATGTACTTTCAGACTGAAGAAGTTTTGATTGATACTTGTCAACTTCTTCTAACTTAGATTATAACTTTTTACTCAGTTCGTAAACCATCAATCTGTGTTAAAAAAGTATTATTTTTTAACTTATTATCTCTTGGATTTATTTTTATTATTTCTTTAAAAAATATTTTTCACCTTAAAAAACATTTCAATTGAATTTCTTTATCATTATGACTTCTTTATAAAGATATTTTTTTTCTCAGGACATGAAAAAGTTCTGTTCTGAGATGATACAGTCTATAAGATTCTTCACCTTCTTCTTCTTTGCTAATTGAGGAGTATTATGTTTTAGTAACTTTTTAAATAAATGTTTTACCCTTTTTTGAAATTTTGTCGTTTGAATAATTATTTTCAGTTAAATCCCATTTTATGTTCTTACTCAATATACTTCTCTTGTTCCTCATAAACTTCTTCTTATATTTCCTAGATGAATTTTCTTTTTTATCATTTTTTACACTTATTCCATTGAGGGTTTTAATCAAAATAATTTCTATATTCACCAACTTTATTCTTGGGAAATTCAAAGATAAGTATTTGATTCCACCATACTCAAAACAATTGAGATGATGTTTACCTTCATACTTAACACTTCCTCTTAGACAATTATTGGATATAAGAGACCTGATTTTTTCATTTAACTCATCATACTATTTTTCATTAGATTCACAAGGATCAAAATCTTCAACATCATATATTTCCATTTTTCTCAAGCCTTCAAAATCCATTTCATCTTTTATCTTATTTTTGAACATTAGAGTTTTTATCATTTCATAAGCAATAATAATTTTTTGAAACTCATAAAGAGATAAATCCTATTTATCTAATAAATCATAATTTCTAGAATCAAACTTGTCCAAAAATATTTTCATAAGTTTCTTCAAAATTATTAAATCTTTGAGGACATCTTTGAAAAATATGATGTGGAAAAAAATTTCATTTACTATAGTGATGTATCAATCAATACTTTTTTATCTCTAATTATGATTTCTTAAAATTTAATACTCCAGATTTGTAGCTTAGCTTCCTTCACTTTAGTATTACCTTGGAAAATACTGTACAGCTTATCGCATATACTATCTGAATTTTTGAGACCCATCACCTTCATCTATATATTTTCTAATATGGGCATAAGGATATCATTTCTATATTTTTCGTCAACATTGATATTTTACTTATCGACAAAAGTCACCGGGGAATCATTCTTAATAGGTGGAAAATAAATTGTAGCAGTATCCATGAATTCCAGGCCAAGAGATAAGGAATCATCCTATTTTCCAAACATTATAATTTCTTCCATCAAATGTAGGAATTCCTCTATTATTTTCATAATTGATATTATCCATGATAAGGATTCAACAAGGGAACCTCCAATCTAATACCACTTGAAGATCTAAAGGATCATTCAAATAACAACTGAGGGGGGGGGGGGGTTGAATCAATTGTTCATTTTTTTTAAGTTTTAATAATTTTGAATCTTAACCCCTGCAGCCTATTAAATTTAATATCCTTATCATATTTTTGTAAATAATAATTCATCAAAAAGTGGGAAAGAAAGTAAATCATGTCAGATTTACAAGGTTTTTCCACAGTGTGAGAACCTACATCCTTTCTATAGAAAATATAATAAAGAAGTCAATACAAATTATTCCAAATACTATTAGAAACCTCCTATCTCTTGATAAGAATTATTATACCTAATGCCATTAGTTAAAAAATTTTCTTGCAAAAAATTCATCGAAAACAAAAGAAGAAATACTTTCTTCAAACTGCTAAACTAATGCATAGTATGGATCTTTAGCCTTATTTAGATGGGTCTAATTCTCTCAATCCAATGTGGTTGGGTTTGATTTACTCAGTCTAATGAATCCAGTATGATGGAATCAGTATGATGAACCCATTCTCAATCTAAATTACTCAAACACTGCTCATTTTATCAATACTATCTTCCTCAGTATGATATTCTTAGTCTGAAAAACAAAACTTTCATTTTTCCAAAAAAAAATTAGATATAAATTTTTATAGAAAACTTGATAATAATTATAAAGTACTCCACCATTTTTCACTAGTGAAATATTAAAAAGTAAGAATATACTGTGCTTCTATTTATAGGAATCTCAGAAAAGAAAAGGTGGAATACTGACAAACATTTCCTACTTACTGAAATTTAAAATCTCTAAAAATCACTCCCATTTAAACTTAAACTTTGACTACTTCAAATATTTTCAAGATTTCTTCTTAATTAACCTTCTCAAACATATTAACATTTCTTGAGTCTGATGTATCTTCCTCAGCTTCAGTTTGATTAACTTCTTCAGCTTCAATCCAATGTTACTAGCTTCCTCTTATCATTATGACCTGAATTTATTTCTCTTATCATTATGATAATACCATCTTCTTCTTCTCATTACGACCTTAATTTCTTCCTCTACTCATTACTATATTAATTTCATCCTATTCTCATTATAATATGACTTTCTTCCTCTTCTCATTATGATCTGACTTTATTAATCTTCTCATTAAAATCAGACTTTATTCATCTACTCATTACAATATTAATTTCTTAATCTACTCATTATAACCTAAATTTCTTCCTATGATTCAATGCGATTGACTTTCATCCCAAAAGTTAGTCTGATTAACTTTCCTATTTAGAGTTAGTTTAAAAAAACTTCCTTCTCCGAGTCATCTCGATAGAAAGTCCTCAATTTCAGTCTAATGGAATCATTATTATGATTCAATTATCATTACAATGGAATTATTATTATTATGGACTTCCCAAATCTAAAACATTGAAAATATTCAAACCTCATCAGTAATAACTCATTTAGACTTTGTACAAATTTATGTGTCATGTACTTCTAGATCTGATGAAAAACATTTCTTGATTCCTAGAACTGATACAATATTTATGGTTCCTCTATTACTTAAAAATATTTTATCATGAGAGTTTTCATTATTTATGAGAATTTTAATATTTGAAAAGAATCTTTTGACTTGTGGTTTGAAATTAAAGAACTTTTTAACTCCTTACATCATTGGATTCATTTATCTTCTCAAGTAACATTCGGTCTTCCATAATTTACAACTTATAACTTTATAAAAAAAGCCAATTCTGTTGAATATTGAAATCCATAATAATAAATTTGAGTTTGATGGTGCATCTGATCCAAAAATTTATAGAACTTTTAGCGTCCATATTTCTTACACCTTCTAAGTTCTATTCTTATCAGTTCTAAAACCTATGTTTGGAAAATAATTTTCTCAAAGAAAAAAAATGCCCCCATTTGTGTTTGGATTCAAACATTCAAAAACATCAGACTTTCTTATAGAGATCTCATTCTGAAGGACTAGTTTCGATCATGATTAACAAAAACATTCTTTTACAAAACTTTTAGTTGTCAAAAAAACTTTGTTAAAACAAAATATCACAAAAGCTATTCAGTTTTTAATTGGGCATAAACCGTTATATAATCCTATATTATTTAAAGAACCCCATGTCTAATAATAATATAGATTATATTATTATTTACATGTCATGTGTGTCATTTGAGGATAAATAAATACCCTTTATTAAATAAATTAATTTTTATTTAAATGATATTTAATATATCGTTTCTAACAAGGCCATTAAACTCAATCCAATCATACTCCTTGGAATTTACCAAACATTGAATTATTACTATTATTTAGTAAATAAATATTATTTTATTATTTTATGATAAATAAATAAATATTATATCAACTAAAATGAAAAATAAATATTTAATAAATATTCACATAACAAAATAAATAAGTATTTTTTTCATAAATGAATAATAAAAAATATCATATTTATTGAAATTAAGAATTACCCTGTCAAAAGAATATTTGTCCAAGATTAAAATTAGTTAATATTCTCTCAAATAACTAGCGACTAAATTTATGAGATCATCCAAAAATGAATAATTATTAAACCATTTGTTAGAATAATATTTATACAACATGTTAAATTAATAGAGTTTAATTATGGTTTTGGATACACTTAGTGTGTGGCCCTCTAGGTTTCTTACTTAGTGGCATCAGTATACATTTCCAAAAGTTCAATGTTAGAATCTAGTAATATGACAAGGAACCCATAGATAATGAAGTAAAATACTACAAAAAAATAGCCACAAATGAATGTACACTATGTAATATAATCCCTTTACCTTGATATTTAAAATCAAGAATTTTTCATACTCGTTTCATGAACCTATATGCTTGATGTATCTTTCTTTAACATTTAGGAAATGAATATTTCAATTGAAAACCATGGAAATGGACTTAATTAGATGGTTCAATTTCTATTATAGTAAATGATATACCATCATATGTTTAAGAATAGTAGGGAAAAATCATTTATCACTTTATTCATTAATAAATTATCACTCGTGATACATCAAATGTATCTTATCACATAGTAAGAATATGACATCACAATTTTCATCAATACATAAAAGTACATGACTTGTGACAAGGAATAATAATAATTTTAAATTATAATAACCATTACACACATCCACAAATAATAGAATCCGTGGAAATATATAAATGTGCATTTTCTACCATTGATCCATATTATTATAATTACTTTCTTTGAAAATTTTGAAGGGCATACACCATGAGAAAGTGTCTCAATGTCTTATGAGTCTCCAACCATGATATCTTGTATCATTTAAATTTCATTAAATAACATAATCTATAAATATTAATTATATTTAAGAACACTATCATGAAACTTCTAGGTTCTCATCATAGCATAAAACTGCTATGATATTTCAGTGATACAAGTATCCCAAGTATATTTTCACATAGATTTCACACAAAAGAATGATCATCATGTGATAATTAATTTACTAATATTCAATTATATGAATATTCATGTAATATAATGTTAAAATTATTTTATTCAATAGAAAAAACTCCAATCAACTCCCACTTTCACAGGATCTAACTATTAAACACTCTGCCAGTTAGTGTCACATGTTAAACATGATACTACTAAGGTGTGGATATCAGTTCCAATCCCACCACACTACCTACGGTTGATCTAATTAACGAAACTTCATCTTATTGAGAAAATCCCTTATGAGATGATATTAATGAGTATATACCGTTTATCCTATATCAAACATGACATCTTTGATACTACCATAGTTAAGGTTCATGGTTGAGCTTTACTATCTAGGTATAGTTCCAAAACCTAGAATAAATAATTTCTAAATTTATTCCATAAGATTCATCAGAAACCACAACATACATGATTGAATGTAGATTTGATAATTAATAGCTATAATAATATTTAACCTTGTATATTACCTTAACATTATTAAAATTACAAATCCAAATGATCTAAAGAAGACTAGTTTTATATCACTAAAAAATACTATTATCATTTTTCTAATTACCAAAAAATAATCTAGTTTTTCTTTCTCAAGCACTGATGGATAGTTATCAATATCAGCTTATACAGTTCTCTTAGTGTTGTTTTATATTTTCATTTTTGTGATTTATTTATAAGAAATATCAAACATGTGTACATATCATGTCTTATGAGATATATTTCCAAATTAATATTAGGAATATATAATATATACTTCCCAATAATACTATGTGACACATGATACATTTTTGGGTTTATTATTCCATCTTGTATTTTCAAATAGCATTCCAGCTATGTATAATTACTCAGATTAAGAAACCCCTTAATCTATACATGGAGATATTGTTACCTAGAACTTGGGTTTTTACTTGAGTAATCTTTTGATAAATTATTTAGTCTTATATAACCATGATACTAATGATTTATTTTCCATACTTTGTTAAACATATTTGTAGTAAAAAACTATAACACTACCACTAAAAAATTGTAGAAACCTAGAAACATTTCATTTAAAATTAATATTTTTTTATCATTAAACATTTTTTTACCAATAAATGGATCTTTTAAACTTGAATTACCTATTGGAATTCTTTGATGTAACCAACCATTTTGTTCATGTCATACAGATATGTTCTATTACCTCTAAGGGAAGTAGGGTTGACATAGGATGACTAATATAATGATCATAGTAGCAATGGAGTGTATAATTCAAAAATATTTAATCATGTTGGTTTTAAGAGACTAGTCAGGCCTTATTGGTATATCACTTGTACCATCCATGCATAGTTTTTGTTGAATACCCACCAATATATTTACATCAAACACCAAAATAAAAAATAAATTTTGGGACATGGAACCCATATTTGAATCCATAAGAACTTTTTAATCATATCTTGTTAAAACTTAATACATTATATATGTTTTATTATTCTTATTGGACAATATATATTACCCACTATGGAGAATATAAAACCATCATTTTGGTTTTTATTTTCCTACATAGTATATATCCAGGAAATAATTCCTCTTACCAACACTTTTGGAGTTTAATGTTCATATAAAAACCTATGTATATGTAGCCAAGATTGAAATGAAGCCTTAATTTCTCCCACTATATCAAAATAAATATTATACACCTATATAAATATAGTTGTTATGATTAATAACTTTTTTTATCTTGGGTTGTTAATATCCTTAGTAGATATAAGATAATTTACTAAGATGCACCTTGTGTTTTATTATATACATTTGAATCTTTCACAATTTTAAAAATGGATATAATTAAACACATGGGGAAACTAATTAATGGAATTTATTTTTATCATGACTTATATGATGTCCATTAGTCAATTTCGTAGGAATATGGTTAGTTTTTATGTTTCTATTTGAAAAACATATCTAGAATAGAATAAAGGAAGAATTATAACATATATAAGACTCCCCATTGATCTTCCTTGTACTATCTCCATCCTTATGATGTCACTAAGGTAATGATAATTTTAAGAAAACCTTCACTCTGTATTTAATGATAAATGCATACTTGATTAATATGTTCTCTATCGTACCAATATAGAGGATCATGTGTATTTTACTAAGTGTATGGATTATTACCTTATGTCTTTCCTAACATTTATTAAATAAATTTAATGAAGTATATGAATTTACCACTAGATTCAAAATGAAATTATTATTGTTATACAATATATTTAATTCTAGAATTTTATAGAATTTATTTATTTCTAAAGGTTTCCTGGTATAAAAATCAATAAGTGTGTATGTTGATAATACCTAATGTGTTTTTAGATGCATGGAGAATAAATAATCTTTTGGGTATATATTCTAGAAAAAAAATTATTTTGACTTAAAAAAATATATTTCAATAACTAGGTATGAATCATATATTCCCATAATTGGATATCAATGATTCTAATATTAATGAACTGATAATTAAGTATAGAATACCATACCAAAATTAATTTAAAAACAAATAATATATGATTTTATATAATAGAAATTTGATATAAATGTATATATAACATGTAATATAAAAAATATTTTTAATTCAATAAGGTTTTCCTTATGACTTTTTCCATTCCTTCTTGTTTTGAAAATCACAAACACTCTATACTTAAGAAAATCAACATTTTACATATATAAGTAAAATTTCATTCTCAAAGGAATTTACCCCTACTTTGTTTTCATTATTCATATCAATATTTTCTCTTAACTATAAAAATAGGATTCATATCAAAAACCTCAGAATCATATAATACTTAGATATGAAGCAACCTGTTTTAGGATCTGAATTCTAGATATGAACTGCAATGAAGTTCGACTCCGAATTCTGAATATGAACTGTAATGAAGTTCCACTCTGAATTATGGATAAGAACTGTAATGAAGTTCCACTCCGAATTCTAGATATGAATCGTAATGAAGTTCCACTCCGAATTCTGGATAAGAACTGTAATGAAGTTTCACTCCGAATTCTAGATATGAACTGTAACGAACTTCCACTCTGAATTCTGGATATGAACTGTAATGATGTTCGTCTTCAAATTCTGAATAAGAACTATAATAAAGTTCCACTCCGAATTCTGGATAAGAACTGTAATGAAGTTCCACTCTGAATTCTGGATATGAACTGTAATGAAGTTCCACTCTGAATTCTGGATATGAACTGTAATGAAGCTCGACTCAGAATTTTGAATAAGAATTGTAATGAAGTTCCACTCCAAATTATGGATATCAACGGTGATGAAGTTCCACTCAGAATTCTGGATATGAACTCTCATGAAGTTCCATTCTGAATTATCAATACGAAATCTCATGTAGTTCAACTCCGAAGTCTGATTACGAACTTATCTGAGTTCTGACTCCAAATTCCCATGAAATCTAACTCCAAACATTGTAAGTTTTGGTTCCTAATTCTGATGAAACCAAACTCCGGATTTCTACAGAATTCAGGTTTCGAATTCCTATAAAATAGAATGAGAATATCTTTTTATTATAGACTCAGAATTCCATTTTATTTAGACACCGGAATTTTATTTTCTTACATTCCGAACATTAGTTTTTCTTATGATTACACTCGTTCCATTATAAAATGATGTCATGAGTTCAGTTACACATGTTTTGTTATAAAATTATGTCATCCATTCTGTTTCTAACTAATCGTTTGTTGAGTGACACGTGTGCAGGTCCGTATGAAATTTAAGGAAAATGTGATCGTTGGAGGAAGGAGCCGACCGTTCCAATCGAGCCTATAAATAGGAGCTCATTTGAAAGATCTCAACATTGAAAAAATTGATCAATCTAGAGACCAAACGTTATTAATGTGATTTCCAGAGAGAGAATATTTTCATGCCTTGTGCGTACTGAACTGCTCGTTCAGATTTCTTTGTGCGACTCTGAATACTGGTGATTACATTTGAGGGCTTCCGGGGATAAGAAGACAGAGGTGCTGACTACCTTGAAATTAAAGGGATTTCTTGCTGAGGAAGACAGAGGTTCCAACTAACTTGAAGTTAAGGGATTGCAGGGATATCTAGACAGAGACTCCGATCTTCGTATCGAGGGCTTACCCGGGTGTGGGTAAGACAAAATTTCTTGAAAGTATAAATCAAGGGACCTTTAACCAATGTTGTTGGATACCCTTCTCTTTGGGTTAAAAGATTTATATCTTGTTACTTGTTTATGTTACATGTTTTTCTGCTGAATTTTGTGTTGTAAGGAAAATATAACCTTCTTATATTTCCTTAAACTTGTACTCTGATTCATTTAGATTCTATACACTTTATGGTAGAATCTCATATTGTAAACTTTGGTGAAGTTTCAATTTTCGGATCCATACTTCTGGAACCAGTTTTCCAGAATCCCTTTCCAGATTTAAGCAAGTGTATAGAACTAGAAGTTTGTAACTTCATACTTTGACCCAATATTTTAACTGGTGTTAGAGGTGTTTTGAATTTTCTTAGTTTAATTTTTTTAAACTTAGATATTTCCTTGTTTAAGGAAATTTTTAAAAGTATAAAATTCATCCCCCTCTTGTATATTGAGCATCTACATCAGTATTTCGATCCTACAATTGGTATCAAAAGAGGTTTCTAAAATACTTATATTCACATATAAGTTTTTCTTGATCAGTTTTTCATTGTTCTATATTTTCCTTGCTTAGGAATATTTTCCTTGAATCTGAACTTTTGTTATTAATAAGTTTTTGTGTAGAAAGTTTTTTTAAGATGGCAGGAATCAATGTTAGTTCCATTGCCAACCTAAATCCTACAAGACCACCAATATTTTATGGTAATGATAATGAGTATTGGAGAGATCGAATAAAGACATTCATTATCAATACTGGAGTAAATTTTTTTATGCTTACTGGAGGTTATCAAATTCCTGATAAGGAAGTTAGTACTTTCACAAACCAAGAATCAACCTTCTATGCCTTTGGGAGAGTATAACATAGTTCAAGTAATGTTTCATTCTTAGTTTTAGTATCTGAATGGAAGATAATATTTGATAAATAATAAATAAAATATAAACATTACAATCCATGATGAATATATTTTAAGTATATTCAAATACTTACATCATCTTCAATTTATTAAAATTATCTTTTAAATGAAACTCCGGCACACATGAGATGTAAATAACATCATGTTCACTGTACCACCTCTAAATATTTTATCTCACAAAAATAAATTGTAAAGAAAACACTTATTATAAAATATCACTAGGATTTTAAATCTTTTCTTACATATTGCTCACTATAGGGGTTGTGGAACTAAGTTACCGATAACTCTTATTTACCTAATGATGATTTTCTAAAAAAATTACAAAACTATTCATCCCACAATTCTATTTGAATAAAGAGAACCTAGAAGTTAAGGATTACAATATGATATTAGTCGATAATTTTTTGTCCTTTTGGAATCCCAAACATTTCTAAGTGACCAATATACCTCAATATATTTAAGAAAATATTGATCACTAAATACATCTTTAAAATTTCCACTAATATAGTGTAGTAAAAATATCATTTATCTATAGCATCTATTTGTCCTCCTTAAGGGATAATAGATGAGGCATCTTGGTATAGGCATCTACATCCTATCTTACATTATCTGTTCTCTAAACATTACTAATTTCATGATGCAACATACTATTAGAGCATCCCATGCAGCTCATGTAGGCACTCTTTTCACCTTCTATTTCTTAGGGAGGTTCCTGAATAGGTATAAGGAACTCTAGTACATGGTGTAAATTTTTATCTAGTATTTTAGTGTATAAAATAACTATGCTACTCTTGAAAATATGTCCCAAAGATGAAATATTTTGTATAGATAATGATCACTATGTTAATAAGATTTTTCTTACCATATATTATATTAATTAGAAGATGATTATAGTTTCCCTCTTGATTACTAAATATGTTACTAAAAAATTTTATTTATTCACCTCCAACTCTTTTATCAAAATATAATATCCCTCACCATTGGTTTTGGAATATCCTGTTACATTTATATTCTAGTTTAAGGGATCTATATTCACATCCTAATAACCCAAAATTGGTCTTTACGAGCTCCTCAAATGTATTTAGGTATGTGGGTCATGCCAAATGCATTAAATCATAAATCCTTCATATGTTGAATGGAATTCCCAATCCTGAACTCATGAATAAGGATTTCCTCAACCCTTTCCTCCTAGTTAAAAAAAATCCTTCTTGATCAGTCAACCATTGATGTGTACTAAGTTAAGTCATCCCAAAACTCATGAAAAAAATATTGAATATTTGAATGCACTCTAACTCAACTGCTCAAGCACGGTAACTATGGTTCGATTTTAAATAAAGTTGAGGAATACTATATAGACTTAATATATTGAATTGAGATATTTTTTATTTATGTGTAAATTACCTATATTTTTTATCTTCATTACGTGTGTGTTCATATTAAGTAGAGTTACTTAAGTGATTAACCATTTCTCGATAAAATTACATAGAATACAATTTTATTTTAATTCCATCTTTCATGTTTGTTAATTCATTAATTTATGTGATCCTGATAAATAATCCATTAATAAATTAACCATATAACATGATAAAAATAAATTAATAAAAGCGGTATGGTAATGATCTTCTATTATGATTAGTTTATCTATATAATGAAAAACTAACCCTATACCCTAGGAAGTAACAGCTTGAATCATATGTTGGTTCATGATGCATTATTTCACATGTCCACCTATGTATCTGTTTGAATAGTTTAGAGTTATATTTGAACTTAAACCGCATCCTCTCTCCTAGGATATTCATTCATTATATATGATTTATTGTCCAAAAAGACCAAGGCATAATTATTATAAATGAAAGAGGTTACAAGAGTCTAAAATACAGAATCATGTTACAATCCTTATCATGAAGATGGAAAAGATCAACGGGTAGATCATCGAGCCAGGTAATGTCTTTATTTACTCCCTTATTATCAAGGCTATCTGTTACAATTTTTTCTTCATGATAAACATTATTGATAATGTAATTGATATCACAAAGTGAGCTGGTGAAATCCATCCAACGAGTAGTAATCGACCACGCAAGATTTATCACGCCATTCTAAATTACTTGCACAATTTTAGTCTAATAACATTAAATCTAGAGATTGTTCCAACCATATAGATTGGTGAAAGTAATATCATGAATAATACTCATCATTTTGGCCTCCATATTGGAGGAAATTCTATAGCTACCAAGAAAGAATCCAAGGATCTGACCAAGGTGATTACTAAAGATGGTGCCACAACCTACAGGATCTGGATTGACATTGGAGGAACCATCCCCATTTACATTAATCCATCTAGGAAAAACACCTCGCCAGAAAACTTCAAAAGTGATATGAGGTTGGTAAATGTTTCCCTCAATCTGGAGATATCACAAAATTCCATATTTCTAAACAATATTATTGCAAAAACCATTTTTCATCGATGCATCTTGAAGTATAGAAATAAGGATCTACATCTTAGATACATTATGGATGAATGAGTAATTGTTATGAATAATATAATTTCTATCATAACAAATCACATGATGGAGCTCAGAAACCACAGTAACAAAAATGTTCTAAATTTTCTAAGAACTTCCCATTTCCTCACATCTCTTTAGTCAAGATTTGACTGAGTCAAGAATCAACCATATGCAGTCAAAATGTCAAAAATATAGTTCTAAAGAGAATCAGTAGTGGAATAATAAATAAATAGATGATTGGAATCTTCTATGTGTTAGTTTCAGAGTCTATATTTATAGATATGTATAATTCCAAATGATTGAAGGGACCTATCTATGGGAACTCTGTTGTGAGAAAGGTGCCAAATAAGAGTGAATATTGGAGGATTTATCCTAGGTTTGTTAAAATACTATTATTTATGCCTTAATATAATGAGAGTAGGGAATGTAACATAGGCCATAATTTTAATTTAATAAAACAATACAAATACCATGAAAAAATAAAAAATAAAATGAAACCATTCACATACTTGGGAAATTCTTTTCTTATGATCATCAACATGTATCTAATACAAAAAATGTAATATATATAGAATTATATTTATATCATTATTTATTATTAAGATAAAGTAACATGAATTAATTCAATAACTTAATTAATCAATTCTTTTATCCTAACGCACATCCTAAAAGTCTTGGAGTTCCCATCATAAATAATCTTAAATAAATAAAATTTATTTCACCTGGATTCAACATGATAAATTACCATCATAACTATGCGCCTCATTGTATGAAATTTTACTATGTATTTAATATTGTCTGTAACATATAAATATTTCAAAAATTAAATAGTGAGTAGTGTGCCATGCTAAATAAAATTTTTATATTTAAGGAAAATTAAAAATTTAATATATGTGACGTTTATAATTTTTTTGTATTATTTACTGTGTAAATAACAACCAAATATGGCATATAATTATTAATTTACACAGTAATGAATTAGAAATTTAAAATTCTATATAATTAATTACACTACATGTACTCCAGCTACACTTTGTGTAGTTTAATTTAATGTAAAAATTAATTTTTATTCCACATAATTAATCCACATGGTTACAATGTGGACAACATGTAATCCGTGTAGATGGGTGCCCATTACATGGAATGTACAACCAACTACATGCAATGTATGTACTTCCAAGAAACACGCCTTGGGACTCAATGTGTTTATCAATCTAAAATATTAATAAGGTACATGAGATGTACACCAACTACACACTATGCGACCTTATTTTTTTTCCAAATACCAGTCATTCATTTCATGTAATAAATACATAAAATGGATTTGTACACACCAATTATTCAAATTTTATTACAAATACACATGAAATACACACCATGAACTTCATATACATGCCATGTAATCTAGTAATTTTTTACAGGTTTTCCTGGTAAAAAAATGGAGTGCATTAATATACTCTACATTTATTTACTACATGATGACCATGATTTCACATGTTTAAAACTTATGTGGTGTACATGGGTACATAGTGTGTACCTGTGGACTACACGTCATGTAGTACAGTGTTATCTTGACATGATTCTTGGCACCCCTAATTGGTTCTTCATATGTTCTTTATGTATATAAAAGTGAATGAAAAAGTAGAATAAGATATTTTGATTCTTATATTTAAATAAACAATTAATAAAATCTGAAAAACTAAAAACAAAATCATATTATCAATCAATGATTAATAAATAACAATAAATTTAAATATGATTACTCTGATACCATATGAAGATTCCATGCACAACAGGAGGTCCTATTAGGTTATAGACAACTCAATTTTTCTTCCAGTTTTAAATGAATAATTTTCAATGTACATGATGATGTATGTTATGAAAAATGAATTCAATCTGATGGATGTCGATAATGAATTCTAAATCCAATATAGATCATCTTTTCATGTAATATTTATAATTAATTTATAGTTATATTAATAATTACATTATCATGTAATTATTTCTTTATTGATGATATGGTTGAAAATCTCATAGTACCACCATTTTGGGGTAGGATCTAAGGTTATAATACATCTAACGGTGATCCACACATGATTTAAAATCTATAATTTTTATTATAGAATCATCGGGTGGTAGTGTTGTTGATCTTGATAACTTGGAGATTCTATTGTTGATATCTACAAGAATATTTTCATGGATGATGGATTCATTAGGTTCTATCGATGGATTACGAAGAAGGAGAAGGGTTGGGGATATTGTTGTTGAGCATATTCTCCAGAAATTTCTCTCTTAGGTTTCGAAATAATTATCTCCTCTATTTTTTGTGCACAATGAAAACCTAATTTCTAATGTTTAACCCTAGAATGTGATATATTTGGGTATTTATAAAGCTAAGTTGCAATTAATAATTTCACATATGACCTTAGACAGTCCCTTATTCCTTAGAAAACCCCATGTCTAATAATAATATAAACTATTTTATTATTTACTTGATATTTGCATCCCCTATGGATAAATGAATATCATTTGTTAATTAAATTGTTTTTTATTTAAATGATATTTAATATATCATTTAAAACTAAACCATTAAACTCAATCCAACTATCCTCCACTATATTTACCAAACCTTGAATTATGACTATTTATTTAGTAGATAAATATTTCATAATTATTCTTTGATAAATAAATAAATAATATATTTATTAAAATAACAAAAAATATTTGTTAAATATTCACATAACTAATTAAAAGAATATTTCTAACTTTGTGAATGAAATAGATTAACTATTATATATTTGGTAAATTAATAATTACCTTGTGAGAAAAAAATAATTTAATATTAAAATAAATTATTATTCTCTCAAATAACTGGTGAATAAATATATGCGATAAACCGTAAATGAATAATTATTAATCCACACATGGGAATAATATTTATTCAACATGTTAAACTCATATATAATTTAACTAAGGTTTTTGATACACTTTCCGTGTGACCCTGTAGTCCCCATTCTTAATGGAATTAGGATTCATAGACTAATGTTTGTGATTAGTGTTTAGTAACATGTAAAGAAACCCATAGAGAAATATGTTAAATGATTCAATGTAAATAACCACATATAATCATATACTATGTAATATAATCCATTTATCTCGATATATTTAATCAAACAGATTGCATGCATGCATCATTAACCTATATGCTCGATGTGTCTTTCATTAAGATTTAATAAATGAATATGGTGATAGAATTTTTAGGGATATGGACTTAATTAAGAAGTTCAATTTTCATCAAAGTTCTTGATATATTTAATTCCACTATAAAATAGAAGGAGAAAATTCTTTCTGGCATTATGCGTTAATGAAATTTCACTCATGATGCAACCAACCTATCATACCTATCCATGAGCATATGTCATCACATTTTTCATCAATACATTAAATTAAACAACTCATAACATAAATTAAAAATTATATTAAAGCATAAAGGACATTACATGTGTTTTAATAATGAAACATCCAATTAAACCTATACTTTTTTATTTAATATGGGAGGGATATGTTTTCACAATCTCCCTCTCGAAAAATTTCCAAAGGAATACACCCTAAGAAAGTGTCTCAAAGTCCTATGAGTCTCCATACCTAATATAATGTATCAATTTCATCCCACTACATCTGTTTGCAATGTCTCATACAAGATCCTAGTGAGCCTCATTGCTGGAAGACTGAGCAGAGTGATTCCTAGGATGGTTTCTAGAGAGAATCATGGTTTTATCAAGGGTCAGAGAATACAAGGAGTGGTTAGGATTTACAATGAGATAGTTCATGACCTTAATTGAAGATTAGTTGGTTAAAATATCATCTTCTAGGTTGATATGGGTAAAGCCTATGACAAGGTAGAATGGAGATTCATTATCCGTGTGATGCGCCAGTTCGGATTTCAAGAATGGTTTTGTGAAATCAATTTCTTGTGATAATCTTCAACATGGATTAATATATCTCTCAAAGGAGAATTCTTTGGTTTCTCTAAATCTGTGCGAGGGGTTCGGCAAGGTGATCTATTGTCTCCAAGCCGTTTTATCTTGGAACGAGACTCTTTATATCAGAACCTACACCAAGTCATTGAGGGAGGAAGGTTGTTTCCTTTTCTATTTAGGAATGGTGTGGAATATGTTCCACATTTGATGTTTCATGAGGAGTTTATTATCTTAATTAATGGTAGGTGGAGTTCCATGAAGAGTCTCATGGATATTTTTTCTGTTTATAGTCATTTGAGTGGGAAAAGCATCAATCCAAGAAAGAGTTGTGCCTTTATTTCCAATAAGTTTTCAGGAACTCAATGTAGGGATATTTAATACATCTTTGGCTATTATAAGAAGAAGCTACCTATACTTTATCTTGGATCTCCTTTTTATTGGGGGCATATTAGGAAAAAATTCTTTGATGATATTATCAACCGGGTGATGGGGAACATTTTAGCTGGAAAAACATGTTCTTTTCATTTGGAGGGTGGGTTGCTTTGATGAATAGTGTGATCACCTCCATTACCATTCAGGATTTTTGGTCATCAAACCCCCTAAAGGAATTCTCATGAGTATTGAGAAAATTATTACAAATTTCCTATGGGATTCTAATCATACCAACTGATGTCATTGGGATTACTCGGATCGTTTGGTGGAACCGGTTGAGGAAGGTGGTGTGGGGTTACGTGACCTCACTGAAGCCATGCATGGCATGAAAACATTGAATTCATGGGATATCATTTAAGGGGAATCATTATGGGCCTCATTATTGGGGTGCGGTATGGGGAGCATGAGGTGGTTACAGATTCTCACAGGCCACATCCTTCCATCCTTGCGAGGTGCATGTTCTACCACCTCAAGGAACTTCAAAGCTCAACTGGATGGATCATTGGAAAAGGTGATCACTTAGTTATCTAGAAAAATTTAAATGCATGGATTCATGCATGTTGAACCAGAAAACAAGAACATCTATATTTTTTTGAATCGTAGTTCTAATATCATTCTATCTTTGGCAGGGGATCATTTTATCACGATGAAGGTATCCTGAGGCCTTCACTCCTTCGTTTCCTTTATCTATGGAAGCTATGATTATCATCAAAGAGAATTCCCTGTGGGAATACTTTAATGTGATCAATCATGGAAATGTCCCTTGGTTCTTTGGGGGGGATTTAATGCCATTATGGATCTAGAGGAGAGAAAGGGTCGAGGTCCTTTCAATAGGCAAGAAAGCCTCATCTTCTCCTAGTTCTAGAAATTTGGGGAATTATGGATATCGAGTATTTAGGTAACCGTTTTACATGGTGTGACAATCAACAGGGGAGTCGTAGGTCATGAAGCTACATGGATAGGGGCGTGGCCAATGTGTTTGCATTATCTATGTACCCTAATACCCAAGTGATGCATCTGGATCGTGGTATCTCAGACCACTCCCCGCTTCTACTTTCTCTATCTTCTGGGCATGAGAATCTGGCTTGGTTTCATTTATATCCTCACTAGGAAAGCCTCCCTTGATATAAAGAGCTGGTGGGAGCCTCCAAGAATGACCCTATCCAAGGGCACACATGGTCATCCTTTCACTTCAAACTTCATTGGCTTAAAGAAAGGCTCCAGGTGTGGTTGAAGGATAACCACTTATCAGACAATGTTTTGGATATGGTTATGCAAGATGTTGATTATCTTGAAAGGAATCTTGAAGAGTAATAGGAAGAATGACTCTTTAAGGATCTCTCCAACAGAAAAGAGGATCTGATGGGTATGCTTTTGAGATAGGAATGCCAGGCTAGAGAGGATGCAAGAATCAAGTGGCTCAAAGAGGTTGATAAGAACACTGCATACTTTTATGCTTATATTAAGGAAAGGAAAAGGTGGGCCTATCTGAGTATCAAGTTGGAGGATGGTTCTTTATTTGATGACAGAGAGGTTATAGGGGAGTTAACAAGCAATCATTTTCAAAGACTACTTGTTGAACCTCGAATGAACTTATATCCTAGGCACCCGGAGGATTATTATGGAATTATTGATGTTGTTCAATCCACTTTCACTATTCGTGACAACACACCACTGGGTTCCATTTCTCACGAAGAATAGATTCACGATGCCATGCATAATATGAAACCTAATAGTGCGGCTGGTCTGGATGGATTCCCTGGATCCGTATATAGAGCTTCATGGAAGATGGTGAAAGGTGATCTCAATGAGGCTATACAGGACTTCTTTTGAGGCAGTTCGTTGCCTCACATAGCATGCACTACCTCTGTTGTGATCATCCCCAAATCCAAGCCCCAACTTCTATTGAGATTTTTCACTAGATCAACATGTGTAACATTCCGTTCAAGATCCTGACAAGAATTATTAACGCCGTAATGGCCCCCCTCCTCCCCAAATGTATCACGCTGTAACGTCATGGTTTTGTGAGGGGACATTCTATTCAGTGGGTGATTGCTCTGGCCCAAGAAATGATCAGAGACATTAACTTCAAAGCTCGTGGCTCTAATATGGAAATCAATCTCGATATGAGCAAGGCTTACGATTATGTTGAATGGGGATTCATTAACAAAGTTATCATAGGGATGGGTCGGTATCCTTGGAACATCGACATTATGTCTCATGGTTTTAGCTCATCCTAGATGTCGATTGTATTCATGGGAAAAGCTTTCGGCTTCTTCAAAGCATAAGAGGGTATTCGTCAGGAAGATCCCATCTCTCCAAGTATTTTTATAATAACCTAGGATGTTCTTAGTCACCTCATATATCAAAGAATCCGTAGTGGTGATATTATTTCATTTCGTATAAGAGTGTGTCTCCCATATTTGTCGCACCTTATGTTCTCTTATGATTCCATCATCTTCATCAATTCGTTGAGCAAGACGATGAGGGGTTTGAATAGGGTATTGGAGGCCTACTACCACTAGAGTAGCCAATTAATCAATAAGAATAAGAGTAGTTTCTTCATATCCAACATGTATTTAGACTATCATATCCTTTCTATGAGTAACACTTTGGGTATACAAAAGGATGATCTTCCTATGGTTTACCTTAGAGCCCCTCCTCGGTATCTGAAAAACGTGTGGATCCGTGACTTTGATAACCTTGTTAGCAGAATCATAGAGAGGGATATCAACTAGAAGAATAGGTACATTTCCTTTGAGGGTAGGATCACGCTGGTTAACAACGTTCTCTTGGCTACCTCGGTTCATGCTCTTTCCGCCATTAAATTCCCTAAGGGTGTCATAAAGGATATGGACATGGTTCTCGTAGGTTTTATATGGGATCCTCTATTCGAGGGAAAATGAAATTGGGTCTCTTTTTAAAAAATGGCGAGGTCGAGAAGTGAAGGGGTATTAACATCTGAAAACCTTAATGATACCCTACATGCATGCATGGAAAACTGGATTGGGAATTATTGGAGCAGTGCACATTATGAGGGCAGTCCATGCACGCCTGCAATGTTGGGGACGAGGCTATACCCACTGGCCAATCCTCCTCTATTTGGAAATTGATTGCTCCACTGGCTACCTCTCTCAAACCCCATATCCTATCGATCATTGGAGCTAGATCTATCCCCTTCTGGCATGACAACTAGTGTGGTGAGCCCATCGGTTTTTCGGGATGCCCTGTCACAAATATATCCTTTAGGGAGGCCATCCATTATCCATTCTTCACTAATGTAGTTCTGGATAGGAACCTGCAGAAGGATTTTCACATCATTGAGCTATCTATGACCCCTGATAAATGTGTTTTCACCCCATATTACTTGGGATCTTTCTCCACCAAAGATTATCATCGGGTCCGTCCCTTGCAACCCGGAGGAGATGCTGGGAATGAGGTGTTATGGTCCAGGTCTATCAGCACTAAATATAATTTTATCTTCTAGAGAATTCGAAATAGAGAAATTCCCACCGATGAAAATATTGGACATTGAGGTGTGAGCATGGCTTCCAGATGTGTCTGTTGTAGGAGGAAAGAAGAAACTTCGGTTCATCTATTCTTCAAGATTGAATGGGCCCAAGAGGTTTGGACATTTTTTGGTGATTTCACTGCAGTTTCCAATCCAACCATGGCAGAGTGGGCATTCCTGGTTAGATGGTTCCATGACTCGAGTGAGGAGGGTCCAGAGAGAAATTCACAGACCTTCATCTTGCGTGCAGGATGTTGGTGCTTATGGAAGGAGCAGAATAAGTACATCCATGATGGAGTGGTTTTGTCCTGTCATGTGATCATCTTGAGAACCAAATTGCTGCTTCTTAATATGGACAGGGCTCTTAGCATTTGCATGGAGGCCTCTAATTTGTAGTGGCTCAACCTCGTTCCTTATGACATTCCTTCAACTACTTTTAATACTAATAGTAAATGGGTTAGGTGGAACCCTCCTCCTCGGGGGTTAAAGATCAATACAGACGGTTCATACGTTTATGGTGTCTTGAGCGGCGGGAGGATTGTTTGTGACTATAACATCTTGGTCATCTGGGAATTTCCTATTCAAATGAGGCATGGAACCACACTTTTGGATGAAGATAAGGCCATGCTTTCAACTCTTTCAGTGTGCCGATAGAAAGGGTTCGATCTCCTGGAAGCTGTAAATGAATCAATAATGGTTCACAATGCTCTCCATAGTTTTGGAGCTACTCCCTGGTCGATTGAATACATTTCCCACAAGTTTCATGGTCTTCTTAGAATCTACACCATAGTGTCCCACACCCGACGAGAATGTAATAAGGCACCAAGACTACTTGGCCTCACTTGACATTCTAGGATTGGAGATCTAATTTTTTCACAACTTCTATAGCTTGAAGCAAATGGGGATTAATATCCACAGACGATATTCTCTTGGTCTTCATCATTTTTGACCCCCATAGTCTGTTTCCCCTTGCCCGCACTTGTGGTCCTTTCACGCTTTATTTTCTTTATTGAATAAAAATTTATACGATGATGATGTTTGGAAAAGGTGACATCAGTTTTTGGAAAGCTAACTAAACCAGAGAGAGGTTGTTCTTCCCAGGTTTCCCTAACTCAGACATTTCTTTTAAGGAGGATAGCAAATATCCTCTCGTGATTCAGTCGGTCCTTGACTAGGACTAGGGCAGGGTGTACGATGACATTACCTCGAATACAAAAGAGGATAGATACGACTTGAGAAAGTTTTTCTCACAGGAGTACATGAGGATGACACATACAGAGATTTTTCTCGATGAGTGGGCTCTAAAGGTCTGGTTCCAAGAGATACCTATGAAAATGAACTTCCTTGTATGGAACTTGAAGAATAAAGATCTTCAGATGGATAAGAATATACAAAGAAAGGCTATCAATATGGTGTCTTGGTGCTTCTGTTATGAGAAGACATAGAATGAAACAATGGTGCATCTCTTCTTCCAAGGTGATTGGGAAATGAATCATTGGTCTCTTTTCAATCCATAGCCTCACCTCATCTGTGACCGGTTCTATTTTCATGGCTTCTTGGGTGCCTGGTCCCAAGGTTTGTAGTGCAAGGTTATGGAAACGAAGGTTGTTTCCCTTATTCTCTTCTCCATTTACTGGATCATCTTGGAAGCTCGGAACCAAGAGACCAATAATATTTACCTTTACATTACACTATATTCCAAACATTCTCACTTATGATTATCTTCATTATTAGTGATACATTTATACATGATTTTAATGACCTTTTGAAACTTGATTTTGAATCTAACTAATCCATTACTAAATGATAAATTCTTTCAACCCTAATACTTATCTATTTATTTTCTAATGATTTCTTAAGTAACACTGATACATTAATCTAATATATGATCCTATAATCAGAATACTAAAATTACAATTTTATATAATACCAAATATAATTCCATGATGTGAATTATTATTTTTGATGTACACTCAATCATATCACCTATAAATATATCTTTTTTATTCCATTTTTAAAAGATTACCAGATTATAATAATGTCTATGACCTACTATAATTTATTTCATTATATTCATGGCTACAAAAAAGATGGGGTGGAAGAGTTGACAAGGATGAGGTGAGTTATCTCTTTCAAAAGTACAATTAGAGACTAAGTATTTCCCATCATATAATCGTTATATAAAATTATTGAGTTTACAAAAAATTACCACTTGAGTTTCCTATTAAAATTTTACTCTTAATTATCCATATAAAACACATCAAAATACTATTCCAATGGTTTAACCATTCCGTTTCCTGTAGCATTTTAGTTAAAATACAAATAAATTATCATGATTTTTTCCCTACAGTTATCCAATTTCATGTGATAGGTTGTCTGCACAGCCTTTATTCATGGTTGATGAATCATTTGACATGCACATCTATTTTAAAATTTTATTTTTCTATATTTTTTCATTTCATATATACATCAATAAAACTAAATTTCTACTTTATTCACTCAAACATTTATAAAATTATTCCATTTCAAATATATAATTAGTTTTTACTTTTTCGAAAGCTACGCCTTCACCTGTAAATGCATGAAGGGAATACTAGTTATTATTAATATATATGCACATTACATAAATATATGTATAGTTTTAATACATAAATAAATCAATTTAAATTAATATATTGAATATATAAATACATAATACACATATGTATAGACAAATAATTATATTAATATATATATATAAATTTATATTTTTTATATAATTATAATATATTTATTTATTTTGTATAATTATATATTTATATATATTTTATAATTACTTATCTTCAATATCTATTATCTATATTATATGTTATATATTAAATAAGTATATAAAAATAACTATACAAATAAAACTGTATTATATTATATATAATTATATATATAGATATATATAATATCATATTACAAATTAATATTGTGTGTGTATTAATATGGTATAATAGATCCAAACATGTGCCCAGGTGAGTTGGGCTCCTTCCCGGTTTAGTTTTTGAGGGTTACAGAATTGAATCCCCATGATCACCAATTATAAAAACATATTATATTGATGTATTTATAAAAAATATATATTATGTAATATATTAATATATATGTATTATATATATAGATATAGATATATCATATATACACATTATATATCTTTGTATAAATATATTCTATCAATTTATTTATTATAAATATATATTGGGTAATATACAAATATATATTGGGTAATTTGTAAATATATATGTATTTAATAAATATATATACATTTATAAAAACATATTACACAAATTTATTTATAATAAATATATATTATGTAACATATATATATATATGTAGTTAATATATATATATATATGTTTAAATAAATATATTTTGTTAATGTATAAATAAGTACATTTATGTAAATATATTAAATATACACATTATATACAATTATATAAATATATTATATAAATGTATAATATTTAGAAATACATTTTAAAAACACTATATATATAAATTTATATATAAATATACTTTATATACTGTATTAATATTGCCTTTGTGTGTGTGTATTTTTATACATAAATAAAAATATGTTTATAAATATTTTTATTTGTGTGTGTTTATGATATATATAAACATAAAATAATGATATTATATATATATATATATATTATTTACTATAATCATATATATATATATACATATTATATTGTATGTTATACCTACCAGACAAGTCCAGTCAGAGGCTAAAACCCCTAACCATTTATTAAATGAAAAGAAAAAGTACACCAAGGAGATGGATAAGGGAGAACACCTTTCCCATATCCAAAAAACAATCCCAACTAGATAGAGAACTACATATCATAAAAGTCACACCCCTCAGCACCACCATATTAAGGTTACTCATCCGCAGTAGCCGACTCCCACTCTGAATGCAATTCGTACAGCTTCAGAAGACCGACTTATTGATTTTTCAATTTCAATTGCTTCAAAGATAGTTGTTTCTTACCAAGTTTCTTTTTAACTCGACCCATTTTAAGACCAAGGTCATCCCCCATTTTCTTGGAGGAGGACCTGGTAGTCATCGGCTTCTGTAAGCTAGAGTAATCCTTTTGCGTACTTCTATTTGATGGAGCGGTCACAAACCCTTCACTTTCAGACATCATATTGATTCCACCTTGCACAATATCACTGTAGGAATACCTGAAAATTCCACTAAAATTTTCTTTATAACTGTTTGGGACATCCCCCCATTTCCTCGGGACATGCACAGAGGCATAACTTCTACATCCATCCTTCACTCCCTACATTGCTCCCTCTGAAACATTACCTCCCATTTGGGATAGGCTGTTAGAATCAATCGACACTAACCATTGGAAGTACACCTCATTGCCATGTAATTCTTGGGACTCCTTCCTCATTACATCATAAACAAACACTACAGGACAAATGGGGATGATGGCGTCATCCTTAATGGTAATGATGGCATCTTCTTGATTTTGAGTACCACTGAGAAATGAGACCATCACCTCACACTAAGACACACTAGCAACCACCAGGGAAGATTCTTCAAGGGCCAGATGTAGGACCTCGGGACACCCTGAGAGGGGAGGGGTGAATCAGGGTGGAAACTTTTTCTTCTTAAAGTTGTGGATCTTGTTCCCACGTTGGTAGGAACTACTTAAACCTGTATGATGGATATGATCAGCAATTAAACATTCACATGTAGAGACAGATGACACAGCTATTTTTACTTGGTTCACCACTGAGGGCTACGTCCAAGGAGTATACACCGACAGGTTGCCGGTCGTACCTAAATCAACTATGCTTCACTAGCTGCGGATACAAATGTTCGGGTACAGACACTCTGTCCCAGGCTCACTGCCTTTACAATTGTTTAGGGATATCTCACTGCGTCCCTCGGGTCACTCCCGTTGACTCCCCCTGGCTCACTGCCGTTGGTGAAGTCTCACTCAGTTTATAGACGTGAAGGTCTCTTCAATAGATATGCATTGAAGTCTTTGTCTCCTGTTCAGCATGAGACTTTGCTTGCATCAGAGTCCTGAGTTGATGATCTTTTGAAATAAATATTCTACTTCAGTGCAATACCTGAATGCACTAAATCTCCTTCTCTTCCTTCAATTCCCAGTTCTGACACCTGAGTGTATCGATATATTTCTCTCTCTGTGCAGATCAGATTTTGGTTGCACGATCGTTCTTCTTCTCTTCGCAAAGTAGATTTGAGAGTGCTAATCACCTGTCAAAAGGCCTGCGGGACCCCCAAATTTTCCGCGCACCCTTCCCGGGGGCTTGCGCGTAAAATTCAAACCCTGCGCGTAAAAATAACTTTTGTCGCGTAAAAGGCTTTTCGCGCTACTCTTCTTTTTCGCGCAAAACTTCCCTTTTTCGCGCAACGCCTTCTTTTTCGCGCAACCCTCTGTACCTTAATTTTTCCGCGCGCCGGAGCTCAGGATTTGTCTAAGTGTCGAGCCTCTCCGAATGAGAGGGGTTCACCTCATATTTATAGACGTTTTTGATCCTGCGCGTAAAACCCCCCTTCTTGCGCGTTAAACTGTCTCTCAGTTCTTTGAATTACGCGCACCTTCCTTTTAATCTCGCGTAGCACCTTGGTTTTTCGCGCATCTTATTACTTCTCTATTTATCATCATTTAGAACATGAATCCTCTCGTGCGCGTAAAACTTCAAACCCACATTTCGCGCACAGCCAACTTTACGCGAAGCAGTTCGATTTTTCCGCGCACAAGGTGCGAACATCTCTGATTTTTCGCGCGCCTCTTGCCTTTGCCGATTTTCAGTATTTCTGATTCGATACGATGATTGCGCGAAAAATTCACCCAGCTATTCTGCGCACAACATTTTTCGCGCACATTCCCATTTTTCCGCGCACAGCTCTGGTTTTTCGCGCAGCCCATGCCTTTACCATTTTTCAACGTTCTGATTCTGAAACACTGTTTGCGCGAAAAACTATTTCGCGCATCCCGCTGTTTTCCGCGCCCAACTTAAATATTTCGCGCAAGCCTCTTAAATTCCGCGCACCACTTCCTCTTTGTGCGCACCTCCTTTTGCAGACAATCCATGTCTTCATTTTCCGATTTTGAGGCCCTGAAATTTGGCAAACACTGGAAAACAGCGCCACCTTGTATCTGCTCTTTTTGTACCGCCTCCAGATCATCCATTCCTCTGTCGATGTTCTTGAATAAACCATAGGTCGTTGGCCACAACTCTTGAACTCGACATGTCACCAGGGAATCTCCTTTGTCAACAAATTTGTATGTCGTTTGTTTGCTTTGTCGACAAGCACGATCACCTCAACAACACTTCTTCTCGGTGATCTGTATCCTTCAGCAATTCTTTTGCTTTTATCACAAACTCCACCATTGTGATATGTATTCTTTGAAGGAACAACTTTAGTACCATCATCTTCTATGACAGCGTGATGTGCATGGCCATTTCATAAGTCAGCACATTGGCACATTGCCTCCTTCATCAACCGTCATAGAAGTCTCTAGCATGGTTCTCACGCAATCATGAGTAATTGCATGGTCTTCATCAAAACCCATTGTTATCATGCAATAATGAGGAATTGCATGGTCTTCATGAAAGCCCATGGCCTTCATCCAAAAACACCATCCTGCCTTAATCATCCTTGGATGGATTACTCCTCACAATATTCATTGTTTTAAACAATGTATCACCTTTGACACATGTTCTTTGAACTTACGAACAGTACAACAATCATCTGAATCACCACTCCTCTACTTCATCGGAGTATTTCATGACCACCTTCATTTTGATCTGCATTGACAACTATTGACAACAAATACAACCTTATACACAGAGTGGTTCCAACACCAGATAGGATATAGTCACCTCACCAGCGGTTTCATATCTTCCAACAATATCAATTTTTTTAAAAAATAAGGATGATTTAACATAAGAAGATATTTTCAAATTTTTACATAGACACTGAATTTTTGAAAAAATATTTTTAAAAAACAGAGGGGGTTATAATTACTGCTAAAAAACCATCAATAATTGTTTTACCGTATGAAATCATAAAAAAAAGTCAAGGTCGATTTTGGAGGTGTCTCATAAACACACTTAATATTTTTATAGAGGGTTAAGACCACTATCTATGAAAAAAATAATCCACTAAAAATGAACCATTTTTTATAGCGAAATTATTTAAATATTTTTTTAAAAATATAAATATAGTATTTAAATACAATATATAAGTAATGCTTGAGGCTAGTTTTCGGTTGAGGGAATGCCTACTTAGATGTCATGTAATGAGTTCACATGGACCTCCCCTGATGTTGACTGCACATTTGAGGCCAAAGAATCAGACTCAACATTGGTGGTGGATGAATTGTAGAACAGATCTAGAATTGTACCATATAAAATTATTCCTTATTGTATTGAATGTATAAATGTCTCTTCAGATATCTTACTGAACGTAACACATGACTATAAGGAGGCTAACATGGTGGGAGACATGCATTCAAAAAAATAGAAATTGTGTAAAGGAGCTCATGGTGTTCTTTTTTACCCAACACTTTTGAACACCCTTAGTGGATTCAAATATGAGGGGTGAAATCCAAACCCTTTTTTGTAAACATTCTTTGAAATGCTTTGATTTGACTTTTTAATTAATTTTTGGAGGAGCGAGAAGGCTTGGTCATGAACCTATTTGGATTAAACAATTTATAACTAAATATATATAAATATTTATGTAAATTCACTAAATTAAAATATTTATTATATGTAAATGTATTATATGAATACATTTTAGAATAATGGTGCTCATGAGCTCCTTGGTTTAGAGATTGAATGGATATTTATCACCATTCTTCAAAATTTTCCACTATTTTCGATTTTGTGAATGGATTGATATAAAAAATCCATATGAAATGCCCAATGAGATCTTGAACATGAACAAATATAGAGGTGGATGTGAAGATACGAAGGACACGACTATGAAATCTATTATCTTAAAGGGGTCCGGTTTTGTTAAAATATCTAATCCTTAGGTGGGAGGTAAGGGTTTCTCCTTTGCCGAGTCATTGAAAATAATGGTTGGTTTTAAAATAATCTCAGATAAACAATGGGATTCTATTATCAGAAGGTCTTTGGAGGCCATCTTCACTATATTTACAGACCTAGATTCTTTGAAAGAAAGGTAAGGTCTTTGTAAATTTTCTTTAATTTGGGGTACCATCTTGGAAAATTGAGTTAATACATAGAGTAACATAAAGATAAAAGTGAATATAAATTTTATATGGGGATTTAGTTATTGAGAACTAATCTTGATTGGAAAGAGGTATTTTTCATCTTATATGAGAAAAATAGGAATCTTACAATGGAGTCTATAATTTTGAAAAAACCAACTTTAAACCAGGGGATTTCATTATTTTGAGTGGGATACAAACATCAATCCCTATTCTTAGAGTCCAAACACATATTGGATATATATTTCACTTTATGGATTGCGTTTGGCTTTTTGGTACCCTAAAATTCTCACTGATTTAGCTACTTGCATCCAAAATTCCTCCCATAAGGGATGAACATAATGCATAAGGGGAATTGGTTCAACATTCAAGAATCTTGGATGTGGCCAACATTGATTCAAACCTAACTGACATAATTTTACTCAATTATAATGGTACTAATATTGATGTAGGTATTAAATATAAATATTTTTCACACTATTTTACAATTTTTTCATGATTATGGAACTCCCTATCATGAATGACAGGGTGGTGCAGGAGGATTAATAAGGGTAGGGAAGATTTTTTTGAAAA
This sequence comes from Viscum album, assembly GCA_963277665.1. Taxonomy (NCBI): domain Eukaryota; kingdom Viridiplantae; phylum Streptophyta; class Magnoliopsida; order Santalales; family Viscaceae; genus Viscum; species Viscum album. Next base: position 582,071,819 of record OY728150.1, on the reverse strand, counting down.
CAAATATACAGATCTAAAGGGAAAATATAAGGTCCTAGACTTAAGACATTACATACTCTTGAATTTAGTTAATAATTCACATTGAGTATCTTTTCATGTTTTGAGATTTAGATAATTAAGTCATAACTTATACATAGTAACTTGAATATTACAAGTAGTCACTTCTACTCAGTTTCCATTTTTTAATAAAATAAATACTCTTAAAAGAAAACAAGAATTATTTTCTTGATTTAAATATTCTTGGATTATTTCTTTCTCTTACCTTTCCTTATATCGTGTGAAAAACATTTCAAAAACTTGGGATGATCATAAAATGATCAGTAAGGGTTATAAAATAAGGAAAGAAAACATGAGTAAAAAAATACATACAATCAATGAAATCATAATTTTCAATCAAAAAACATAATATATTTAACATACCACATGAAATCATAATATTTATGAATAAGATATATAAATCATAAATCATAAAGATAACTTGCGTTATCCATGTCATACTTACATTGTAGCTTTCATAGATACATACAGAGTTACGTTTGGAATACCCATCATAGTATATCCCCTAAATCACTTTGGATAAATGTTAAAGTTTACCTCTATAATGTTACCCAATGAAATGGAGAGCTATCTTGGGCTCACCCGCCCTAGGTTGATCACGGAACTACCTGTATACGTAAACAATGCCCAAAAACGTTAACATATTCATAAAACATAAAACAAACCTAATGTATAGACAACATTTCCATATTTAAATCACAATATATCATTTAAATATATTGATATAACCAATTCATTATCAAAACTGTCACGACCCATCCTGGTGGGCCCTGATCCGCAACTCCCCATGCCCGCCTCCAATAGGCCAGGGGCTGGTGACTAGCACCGAGTATGCATGCTACTAACATGGGAGGAATTTCCTATAAACCTGTACACACGCACACACATCTCCCAACCCACCAAGATGAAAAGTAAAAACTACTAAAGATGGAAAAAGCATGTATACACTAAAAACCCAACCAACAGAGTATGAAAGGGAAGTAAAGTACTGTAAAGTAAAACCCTGGGCCAAAAGTACAAGCCCACCAAAATAAAGTCTGCAACAAGTCCAACTTGCAGAGAAAGGTACTGGGACTGCAACCCATCGCCGAAGGAACACACCTTGGCCTGTATGATCTCACTGAGCACCGTCTGGTCCTGGTCCTCCAAGAATCCTGTCAAAGGCTCGCTCCTATGCACAAGACACGACAGGTGCGGGAAAATCCCATGCAGGGGTGAGTATAAAAATACCCAGTTGGACACCCCGAAACCACAAAGGAAATACAACAGAGAAAAAATACCACAAAGAAAGGTACAGTAAGCTCTACCCAGTATATGTCTACGGAACATATAACAAGAATTTCTAGATATACTCATACACAAACGACCTTCGCGATACTTCCATTAGGATCCAGCTTGATGATTCTACTAAGCATACCATCGGGAGAATGCACTCCTAGGTCTGGAGAGAGAGAGAGACATAAAGTACTCATTCTGGGAGAACACACTTCACAAGTACCTTTGGAATAGGATGCTCAGATGAGGATCATATCCAAGTCATGGGGTGATTCTGATAACTCAGTCTGAGCTAATCCGCTAGGCAGAGGATCGGCGCCTAGGTAATGTAGGTCACGTCGATACCAAGAACTCTACCTAGGGTACTAGGAATGAATAAAGGATTCAGTTCTAAGTCTCGCAGATGGGATTCCAATAACTCTATTTAGGGAGTCCTGCTGAAGGGATCATACTTCTGTATATTAGGAAATGATACCAGAAATCTTCAGGAGAAAGGCCAAGGGTACGAACCCTAAGAAGGCTAGTCCAAGTTAGGGAAGACAAGTGGCCCAAGCCATGAATAAATGGTTACACGACATGTAGTATGGTTACACACCGTGTTCCTTGACCCCAGGTACTGCCCGTGTAAATGGCCCGTGTTCTTCGTTCAAGCCATGAAAAACCAGACTACACAGCGTATAGTAAAGTACATGCCATGTTCCTTAACACTGGGTACTGCCCGTGTAAACGGCCCATGTCCTTCAGCTTGTTGGATAGAAAAAAACAACTACACGGTGTGTAGAAGAAATCACACACCGTGTTTGAGCACCCGAGCTTGCTCCGTGTATGCTGGCCATGTGCCCGTACACGGTCTCTGCCCGTGTCCGTGTTGCCTACCCGTGTACAAGTACACGGGGTATCCCGTGTATCTGGCCGGGTCTGGCTGGGGACGGGTATACAAGGCGTGTCCCTGGCCGTGTACCCTTCCTATGCCCGTGTACTCTTGGAGTACACGTCGGGTAACCCTACCGACGAACACACGCCGTGTAGCCCATACTACACGGCGTGTAGTCGGGAAATTTATAGAAGTATCATCTTCCTCCGCATGCCTCAGATGATCCTCCAGACTTCGATTCAACCGTCTTTTTACCGCGAAACTCAAGATGTTGGGTCGCTTCGTCATCGTGATGCCGAATCCATGAGTTTCGGGCATTCAATCAGCTCCAAAATCCAATTCCGGTCACCTGTGCGGAAATCGTTCGAAGAACGATTTCTTCCAATCCACTTCGATCCGTCCGTCTCCACCACATCCGCACCTCTGTAGGGTCATACCGATGCCAGATCTTCAATTTGGGACTGTTGCATCGCACAACGGGTGTGCAACGGTCCGTTGTTCCTCGTCCCGTGAAAAATGTGAGGAACACTCATGACGAACATGATAAATTTGTGGAAGAGACACACACAAATCGAGAGGGATGAACCTCGATCTATGTTCGTGTTGATCTTGGTCCGTCACCATTAGAAGGTTGAACGAAACCAAACAATAACAAGAATCAAATCCCCAAAATCCCCGCAAAAGCCCATCCCACAAGAACGATCGATCTGCGGGATAATCTGTTCATGGATTAGTCCGGGTTTGTCATAGAAATCAAAAATGGGGAAGAATAAATTCACAACGACATCCTACCTGGATCCCGACGTTCGTTGGAAAAGATATGGTTGCCGTGTCGTCGTCGCCGACGAAATCCGTCAAGAATGTCGCCGCCGCATTGGGGGTTTCCTCCAGATCTTTCCCAGAGCCTCCAGGGGAAAATCAGGGTTATGGGGATTGTAACCTTGATACCCTGCGTAATCTCTATTTAAAATATAAGATATATTTGATGTAACAGGGTTTAAAAAAAATATTTTAATAAAATATTTTATTACTGTTGCGTCCAAGAACCAGATTTCACCACCGACCTGCGCTGGCCGATGTTAGGCCTCACCTTAGGTAAAATTGTTGTTCTGAATGCAACGGTGCCCTCATATTTCTGATCCGAGAACCTGTTTGGGAGTTATTACACTTTTTCAGGAAAACCACACGCACGCGTAATTTAATTATTAAATTAAATTCAAACATTTGTTCCGGGCTCACTGGGCCTCGGAACTGCATGCCGTCTCAGAGCCTGGTCTCGAATTAATTCCCATATAATATTAAAATAATACATGGAAAAATCTAGGACATTACATCACACCCACATTAGGGATTTTACGTCCCCGAAAATCCAAAACAAGGGCTACTCAAAAAGATGTGGGTACTGCATGCGAATCTGAGCCTCCCGCTCCCACGAGCTCTCCTGGAGATTCCCGTGATGCCACCAGACATGCACCAAGGGAATAGATCATCCACAAAGGATGTTCTCCTGCCGATCCTCGATCTCCACTAGGTACTCAGCAAAGGTCGCGCCATCGTCGATGTCCATCCCACCCCAGTCAATGACGTGCGATGGATCATGCACGTACCTCCGTAGCTGCGACACATGGAAGACGTTGTGTACCTGATACATCTGAGAAGGTAGAGCCAAGAGATATGCCACCTCACTAACTCTACTCATAATCTGAAAAGGGCCAACGAACCTCGGAGATAGCTTGCCGCCTCGGCCAAATCTCCGCAATCCCCGTTGAGGTGAGACCCGAAGGAACACATGGTCTCCTTCCTCGAAATCCAAGGGCCTCTGTCTCCGGTCGGCATAAGACTTTTTCCGACTCTATGCAGTCTTCATCCGCTCCTGGATGACCTGCACCTTCTCTATAGTAGCTCTCACCATCTCTGGGCCCATGAGTGCTGACTCTCCTGGGTCAGTCCAGCAAAGTGGAGACCTGTAAGGTCGCTTGTATAGAGTCTCAAATGGTGCCATACCAATCGTGGAATGATAACTGTTGTTATAAGTAAATTCCACCAGTGGTAGGTGATCCTCCCAGCTATGACCGAAGTCAAGTATGCAAGCTCGTAGCATATCCTCCAGGACCTGGATGGTCCGCTCTGTGTGACCATCAGTTTGGGGATGAAACGATGTTCTCATGCGTAACTGGGACCCAAAAGCTTCCTGTAATCCCTTCCACAACAGGGATATGAAACGAGAATCATGATCTAACATGATCATGGATTGTACTCCATGAAGTCAGACTATATTCTGCATGTAGAGGCATCCCAATCTCTCTACTGAACTCTGCTCCCATATGGCTAGGAAGTGGGCCGACTTGGTGAGTCGATCAACGATCACCCAGATGGCATCATGTCCCCTGGACGTACGTGGTAAACCAGTCCTGAAGTCCATGGATATTCCATCCCACTTCCACTCTGGCACCTCAAGGGGCTGAGCCAAACCTGCTGGAACCTGGTGCTCAGCCTTTACTTGCTGACAAGTAAGGCACCGAGAAACAAACTCTGCCACACTCTTCTTAATTCCTGGCCACCAGAACTGATGTCGGAGGTCCTGATACATCTTTTCCATGCCAGGATGTACTGAAAAAGGGGATGTATCAAACTCCCTCATAACCTGCTCCCATAACGTCATTGGTACTACCGTGTGCCCTCTGAAAAGGACAACGTTCTCCCCACCTTCTGAATATCCATCAGCAGCATCACCTGTGGATATCTGAGCATGTAGAGTCTCATAGCTATCATCCTCGCGCTATGATTCCTTGACTTGCTATAAGTGTGTAGGGGTAACAACAATCTACTGAAGGTAAGCTCCCTCATCTCCATCTACGAAGGACAACTATAAAGTGGCCAACTGCCTTGTCACCTCATTCAGCAACTGTGAACTGGATTTCCTGCTGAGAGCATCTGCCACCACGTTCCCCTTACCAGGAGTATAAACGATCTCAAAGTCGTAATCATGGAGGAACTCAAGACATCGCCTCTGTCTCAAATTCAGATCCTTTTGAGAAAATATATATCTAATACTCTTGTGATCAGAGTAGACGGTAAACCTCTCACCCATCAGGTAATGCCACTACATCTTCAATGCAAAGACTACTGCTGCCAACTCAAGATCATGGGTCACGTAGTTCTTATCGTGTGTTCTCAATTGACGTGAGCCATAGGCAATCACTGCTTGCCTCTGCATCAAGACACAACCAAGCCCAGTTCCTGATGCGTCACAGAACACTATGTACATGACACCCTCCTCCGGTAATCTCAAGATCGGGGCGCTCTTCAGACTCTATCTCAACTGTTGGAAAGGATGCTGGCATCTCTCGGTCCACACAAAAGGCTGTCCCTTTAGGGTCAAAGCTGTCATGGGTGCTGCAATCCTGGATAAGTCATGGATGAATCTCCGATAGTAGCCTGCCAACCCAAGGAAACTTCACACCTCCGTCACGCTCCGGGGTGGATCCCATGCTAGTACTGCCTCCACCTTTCATGGGTCCACTACTACACCATCTTTTAAGATAATGTGACCCATAAAGTGGACCTCCTATAACCATAACTGACACTTCGAGAGTTTCCCATACAACGGGTTCTCTCAGAGTGTGTCCAGAACCATCCTTTGGTGTCTCGCGTGCTCCTCTTCAGACACCAAGTACACAAGGATATCATCGATGAAGACCACTACAAACTAGTCTAGATAGGGCTGAAAGATCCGGTTCATGAGTCCCATGAACACTGCCGGGGAGTTCGTCACGCCGAAGGGCATCACCAAGTACTCATAGTGACCGTAGCGACATCTGAAATCCGTATTCGGTATATCCTCCTTCCATACTCACAAATGGTGATAGCCTGATCATAGATCAACCTTCGAGAACCATTGTGCCCCTATCAACTAGTCGAAGAGGTCATCGATCCTCGGTAGTGGATACCGGTTCTTCACGGTCACCTGATTTAAGAGCCGGTAATCCACACACAACCTCAAGATCCCATCCGCCTTCTTGGCAAACAACATTGGGGTGGCCCAGGGTGAAACACTGGGTCTAAAAAATCCCTTCTTCTACAAGTTGTCCAGCGACATCCTCAGCTCACGAAGCTCTATAGGAGCCATCCGATAAGCCGATGCTGATATCAGGGTCGTCCCAGGTTGCGACTCAATGCAAAAATCTATCTCTCGATGGGGAGGTAGCCCAGGGACATCCTCCGGAAAGACGTCCTCATACTCAGCCACCATTGCTAGAAACTGGAAACTCGTAACATCTACCGCACAAAGGGATAGGCTAGCCAACTGATGTGAAATCGGTTGTGCCCGCCTATGCACGACTCTATCCTATGCTTCCTGGGTCTCTCTTTCACCGAAAAAAGAGAACCTCATCCCATCACTACGGACACACCGCACCCTTCACCTAAAACAATCAATCTGGGAATGAACTGTGGATAGCCAATCCATACCAAGAATGACATCATAAGGCCTCGACGCTACCACCAAGAGGTTCCAACCGAAAATCTCGCCTCCAAGGGTCAGGTCACACTGCCTGCAAAGGTGTGTGATCTCTGAATCTTCTCCAGTCGGTGTTTCCAAGCATAAGGGTCGAGTCAATGGCTCAACTAGAATCTCAAGGTCACGAACAAGATAAGAAGACAGAAAGGAATGACTAGCACCTGTGTCTATCAATACGGCAGCCAAAGTAGAAAAGACACATATAGTACCACTAATCATTCCGGGAGTAACTGGGTCATAAGCCTCTACTGCCTGCAGCTACCCCTGCCTCTGTCCACCAGCTCCCTGAGCCTAGGGCAGACCTCTTGGGGGTGGTGGTGGTAAAGGGTAGAAATGATGACCACCTCCAGATGCTCTACCATCTCCTCTTCCACGTCCGCCTCCTCGCGGATCTGCCTGCTCCACACATTGCCTATGCCTCGGTGGTCCATCCACTGCTCCCGTGTCAGTAGTACAGAGGGTCGGACAATCTCGAGCGAGATGTACCCTGCCATCACATGAGTAACATAGCCTCTCTCGAGGTTGGATGGATGTGCCTTGTGAACCATGTACTGTCGATCCCCTGTCCTGGGATCTCCTCTGGAAACGTCTCCCATGCCTAGGTCCCTGACATCGGCTCCCTGCCGCTGAGGTCTCTACTCCAGCTCGCCCACTACTGAAAACTGTCGGTTGTCCCTGCTCTGCTAGGAAGCTCTCGACCACCAAAGCCCACTCGAGCAACCCATCATAAGTAGGAATGCTAACAGGGATGATGGTATCTCATATATCTCTACGCAAGACCCTCTCAAAATTCTGACACTACTGGAAATTCGGGCTATATCCACGGTTCTAAACCATGGCTATAGGCCCTAAAACCGTGGCTAAGTTTGGCGTGGCTATAGGCCTTGACCTATAGCCACAGTTCCAAACCGTGGCTTTAACACTATAGCCATGGTTGCAACCGTGGCTATAGGTATATAGCCACAGTTACAACCGTGGCTATACTAAAGGCCGTACAGACTTAATTGCCACGGTTTAAAACCGTGGCATTATATCTATAGCCACAGTTAATAACCATGGAAATAAACCAATAGCCACGGTTTAAAACATGGCTATAGGGTGTCCAAATCCATAAATAAATACCCACCCACCCCCCAACCCCCCCAACCCCCCCCCCCCCCCCCCGACACCCCCTGGGCACCCCCTCGACATCCCCTAGACACCCCCTGGACACCCCCTGCCACCCCCCTGCCACCCCCTGCCACCCCCTGCCACCCCCTGCTAGTCCCCCCTACCCCTGCTAGTCCCCCCTACCCCCTGCTAGTCCCCCCTTCCACCCCCTTCTTATCCCCCTGCCAGCCCCCCTGCCCCCTGCTTGTCCCCCTGCCAGCCCCCCTCCCCCTGCCTGGACACCCCTCCCCCCTGCTGGACACCCCTCCCCCCCTGCTGGACACCCCTCCCCCCTGCTGGACACCCCTACCCCCCCTGCTGGACACCCGTCCCCCATGTTGGAAACCCCGCCCCCCTACTGGACAGCCCTCCCCCCTGCTGGACAACCCTCCCCCCCCGTGCTGGACATCCCCTCCCCCCCTGCTGGACAGCCCCTCCCCATGCATGGACACCCCCCCTGCTGGACAACCCCTCCCCCTGCCTGGACACCCCTCCCCCCTGCCTGGACACCCATCCCCCACTGCCACCCCCTGCTTGTCCCCCTTCCTTTCCCCCCTGCCCCATGCTAGTCCCCCCTGCCACCCCCTGCCCCCTGCTAGTTCCCCCCCTGCCACCCCCTGCTTGCCCCTGCCAGCCAGCCCCCCTGCCCCCTTCCAGTCCCCCCTGCCACCCCCTACCGGTCCCCCTGCTAGTCCCCCCTGCCACCCCCCTGCTTGTCCCTCTACCAGCCCCCCTGCCCCCTGCTTGTCCCCCTGCCAGCCCCCCCTCCCCCTGCCTGGACACCCCTCCCCCCTGCCTGGACACCCCCCTGCTGGACACCCCTCCCCCCTGCTGGACACCCCTCCCCCCTGCTGGACAGCCCTCCCCCCCCGTGCTGGACAACCCCTCCCCCCCTGCTGGACAGCCCCTCCCCCTGCCTGGACACCCCTCCCCCCTTACTGGACAGCCCCGCCCCCTGCCTGGACACCCCTCCCCCTGCCTGGACACCCCTCCCCCCTTCCACCCCTTGTTTGTCCCCCTGCCTTTCCCCCCCTGCCCCATGCTCGTCCCCCATGCCACCCCCTGCCAGCCCCACCCCCCTGCCCCCTACCCCCTGCTAGTTCCCCCCTTCCACCCCCTGCTTGCCCCCCTGCCAGCCAGCCCCCCTGCCAGCCCCCCCTGCCACCCCCTGCCGGTCCCCCTGCTAGTCCCCCTGCCAGCCCCCCTGCCCCCTGCCAACCCCCCTGCCCCCTGCTAGTCCCCCTGCCCTCTGCTAGGCCCCCTGCCCCCTCCTAGTCCCCCTGCCCCCTGCTAGGCCCCCTACCCCCTGCTAGGCCCCCTGTCAGTCCCCTGGTATTCCCCCTGCCCCCTGATCTGATAACCAAGTTTATCAGATCTGATAACCACAACATATTCAGCACCGCGGCGTGACCGTGGGGTGACCACAGCGTGACCGCCGCAGGGTGTCGTTCTGGAGGAGTAGCAGCCGCAAGGTGTTGTCCTGGAGTAGGGCCAAATCACAGCGTGACCGCGGCGTGACCGCCGCGTGACCGCCACAGGGTGTCGTCTTGGAGGATTAACCGCCGCAGGGTTTCGTCCTGGAGCAGGGCCAAATCACGGCGTGACCGCAGCGTGACCGCCGCAGGGTGTCGTCCTGGAGAAGTAACCACCGCAGGGTGTCATCCTGGAGTAGGGCCAAATCACGGCGTGCCCGCGGCATGACCGCGGTGTGACCTCCACTGGGTGTCGTCCTGGAGGTGTAACTGCCGCAGGGTGTCATCCTGGAGCAGGGCCAAATCACGGCGTGACGGCGGCGTGACCGCGGCATGACCGCGGCGTGACCGCGGCGTGACCGCAGCGTGACCGCGACGTGACCACAGCGTGACCACAACGTGTTGGCCCGGTCCAACAACATCCGCGGGGCAACATCTTCCACTTAGTTTCAAATAGGATGATATGGATGGCATGAGAGGATGTTTTCTCAGAAGATTTAAAGAAATGAATGCTAATCTGTGATGACTAGAGGATTGGATGGCCCATGATATACCTAATTCGGTGAGGTTTGGAGATCTAGAAATGTGTAGGAATACCTAGAAGAATACCCCATGGGATCAGGAAAATCACAGTTAGAGGGACTCTACCTCAACCTCAAGGCGCGTTTGCTTTTGACGACGACAACTCAAATATTCCTTTTTTCCGCTTGCATGCATATGCAACTTAACATATATTTAAGGACACCTAGCCCCCATGTACATATTTTAATGGCCAAATATGCACAAGGGGGGCCTTAGATATATGTTTATACTTGAATATACCCCTTTATACTTTCACGCGTATGCATTTTTCATATCTATATATAAGCACACATAGCCCCAATATATATATTCATACTGCCATGAGTGAATATATATAAAGGGGGAACTTATAAGAGTATATAATCTACATATAATAAATGTGATGCGACAGGCTCATTTCTCCCTACATTGATATGTTTATATAATCTCAATTGAGCAAGATCATTAATAAACCTACTAAGATAATCTTCAACAAGGGCTAAAAGAATTCATGAGAGTGGATCTCCTTGCCTCACTCCTCTTGTGCCCTGAAAATACCCTCTTGGAGTCCCATTAATTAAAATGGAAAGCCTTGCCGATGAGTGGATAGAATTAATTAACCTTGTAAAAGTGTATGAAAAAACATATCTCTTGAGAATGTTGAGCAGGAAGCTCCATTTAAGAGTGTCAAAATCCTTAGAGATATCAATCTTCAGATCAAAGTTCCCTTCCTTCGCCATCCTCTTCATGATATTTACACTTTCTATGGCTGTGAATAGACAGTTCTGGATACATCTTCCAGGAATGAACCCATATTGATTTGGAGTGATAAGATCTTTGATGATTTCCCCCATCCTAGAAACCTTGATTTTATTGATGACCTTAGGGATAGTATTATCAAGTGCAACAGGCCTGAAGTTCTTAATTTCAACTTCATTTTCTTTTTTAGGAATCAAGACGGTGAAATTTGAGTTCATTCCATAGGGTAAATAAGCGTGAGTGAAGAAGTACCTTACTGCACTTACAAGGTATTCTTGTATGATATCCCAATAGGCCATGAAGAAGTGATTTATAAAACCATATGGTCTGGGAGCACTTTCCATGTTTAAGTAAAACCAGAACTTTTTGATTTCATCTTTGTCTTGTTCTTTGACAAGGTTACAATTATGATGATCGTCAATATAGGGGAGGATGTTTCCAACCATCATTGAAGTGGTTTCCTTCCAATCATCCATATAAAGGTTACAAAAATAATAAAACACTTCCTTAGATACATCATTTTTTGAGGTACAAAGATGGCCATTGATGCTAATAACATTGTTTCCAGCCTTGATTCTCTTCTCCCTATGGAGCTTGTGAAAAAATTTGAGTTCTTGCCCCCTTATTTCAACCATTTTACATTCAACCGATTCCTGTTCAGTCTTTATTTCACAGTCATAAGATCATACAATTTTGTATGGGACTGGATTTCCTCTATGAGGGGAAATTATGATCCTAATATTGGTTCTAGGTGCTGGAAAGGTGAGCCTCAACATTCTGAATCTCAATTTCAAGCTTTGAAAAGGAGTTCTTTATCCACTCTCTAAGGAGCCTCTTAGTGTGTTTTAATTTTCCAGTAATCCTCTATAATGGGCTGCCAATGGGAGTTGAATTACAAGCCTCTAAGATGATTTCTCTACATCCCTGAATGGTGACCCATCTATTGTTGAACTGAAAAGGGAGCGAAGTGACTCTTTCCACAGTCAAAAGTTCCATAATAATAGGGTTATGATCAGAGTGATGCTTGGGAAGAGTGTAGCCGAAGAGGCCCCTGGAAACACTCATGTCATCCATTTGAGTAAAGAATTTGTCAATCTTGATGGCTTGACTTCCATTTCATGTGTACCTAATCCAGGTGAACTCTACTCCGACAATTATGACTTCAACTAGGTTACATTGATCAATGTAGCCTAAGAATTACGCTGCTTCTATTCTGTTGAAGCTTGGCCTGGTTTTTCTCCAGGTGTGAGGACTGTATTGAAATCACCCATAATCACCCACTTGTGAGTTTCATTCCCAGAAATTGTTACAAGCTCATTCTATAAATCTCTTCTCCTGACATAAGATGTTTAAGCATACACAAGATAGACTTTGACTGTGTGGCCTAGGCTGTCAAAAGTAACGGTTATACTTTGGTTTCCCTGATTACATGCATCAATCTGAATGCATTCATGTTTGAACACCCATAAGTGATCCATATTGTCATTATGAGAGTTCTGAGAGACAATGTGGTACCCCAGAGTTCCCCATTTGAATGTATTCCATTTCTCAAATGTCATTTTGGGTTCTGCAATCCTAATAATTGTTGGTTTATTGGCCAATATAAAATGCCGAAGGGCCTTGGATGTAAGGGGATTCCCTGTCCCTTGAAAATTATAGTAGAAGAGCTTCATCATTTTAGGGCCTTGCCCCTAGTTGTAGGTCCTTCATCTTGTGACATGCTAACATGGCCTTTCCCATTTTTCTTTCTGCCTTTTTTCTTCTCTTCTTTTAGGTCCTCCTTTGCATCAGGTTGATCACTACCCTGTTCAGTGGGTTGGGGTTCCTCATATTCATCATTCTAGAGCTTTTCACGTATGGGAGTGAACCTGTTTTGAAAATGCAGAGGCGCAGATACTTGAGTGGTGATGATCTGCTTCCTGGCTGACTTGGATGAGGGAACCTGTAAAAAGGATTCCTCCCTGTCACAACCACTAGCATGCTGAATGGCATGATTTTTAGGTTTACCAGAACTATATAAATTCTCCATGAGGAATTGATGATGACCCCCCTTGTGACCTGCTACAGACAAATCTGCAGTTTCCATCTGCTACTTAGAATCAGTAGGTCTCCTTGGGATATTCATAGGCTGAGTTTCCTCTAAAAAGCCCTTTGTACTTGCCTTTGACTACTTATTTGTATGAGTAAGATTGCAGGGTACATGTGTCTCCTTCTCATTGATGGAGACTGGGCATTATTGAATGAAATTGTCCCTATCTTGTGAGTCCCTGACATGCATCTCCGGTTCCTGGGTCTCCTTGGCTAACGAATCTCCCACAGAGCCATCAGTGTGTGATCCCACAATATGATCTCCATGTGCCCCATATGGTTTGGATCCACCCTTTTTGATTTCATTAGGGACTTCATTAATGCAGGGAGGGTAGGAAGGTCCATCATTCCTAGAATCTCCCGGAAGGATAGTCTTTAAAATACCTATTCTTTCCTCCAACTGAGCAGATTTCCCATCATCGATAGACACAGATTGGATAGTATGAGAATCCTGCACATTCTTGGGATGCTCAGAGTGCGCATCCTTATTATGCTCAGGGTGGAAGTCACCAAAGAGAGAGGCAGTCCTATCTAAAGTCTCCCCCATGCCATGCATAATTATATCTGTCACAGTTCCATTTTCTGGCTTTTCCACATTAGAAGGGCCAGCAGCATTGTTACCAGTTATATTAGATGTGGGATCCATTCCTTTCTCCCTTCTACATTGGACAGCTTCATGCCCCTTCATATTTTAGTGGGATCACTCTCTGTCTCTGTTTCATTCAGATGTCATGTGGCCAAAAAACATGCATTTCATGCAAAACTTTGGCCTCCACTCATATTGTGTTGATAAATTGATAGTGTCATCTCTAGTTTTTAACACCACTTCCTCCACGAGAGTGTTAAAAATATCAATTTCCACCAATACCCTCACATAATTTCCATAACTTGGATTATCGGGCTGTTTGTCCATCCGAATTGGACAAGCACAAGCCCCAAGAGCACCAAAAACCCCAACACACCACAAGTCTCAAGGACACCAGGGATAATGAATAACTCGGGTGCTATCACAGCCCCAACCACCAATTAATAGGTTCAACCACATACCCATTAGGCCTATATCATGCATATATAATTCTTAATTTTTCTCTATCCCATTTTAAATTAACCATAATTTTCGATAATAAGAGATTAGTTAACTGAAATTTCAAGTACAATTTAAAGAGGAAATTCTTTTATAATTTTTACATGGAATTTTATTTTGTTTATTACACATAATAATCAATACAAGTGATCATGTAATTCACTTTTAACCATTCACTTCATCCATAAGTTTTCCATAACTGAGAATCAGTTAAATGAAATGTCAATTACAAGTTATAGAGGAAAACACCCTATAAGTTGTATTGGAATTTTATTTAGTTGAGACATCATAGTAATCAAGGTAATTAATCACATAAAATGATTTTATCCTTTTAGATGATTGGTTAAGTAAGATGCCACAAAACACATATATAGGAAAACACAATATAAATGGTTGTAGACACTTTAAATAACCGACTTATGTCACAATTTAGGTAATCAATCACAGGCATCATGAAAATTACATTTGACTCCTATATTCCTTATATTATGCATGAACACATGCGACATGAGTTCCAAATCCCATAAATCATAACCTCATAACCATGTGTGTTACTCGAGGTGAAATCGGATCAACAGTAATAGAAATCAACATAAACATCAATCCTATCCCTAGAAACACGAACTTTCCTCATATATGGGTTGTCCAGTCCCTAGAAAAGGTCTCATACCATGTCTTGAAAATATATTATCTCTTTTCTACCTTTCCCAAAAAGTAAAAAAACAATTCTTTGATACCATTTTGTAATGCCCCAACCTGGAAGCCATTATACCGGTGCTCCGGGCTAGTGCGCCACATGGCCTCAGGTGCACCTCCCCATACACCAGATGCTTTTGACTAGTAGTGCATGTCTATGTTGATATAGTGGGGAGATTATACCCACACATTAGAGAAAGATAATAAAAATAATAATATCAATTATATACACTATCCATATAAATAAATAGTGTAATGACAACTGGTCAGTGTCGATAAATAATCCAAATAACCCATTCTATAAAAAATAAATTTTATTAAACATGCATGGAAAGTTATACATCAATAATAAACCCTATACATTAGGGCTCAAGGGACAAGATAAAAAACTAAGGAAAACCCCATACACAGTCTCGAGTCTTGGTTCGGTCCCGAACTCCCATTCCCTATCCTAGTAACCAATAAATCAACAACATTGGGCACTTTCCCAAACCTATACATGCAATGAAATAGTGGTAGCTTCTCGAGTAACCAAAGTTCCATAGCGGCCTAAGCAGGGTGTGAGTACGAATTAGTAGGTCACAACCAACATTGTATCTAAAATAACCAGTTTATATAGAGGTGAATGTAAGAGTACTATAATTAACAATTTAAATTATTACAAAATAAATGAACCATACAAAACTCTAATCTCGGGCTCCACAATGACACCTGATGTCAGAACAACCTTTCTTAACCAGTTTTTGTGGTTCTCTAATCATGGTATACAATATGGATCAATTGTTTCCAAGGTACACTACCAATGAAACCATAGTAATAATAATATGAGTGAATCCATGTGTCTCAAGCAGGAATTACCTCCCAAAAAATGTCATGGGGAATCCAAGGGGTGACCCTTGGCATTTCACTGATCCTATCTACCGGTCTAAACTCAGGGAATTGTCCTTGACATTTATAAGTGTGACTTTATTGGAATCCATGGATCATGACCAAGGTATTCTACCCAAAAAAGATCAAGTCTAATATAGGAAGCTTGTCCTGTGACATTTAATAAGGGTTCTCTCTGCAAGAATCCATGGCATGAATCTGTGGTATTCAACAAGTAAAGATGTTACCTAATACTAAGGGGGTCCCACCCCAAAGCATTAATGGTAACAAATCTAAGTGGAATCCAATGGCTTGCTCAAGTCATTCTATATCATCGACTCTCAATGAATCAAAGGGTGTTATCACACCCCTGACATTCATTTGAGTCCCCTATTGGAATCTAGGGCTCACTCATGACATTCCACACCAATCAAGTCCATATGAAATCTATGGGATTTATCCAAGGGAATTCCTATAAAATCACCAATAAACAAAAAGAATAACATATAACTCATTCATTTAATTACTTCTTTACTTTTTAAGTAATCTCCTCTTGATTCAAAACATTAAATTCATTATTTAACAAAGTTACATTGTTACCATTCAATAATTTAATACCAAGGTCATATCATTATCTCTTTACTCATTTACATGGACTACATCAAGACCATATAAAACACCTTGAATCAATAGGTTACCAAGTAGTCACCTATTTAAAATTAAATAATTATTATTTTCAATCACAAAATCTAGGGTCCTATTCATGGACCATTCTACCAATTATTTATATTAGTCCAGTATCAACTTATAAATTCCAAATTTCATTTCAAGAACCAAGACAAGATTAAATTCCAATCCAAGGTTTTCGATGATTGTGA
Source organism: Viscum album (assembly GCA_963277665.1). Taxonomy (NCBI): domain Eukaryota; kingdom Viridiplantae; phylum Streptophyta; class Magnoliopsida; order Santalales; family Viscaceae; genus Viscum; species Viscum album. Next base: position 582,055,540 of record OY728150.1, on the reverse strand, counting down.
AATTACATTTCATTATCATCGATATAAAACATGGTTTCATTTTCAACCATTTAAATAAGACATACCCATTTTACATTAACAAGACAAGGCATCCAATATTCTTGCATTTCTATTCTTATAAGCTACGACATTCCAACAGGACAAACTAAGGTGAGGTTCCAAGTATAAAACTCCATTGGAACCTTCCAATACAATAGGTCTATAACACATTTAAAAAATGTATTTAATAGAGGAAAAATCATAACAAAAACATCTAAATAATTTCAAGGTCATCACTCAGCAACCAGTGAAACCACACAATTGATGCACTTTAAAAATTTAGAAAGACTGTGGGTTAAAATTTAGATATCACCTACCTTAGCCTTATAAGAGTTCACTTTCCCAATACCAAACTTCGGTTCCACCTAAAAAGGTAAAAATTGAGAAACCAAACAATATCCCTGGAAATATGGAATATTAGAAAAAATCAGAGGGTGTTCACTTGATAGCGATACAAAAGAAGAAAGTAAGAGGATTCATAGTCTTACCTCTATCTCTCTAATGCTTTAGGCAGAATAAGAAATGGACGTCGGATGAAGGAGATCCACCGTGGTGGATGAAAAAAAGGAAATCCCCTTTGGGGTGCTGCTACCGGTTGTGAGAGTGGTTCCAATCCTAAATAAGGGTTTAAAGGGATACCCCCATGTAAAATTATGGGGCTTCCCCCATTAAAATTATTCTAAGGAGGCCACCGACTAGATAGTGGTGTTCTAGAGACATGTTGCAGCCCCAGATTCTCTCAGACTCCTCCTGGGACACCTCCACCATGCATCCTACACCCTAAAAACCTTCGTTAAGATAAGTTACACAAGTGTCACGGGCTGAGAGTAGGCTCCACAAAATTTTAACTGGTGTGTACCTTCATAAAGGTGGGAGGGCGCGACGCGGAGGGCGCGACGAGGAGGGCGCGGCGAGGAGGGCGCGACGAGGAGGGCGTGGCGAGGAGGAGGGCACGACGAGGAGGGCATGACGAGGAGGAGGGCGCGGCAAGGAGGGCGTGGCGAGGAGGGTGCAGAGAGGAGGGTGCAGCGTGGAGGAGGCATCGGCGTGGAGGCGTCGGGGAGGGGGAGGGCGCGGTGAGGAGGAGGAATCGCGAGGGGGAGGAGAAGGAGCCCGATGGGTTTGAAAAAAAAAACGGTGCTGCTAGATATAGCCACAGATGACATAATTAACCGTGGCAGTATAAAAGATATAGCCACAGACCTATAAAACCGTGGCTATAGGTAAGTGGCTATAGCTCAGATTTGTAGTAGTGTGAGCTCTGAAGTACTTATATCGAACCATATCCATCGAGTACCACGAGAGGTCGGTGAACCTCGATGAATAGTCAGCCACCAACATGGTTCCCTACTGGTGCTGAAGAAGCTCATGTATGCATACTGCTCTCAGGGTAACCGATCAAAACTCATCTCTGAAGAGATGCTCAAACTCCGACCATGAAAGAGTCGTTTCGTCGTGAGTCTGGATGACCAAACTCCACCATCGCCCTACCGAGCCCTACAAAAGGCTCGCTGCTAGGATCACCATCTGGTCTGCTGGTGTCCTGACCAAACGGAAGAATCTGGCCACCACCTCAAACCATTCCTCTGCTGCCTGAGGGTCAGGCTCACCTCGAAACATGAGGCGTCTCTGTCTCTGAAACTCGTGGAGTTCGCTCAGCTTGCGCTCTTCCTCCACTGGTACAACGGACGCTAAACACTTCCCCACAGGTGGTGGAATAACTGGCACGCCACCTAGTGGTAGAACTGGGGGATCTGACCCCTGTATTGAAGCTTTATCACTGAGGGGGGCATCCTCATGATCGAGCTGCTAGATCCTAGAGAGTACGCGTCGCGGAGGCATCCTGTTTAAGAAAAAAGATGTATCACAGTCAGTGAGTATATCTAGAGAGCCGACTTAAGAAGGACATGGAAACCAAAACCCATTCCTATATGATGCATGTACCATTATTTTCCCCCATGCAACTAGGGTTTTCATGTTCTAAGTCGAAAAGAAAGTTATCAGAGTCCTGATGTATGGATACGTCGGCCGCTGAACCAACACTAGGGTCCCTGACCTGAGAGCCGAACTCGAAACACTTAACACTATTGCCCCAAACCAACTCACAGACTCTCGGTCCTAAGGTAGAACCAACCACCTCTGATACCACTCTGTCATGACCCATCCCGGTGGGGCCTAATCCGCAACTCCCCAAGACCACCTCCAATAGGCCTGGGGCTGGTGACTAGCACCGAGTAAGCATGCTACTATCATGGGAGGCATTGCCTATAAACCTGTACACATGCACACGCATCTCCAAGCCCACCAAGCTGAAAAGTAAAAACTACTAAAGATGGAAAAAAGCATGCATACGCTAAAAACCCAACCAACAGAGTACGACAGGGAGGTAAAGTACAATAAAGTAAAACCCTGGGCCAAAAGTACAAGCCCACTAAAAGAATGTCTGCAACAAGTCCAACCTATAGAGAAAGGTACTGGGAATGCGACCTATCGCCAAAGGAACACACCTTGTCCTGTCTGATCTCACTGATCACCATCCGGTCCTGGTCTGCCTAGAATCCTGTCAAAGGCTTGCCCTTCTGCAAAAGACACAACATGAGTGGGCAAGGTCCGTGCATGGGTGAGTATAACAATACCGAGTAGGACACCCTGAAACCACAAAGGAAATACAAAAGAGGAAAAATACCACAAAGAAAGGTACAGTCAACTCAACACAGTATATGTCTACAGAAAATATAACAAGAATATCTAGATATACTCATACATAAACGACCTTCGCGATACCGCCACTAGGATCCAGCTCAAAGATTCCACTAAGCATACCATTGGGAGAACACACTCATAGGACTGGAGAGAGAGACACATGAAGTTCTCATTCTAGGAGAACACACTCCACAAGTACCTTGGGAACAGGATGCTCAGATGAGGATCACATCCAAGTCATGGGGTGATTCCGACAACTCAGTCTGAGCTAATCCGCTAGGCATAGGATTGGCACCCGGGTATGGTAGGTCACGTTGATACCAATAACTCTACCTAGGGTACCATGAATGAATAGAGGATCCAGATCTAAGTCTCATAGAGGGGATTCCAAAAACTCTATTCGGGAAGTCCGACTGAAGGGATCATACTCTTGTATATTAGGAAATGATACCGGAAACATTCACCAAGTCACGGAAGAATAGTGGCCCAAGCCATGAAGAAAAGGTTACATGGAGTGTAGTATGGTTACACGCTGTGTTCCTTGACCCTGGGTACTTCCTGTGTAAACAGCCCATGTACTTCGTTCATGTCATGCAAAACCAAACTACACGGCGTGTAGTAAATTATACGCCGTGTTCCTTGACACTAGGTATTGCCCGTGTAAACGGCCCGTGTCCTTTGGCTTGTCAGATAGAAAAAAAAACAACTAAACGATGTGTAGAAGAAATCACACACCATGTTCGAGCACCTGGGATCGCTCCGTGTATGCTGGCCATGTGCCCGTACACGGTCTCTGCCCGTGTCCGTGTCGCCTTCCCATGTTCCAGTACACGGGGTATGCCATGTATCTTGCTGGGTCTAGCCGGGGAAGGGTATACATGGCGTGTCCCTGGCCGTGTACTCTTCCCATGCCCGTGTACTCTTGGAGTACACACCAGGTAACCCTACCGACGAACACACGCCGTGTAGCCCATATTACACGGCGTGTAGTCGGGAAATTTACAGAAGCGACGTCTTCCTCCGCATGCCTCGGATGATCCTCCGGACTTCGATTCATCCGTCTTTTTTCCATGAAACTCAAGATGATGGGTCACCTCGTCATCGTGATGCCGAATCCATGGGTTTCGGGCCTTCAATCGGCTCCAAAATCTGATTTCGGTCACCCGTGAAGAAATCGTTCGAAGAACGATTTATTCAAATCCGCTTCGATCCGTCTGTCACCACCGCAGCCGTACCTCCGTAGGGTCGTACCGATGGCAGATCGTCAATTTGGGACCGTTTCATCGCACAACGGGTGCGCAATGATCCATTGTTACTCATACCAAGAAGAACGCGAAGAACACTCATGAAGAACGCGATAAATTTGGGGAATAGACACACACAAATCGAGAGGGACGAACCTCGATCGATGTTCGTGTCGATCTTGGTCCGTCACCGTTAGAAGGTTGAACGAAACCAAACAATAACAAGAATCAAATCCCCAAAATCCCCGCAAAAGCCCATCCCACAAGAACGATCGATCCGAGGGCTAATATGTTCGTGGATTAGTCCGTGTTCATCGTAGAAATCAAAAACGGGGAATAATAAAATCACAATGACATCCTACCTGGATCCATGTGTTCGTTGGCGAAGATCCGGTCGCCACGTTGTTATCGCCGATGAAATCCGTGAAGAATGTCGCCTCCATGTTGGGGGTTTCCTCCAGATCTTTCCCAAAGCCTCCAGGGGAAAATCAGGGTTATGGGGATTGTAACCTTGATCCCTTGCATAATCTCTATATAGAAGATAAGAGATATTTGACGTAACAAGGTTTAAATAAAATATTTTAATAAGATATTTTATTACTGTTGCGTCCAAAAACCAGATTTCACCACCGACCTATGCCGGCCAATGTTAGGCCTCGCCTTAGGTAAAATCGCTGTTCTAAATGAATAGTGCCCTCAGATTTCTGATCCGAGCACTCGTTCAGGAGTTATTCCACTTTTGCAGGAAAACCCGATGCACGTGTAATTTAATTATTAAATTAAATTCAAACATTTTTTCCGGGCTCACTGGGCCTCAGAACTGCACACCGTCTCTGAGCCTGGTCTCGAATTAATTCCTATATAATATTAAAATAATACATGGAAAAATCAGGGACATTAAAAAAGCCATTTTAAATACCAAAATATGTAAAATACTATATGGTATTTATTTTCTCTTTTAAAAACATTATAGATTGTTAAGTAATCCAAATATTAAATAATGCTTGTGGTGGCAGAAAGGCCATTGTCACCACATATGTTAAAAAAGAAACATTCCCATAGTCATTTAGTAAAATGATACGTAGGAAAATACTCACTTTTAATGAAATGAAAATTCAAAGGGGTTTATACACTGTATAAAAGAAAGTTGTGTATAAATCAAAATATGCCTCAATGAAAGGAGGTTGAGATAAAGTCCTGTATGAAAATTCAGCAGCCTAACGATGCCACATAAAAATTTAAAAAATGAGTTGATGAGAGAGAAAAGGGTATCTCATCACTTGGATATAAAATGTAATTAAATAAGGATATATAAGATCATATCCCAACATAATAAAATGTAAATTAAAAGACATAACAAAAAAGAAGTCTTTGACTAAAAGAGGAGGGTGAAAGGTTCCCTTACAAAGTTTGTATCATTATATTAAAGATAAATCAATGACATAATTATGTGTGAAAAATATAAATAAACCTAATATAAGTGGATATTAAATGTAAATAAATCATAGTTCATTCACACATATTCATATCATGGCATAATTAATATGTAGAATTTCAACCCAAATAATGGAAATTAGGTGATGAAGTTCCCTTACCTCGTGTCTGACTTGAATCGTTCATTCTATAATCCCATGAATAATAAAATAAAGTTAATTTAAAATTGATTTATAACCATTTTAAAGTTTATTAATCCTTTTATATCACTTATTACCACGTTATAAACAATACATAATCATTTTAGTTAATAATGACCGTTCTGTCGATATTTGGTTCTTGAGTAAAAAATGAACTTCTTTTAATTACAAGTTGTCCATGTGGTAAATATTCCATTATATATAGAATTATATTAATTATTTAGATATCATATATATCACATATATCCAATATATATATTTATTTATAATAGTAAATAACATTTGAAGATAAGAAATGAAATGCACCGTTCTTGGAGACGGTAAGCCGTACGTACGCATGAACGCTACTTTCATTTATATTTCATATTTAATGGAATGAAAACACAATGACACATAGGTATATTATAATTACATTATAATATCATATATAATTTCATTAAATCCATACTTTATACGTTCCACATGTGTCATGAATGAGTCATATCACTCTGAGGGGGCGGTAGTCTATACATCCTGAATTGAAATTATCGCATTTACCCATTGTGGAAAAAATAATGGTATGATATAAATGAAAAATAAAGAAGTATATAGACAATATAAATATAATATATATCACATATAAATATTGGGCCATCATAATGTCCACCATGAGAGGCGGTAGGAGATATTTGAACTATCATCGTTTCGTGAGGCAGTGGTTTGCTATCCACAGAAAATGTATGTTCGTATCCATTAGATGGAGGTGTGTGGATGTGTAGTTATAATAATTCTAATAAAAAAATACTAGTATATTTATTATACTAGTTTTTTAATAAAATAATGAAATAAATAGATTTTAGGGGTATTGTAGAAGGAAAATAAAAGAAAAGAACTTGAGAGAAGACGTTACCTTTTAATTGGGTAACTCCCTTTTGTTTGAACCAACATGATTTATTGAATTTCCTTCTACCCAAAGTAAGGATTATAGGTGTAATATAGGGACATTGGGAGCTTATTAGAGCATAGTTTGGATGATCCAATGGGATTGAGAGATGTGAGTAATGGGTTAGATGTGATGACCTTTTATAAGGGGGAGGAGGGGCTCTTTAGGAATGTTTTAAAATATTATATTATTATAAACTTAATTTCGATTTATAAAGGCCAAAAAGTAATTTAATTCAAAGATAAGGTGAATATTGTTATAAATCCTCTCATCCAATGGGTTTTAGACAAGTTTAGGCCAAAAAATTAACCATATTTTTTAGCTTTAACCTTTACTTTACTAATTATCTTTTTCCATGTTCTCTTGTATATTCATAATATATGGTTAATATATTTTCTATAAAATTCTAATAGACCCAAAAATGGACCATTAATGACATTTGTAACATATTATATATAATATTTATGAATTATAGTTTTTTATGATTATTTTATCATTTAATAAAATAGTGTTCATTTTAAAAACTCATTTATGACAATTTATAAACTATTCATATCAAGGCTTTTAAAAAATTCAAAAAAACTTGATTATTTAGAAAAAACTAAATTAATTCAAAGATAAAAAGTTATAATCATCCATAAAATTTGTGGATAACATAAAAAGTTTCAAAATAATTTTATTTTAATATTTATAATCTCATTTATTTAAAACATTTATTAATGAGGTAATCATTACATCATCATTGTATCAAAACAAATTATTTATTTGATGTCTAAAAATTATAAATAAAATACCATGATATAGGAAATCATTTTATCTTTTTAATAACTATTTATAGTGGAAAATATCACTTATATAACCCATTATAAAAATTGTTTTTCTAAGAGATATATGTTTATGTTACATTTTCCTTAACATTAAATGGGGTCCCCAAATCGACCCAAGGATGCCCATGGTTGACCATGTATTATAAAATAGGGTTAGGAAACATGTCAGGGTAATTTAATATTATTATAATATTATTTTTTACCCTTATTTACTAGATTTATCCTTTAACCATGGTAAGTAAAATATTTACTGAAGTTACTATTCATAATATCTAAAAATAAAAGTGACCTATTTACATAATTTGGACCTCTTGATTCCAAATATGGAATCCATTTTTCAAAATTCAAAACATAGAATTTGTATAAATTAATTTAAAATTAATTCCCATTCCCAAAACCATAAAGCATGTTTTTAATAAATAATAACTATCAAAAGATTGACATTTGTTTCTTTCCAATTTCAAAGTGAAATTACTTCCAATAACCAAAATTGTATTAAATGGTAAAAATAAAATCTAATTAAACTTTAAATCCAATTAAAATGATAATCTAACCTTATAAATAAATTAGATTAAAATGCAGTTTTGAATTAAAATGCATTATTTTTCACTATTCATTAAAAAATGAACATTATCAGAAAAATACAAAAAATTTACCCAAAGTAAATTTTGATTTCCAGATTCTAAAGTAGAATTTTATTTTGGAAAATAAAACATATAAAAGTGAGCAAAACTAGATTTAAAAGGGGTTCTCCATTAAATGACAGTAAAACTACATTTTAAAAATATTAGAGTATTTATGGTTAAAATATGATTCATTCTCATTTTAAGCCTCTAAATTTAATTGGATAACTATAAAAACATTTAACAAACATGTATAATCATATTTTAGTTAGTTCTATTCATTCCCACCAATACAACTGTTTGGCGTTAACTTTCATTTTAAAATAATATGATATTATTATATTATTTTTCGATATAACTCAATGTTGTGTGCAACGTAAGATTTCAAAGAAACCCATTGTTGCGTTTTGAGTATGCTATCAGAAATAAAATTACCTTGAAATTGAAATTAATATTTAATTCAAAAATATTAATAAATATGAAAATGTCAAATTCATTATTTACCTGGGATGTTACATCCTTCCCCCCTTTAAGGAATCACGTCCTCACAATTTTAAAATTGGGATTTGAATCATTTTTGAATGTCCCACATTGAATAAATAGTCAATAAAACTATAATTTTAAAAGATAGAAAGAGAAGTAAAAAGGTCACCCGAGATAACACATACTTAGATTCAATGAAAACAAGGATATGGAAGAGAAACCTAACAATCAGGTTCTTATGGATAATGATAGAATACATGATTAAGAGAATATTAACAAAAATAAAACCACACACATGCGATGGAATAATTTATCTTTAATTCCCCAGTAGGAAAAATAGATGTACATAGTTTTTGTTTTAAGGTCAATTTCATAAATTTGGAGAATTCATTTATGAAATTGACTAAAAACATAAGGAAATATACTTATTTTTCAAGTAGATTTTCCTTTAATAAATTTCTACCATAAAATCATCTTTTCTCCATACTATGAGTATTCAATATGACTTGGTCATATATGAAGTGATAGAATCAACTTCTAGAGAATCACGTAATCCAAAAAAGATGAACTATATATTTCCCTGGTCTATAGAAATTAACCAAATCCCAAATGATTAGTACAATATCAGATAATCCAAAAAAAAGACAACCCTTTATAAAAATAAATACTAATCTTAATCTCCAAAATTCAACAAACAGTACCCAAAGTTCAACCCATACCATTCAATACAAAATTGTCCATAAAATTATTCAAAATAACCCAAACGTTTTTTGAAACCCAAAATTTAGAAGAATTTTATCACATAGTCTTCCATAGTAAATCTTAACATTTATCTCCGAATAACATCAACTTCTCTGAAAGTATCATACTAAAGTGTAATTAACCATATCCCAAATTCTCAAAGATAAGTTAATCATTTCCATAAATAACCCATATCGCTATAAGTCCCCAATTAAAACATAGATTCTTCCAAAATAAAATTCTACCATTATTCATCAAATTAAGTCCCATTGTATTATATTTTCCTTAGGCATATAGTGTTCTCCAAAAGAGAGAACGTCTTCAAAAATACACTTTATCACTTAATCACCAAATCATTTTTCTATTATAAGGATTTTCATTTGATAAAACATAAGTTCCGAAAATCAACTTATTATTAATCTATAAAATAATTTAACTAAAAATAATTAGTCATAATAATGAGGGACTTCATGTATTCTACTGGGAGACGATAAATCGCAATTGCACATTGGTTGTGGGTTTGAATCCCGCAACTTTGTCTGACTCGATGGGTTGTCACCTAGTCTGCGTGTTGTCCTTTTTAAAAAACTATCTATTTTTATAAAATTTCCAAAAATCTAAAAAATTAATCATAACATATTTTAACCACAAATGTTATCTAATACCTCACATTTTCATCCCAAAAAGGAATAACCTGTAATTGCCTCAAATTCAAGGATCATATAAACCCAAGTGGTTCTTTATCAATATATCCACAAAAGAGAAGATAATTTTTCCATGAATATCATTTTCACATATCAAACTTCAGGGTTACACATAAAAAAATGTCTTCCAAAGTAATCCTATCCTTAATACATTTAAACATATCATCATCCATAGATCCTACACAACTCTTCAATTCCTAAAATATAGACATCTTAATCATGAAACATTATTTATGATCCTTTATCAATGTTTTTTTTCATCTTATTATTTTATAATTCTTTTCTAACAAAAAATTATGCATAATGTCCAAATATTTCAGTAATGTCAAAACATGAGCTAAGAAATAATCCATACCTCTCATAGGTCATTTTCAGTTTCCTCATCTTCAATTAGAATGAAATTAGGAATAGGTAAACATACATTTGTACGATCCTACTGATCCCACTCCCAAACCTTTTTCATAGGGCATCTATTTGTATAATGATCATGCACACCACATTTAAAACATTCACTTGGTCCTTCAAAAAGAACTTCTTTCCCTTTCATGTAGTCAATTGGATGCTTCCTTTTACCATGGCAGGTTATTTCTTTATGACCTTTATTACCACGTCTGAAACATATTCCCGTCCCTTTAAATAATTTTACAAGGTATTTATTTCCACATCCTTAACACATAGGTTCTTAAATATACATACCCTTTTGATTATTACCTGATATTTCATTGGGATACGTATCTCGCATTGATGACGCCTTAGAAAAATCACTATTGTTCAAGTGGTCAATCAGGAATCTAGATTGTTGGTTAAGAATAACCACATGAGTTCTCATTGTAGCTCCCATTTTATTTGGTTTCTCATTCAGAAAACTATCACAGTTTCCTTCACATCCATTGTTACTTTGGTGCCTACTAGATCCATCCATTTATTAAAACCAAAAAGGTCAGTGTGAGTATAGCAGTAAAAGCATCATATACTATCTTATAAGGAGGGTAAATACTAAGATATAATTATTCATGTTATCTTAAACTCATTCGATTTATTTAAAATAACTATGACTCTTTATAATATTCTAACCATTATGGTTATTACACTTTTAATCAAATAAAAACCTAACCTATAAATTTATCTAAACCAACCTCTAATACCAACTATATGGACCTAGCCTTAAAACATTACATAATCTTGGATTTAGTTAAAAATTTACATTGATGATCTTTTCAGGTCTAGATATTTAGAGAAATAGGTCATAACTTATACATAACAACTTGAATATTACATATAGACACTTCTACTTAGTTTCTATTTTTTTCTTAAAATTAAAACTCTTTAAAGAAAACAACAATTATTTTCATGATATAAATCTTCATGAATTATTCCTTTCTTTTACCTTTCCTTATACCCTGTGAAAAACATTTCAAAAACTTGGGATGAGCATAAAAATCTCAGTAAGGGTTATACAGTAAGGAACAAGAACATTATTCCATCAATACATACAATCAATGAAATCATAATTTTAAATCATAAAACATTAGCTCTTTAATATACCTCATGAAATCATAAGATTTATGAATAACAGATATAAATAATAATTCATAAATGTAACTTGTGGCATCCATATCATACTTACAGTGTATCTTTCACAGCTACATAGGGAGTTATGTTTGGAATACTCATAACAGTATATTACCTATATATATTAGGAGAAACATTAACATTTACCTATGTCATGTTAACCAATTCATTGGAGAGCTATCTCGGGCTCACCTGACCTAATTTTATCATGGAACCACCCGTATAAGTAAACAATGCCCAAGAACTATAACATTTTCATAACACATAAAACAAACATAAAGGAAAGATGACATTTCCACATTTCAATCACAATATATAATTTAAATATATTGACATAACCAATCCATTATCAAAACCATTTCCAATAACAAAATATTTAAAAGAGTATATGGTATTTATTTTCCTTTTAAAAACATTATGGCTTGTTAACTAATCCAAATGTCAAATAAAGATCGCAGCTGCTGAAAGGCAATTGTCACCGCTTATGTTAAAAAAGAAACATTCCCTTTTTTGTTTAGTAAAATGATACATAGAAAAATATTCCATTTGAACGAAATGAGATGTCAAAGGGGCTTATACACCATATAAAAAAAGTCATGTATAAATCAAAATATGCCTCAATGAAAGGAGATTGAGATGAAGTCCCTTACGAAAATTCAGAAGCATAACTACGTCACTTAAAAATTCATCAAATTAGTTAATGAGAGATAAAAGGGTATCTCCTAACTTGGACATAAAATGTATATAAATAAGGATATATGCGATCATATCCCAACATAAGAAAATGTAAATTAAAAGACATAACAAAAAAGAAGTATTTGACTAAAAGAGGAGGGTGAAAGGTTCCTTTACAAATATCGTATCATTATAGTAAGGATAAATAAATGACATAATTATGTGTGAAAAATATAAATACCCCCAATAAAAGTGGATATTAAGTGTAAAAAAATCATAGCTCATTCAAACATATTCATATCATAGCATAATCAAGAAGTAGAAGTTCAACCCAAAGAATAGAAATCAGGTGAAGAAGTTCTCTTACCTTGTGTCTGACTTTACTCATTAATTCTTTAATCTCATAAATAATAAACTAAAGTTAATTTATACTTTCTTCATAGACTTTTTTGAGTTTATTATTCTTATTATATCATTTATTACCATGTTATAAACATTACATAATCATTTGAGTTAATAACGATCATTTTGTTGATATTTGGTTCTTGAGTCAAAAATGAACTTCTTATAATTACAAGTTAACCATGTGGTCCAAATTCCATTATCTAAATAATGATATTCCTGATTTAGATATCATATATATAATATATATCCAGTATATATATGTATTTATAATAGTACATAACATTTGTAGATAAGAAATGAAATGCTCCGTTCATGGAGATGGTAAGTCGTACGTACGCATAAACAATGCTTTCATTTCTATTTCATATTTAATGGAATTAATACATAATGATACATAGGTATATTATAATTCCAGTATAATATTATATATAATTTCATTAACTCCATCCTTTTTATGTTCTACATATGGCATGAATGATTCATATCACTATGAGGGGGTGGTAGTCCGCACTTCCTTAATTGAAATTATCACGTTTACCCATTTTGGAAACCATAAAAGAATGATATAAATGAAAAATACAGAAGTATAGAGATAATATAAATATAATATATATCACATATTAATATTGTGCCACCATAATATCCACCATGATAGGTAGTAGGATATATTTGAACAATCATAGTTTCCTGAGGCAGTAGTTCACTGTCCTCAGAAATAATATGTTCATATCTATTAGATGGATGTGTGTGGAAGTGTAGTTTTAATACTTCTCATAAAAACAACCTAGTATATTTAGGATACATTTTCTGTTATAAAATAATGGAATAAAGTAACTTTAGGGGGGTTCGAGAAGGAAAATAAATGAAAATAACTTCAGAAAAGATGTTACCTTTAAATCGGGTAACTCCCTTTGGTTTGAACCAAAAGGCTTTATTGAATTACCTTCTGTCCAAAGTAAGGATTCTAGGTGGAATATAGGGATGCTGGGATCTTATTGGAGTAGAGGTTGGATGATCCAAAGGTCTTGAGAGGTGTGAGTAGTGGGTTAGGGGTGATGGCCTTTTATAAGGGGGAGGATGGGATCTTTAGGAATGTTTGAAAATATTATTTTATTATAAATAGAATTTCAATTTAAAAAGGTTTAAAACTAATTTAATTAAAAGTTAAGGTGATTATTGTTCTAAATAATCTCATCCAATGAGTTTTATAAAATATTTGGGCAAAAAACTAACCTTATCTTTTAGCTTTAACCTTTACTTAACTAATTTAACTTTTTACCATGTCCTCTTGTATAATCATACTATATGGTTAATATATTAAAAATAAAATTCCAAGAGACCAAAAAATGGATCATTAATGAAAATTTTAACATAATATATTTCATTTGTACGAATATTATATTTTTATGATTATTTTATCATTTAATAAAATATTATTCATTTTAAAAACTCATTTATGTCAATTTATAAACTATTTATATCAAGATTTTTAACAAAATCTATAACAACTTTATTATTTAGAAAAAAATACATTAATTAAAATATAAAAAGTTATAATCATACATAAAATTAATGTATGTCTTAAAAAGTTTCAAAAAAAATTTATTTTAATATTTATAATCTCATTTATTTAAAACATTCATTAATGTGGTAATCACTACATCATCATTATGTCATAAATAAATTTATTTATTTGATGTATAAAAATTATAAATAAAATACCACGATGTAGGAAATATTTTTATATTTTTACTGATATTTTATAGTAAAAAATATCACTTATATAACCTATTATTAAAATTGTTTTACTAAGATATATATGTTTATGTTACATTTTCCTTCACTATAAATTAATTTTTATATAGTGTCATTTTCACTTACAAGTAGCTCCATGGGGTCCTAAAATCGTCCCAAGGATGACCATGGTCAGACATGTATCATCCAATATGGTTATAACATGTGTTAGGGTAATTTAGTATTATAATAATATTATTTTTTACAGTTATTTACAAGATTTACCCTTTAACCATGGAAAATAAAATATTTACTGATGTTACTATTCATAATGTCTATTTTTTTACCTATTTACAAAATTTGGACCTCTTAATTCCAAATACAGAATCCATTTTCCATATTCAAAACAAATAAGTGTCAGAAATTAATTTAAAATTAATTCCCATTGTCAAAACCAAAAAGCGTGTTTTTAAGAAATTATAACTATCAAAAGATTGACATTTGGTTATGTTCAATTTTAATGTGAAATTACTTAAAATTTTCAATTTTAGATTAAATGGTAAAAATATAATCTAATTACACTTTAAAACAAAATAAAAAGATAATCTAACCATATAAATAAAATAGATTAAAAGGTAGTTTTGAATTAAAATGCTGCATTTTTCACTATTTATTAAAAAATGAACATTATCAGAAAAATACCAAAATTTTACCCAAAGTAAATTTTGATGTCCCGATTCTAAGGAAGAATTTTATTTTTTAAAATATAATATATAATAGTACGAAAACCAATATTTAAAAGAGGTTCTCCATCAAAAGACAACAAAACTACATTTTAAAAATATTAGAGTATTTATGCTTAAAATTGGATTCATTCTCATTTTAAGCCTCTAAATTTTATTAGATAAATGTAAAAATATTTAACAAACATTTATAATCATATTTTAGTTAGTTCTATTCATTCCCTCCAATACAACAGTTAGTCGTTAACTACCATTTAAAATAATATTATATTATTATATTATTTTTCGGTATAACTCAAAGTTATGTGGAACATAAGATTTCAAAGAGACCTGTTGTTGTGTGTTGAGTATGATATCAGACATAAAATACCCTTGAAAGTAAAATTAATATTTAATTCATAAATATTTATAAATATGAAAATTTCATATTCATTATTTACTAGGGATGTTACAGAAAATAAGAAGGGAAATCTATAATGGAGGATGATATGATGAAATATCCCTTTATAGGAAATAATGAGGTAACCAATTTTGAATTTGGTGACACCCCAGGATTGGGGAACTTGAATAATGTAACAGTGAATGAGACGATAAATATGTATGTAGAGGAACATCTAAATAAAAGGATGAACATAATCAATTGTGTAGTAAATGAACATAATCAAAGTAAATTATGGACATAGATTATTGAGAAGGAATAAAATGATACAGATTATTTTAATAGAATTATTGACCTGAATAATAAATATGTAATTAATGTAAATTAAGTAGGTAATGTTTTTGGATACACATAAACTATTTCTCTAGGGGTACTATTGAATCTATGTAGAAGAATGATGAGGGGATGTTTTCTAACAAGGATAAATAGAAGGAAGTTAAAAAGCACGTGAGTGAGAATTTGAAATTATAAATTTAAAATGTGACCTCAAAAGAAGAAGTATTTAAATGATTTTTTTAAATAAGGGACTATGAAAGTGATTATTAAAGATATATACAAGGCTACCAAACCTATGGGGGGAACAGTGGTGGAAGATGAAAATAGTTAAGACATGAATAAACCATTGTGTTCTAGAACCAACTAATTTGCACAAGAGATTACCTGTATATTCATGGTTTTGAAAAATAAATTACCTATCAAATATTTATTACTCTTATACACTAAATTAATGTGATAATGTTCTATAATATTTGTTGCACTGATAAGGTCAAAGAGGTTCCTTTCTATGATGAGAACCCTGAAGTGTTATATCAATATTCTTAAATATATTTTATGGTTCGATAAAATAATATTATGGGACACATAGTTTTTTGACTGTAAATTCAATGTACTCATATGAAAATGTGACTTCATATCATGAGTTTTCACCTGGTGATCTCTAAGAAAAGATATTATTGGAACATATCCTCTAATAGGAATTTCACATGTTACATTTCATAGGATATTCATATTTGAGAACATGTGTAATGATTCTTAGAACTTGATATTATTATTAATTTGTATAATGAAAATTTTACTTATATGTGATGATAAAAAACATGAGACCATATGTTCATTAAAAATTAGAATATGGTGGGTGAATCCTAAGTGATATGTTTTAAAGAATAATATGAGGATAAATTTGTCCCTTCGATATTTTTGAAAGCTAATATCTCAACCCTTTGATTGAAAAGAAATAGTTTAATTAAATTACATAGTAATAGTGTATTAATGGGTTCATTTTAGGTAGTCAATGGAATATATATAAATAATATAGGTTTATGGAATGAGTATACAAATTTCTTGATGAGATATCGAGACAAATAGATTATATTACACTGCTGGTGTCAGTATGTGGTTGTTGATTTTTTGAAGGTAACTTATTTTCCATAGGTTACTTTATTTATTTATAGATTTTGATATTGGAATTTAAGAAAACTCCACCTAATTCCACTAATTAATAATCCTAGAGGATCGCATGATTAGTGTTTTAATTGACCTCAATTAAATTTTATGTCATTTTAATTATTGGAATTTATATCATTCTCCACATCGATGAATAATATTTTACTAAAGATTTATTTATTGTAATAGCATTAAATAAGTATTTATTCACAATACCATGAATATTAAAAATATTATTTATTTATTTAATTATCGAATAATTAATAATATTTATCTTTGTGTGAGTTAGAAAACACCAGAGGATAAATAATAATATGATTTATTTTAAATAGTATGAGGTATATTATGTGATTTCTATTTAATTGAGGGCCTTTTTGTAATTAATTAATATTAAAAAATAGAGTTGGATCTATGTATACATTCTTATTTAATTTAAGAGAAGGTTGGTCAGTTTTTGTGAACAACACCAATCCTTTCTATAGATTTATCTTCACTAAGAACATCTCTAGGGTTTCTCTCAAGAATGAGAGAAGTGACAGTTCAATGTATTCTCAGGAAAAATAAATCAAGTGAAAATAATTCTAGACTGAATGGATTATGGTTTCAATTAAGGGAGGAATGTAAAATGATTGGAACCACCACAATAGAATTCAGAATACCATTAGTGAAATTTGGAGGTCAATGTTTCATGTGTTGATTATCCCTAGAGGGGATATACTTTATGTCCTCATCAATATAATTAAGGTGTATCTCAAGTAGGGTTATAATGAAAAACATCTGCATTGAAGAAAGAACTCAAGATCGAGGTATTTCTCATTTATTTTAAATTAATTAAAAATTTAATATGAAAAATATCACATCTTGGTTTTAGTATTATTCCTCAATATTATTTTTAAAAATACAATTTTGATGACGTTCACTATCATATAAAATGTAGGTTGTCTATTGAATCCAAAAAAGGTGAGTTAGCTACATTCAAATATTCTTTTACACTATGTTCATTACCTTCATGTAGTGTAACTGTGGTCACATTAAAATTTATAATTTTTTACTAATTATTAATATTTTTACCTATTTAAAAGTTAGTTTTCATTTCTAGAATTTTTTTAATTTAATATGATTATCAAGATCTCTTCTTCTCATATAAATTTATTGATAAAATGACTTAGTACAGGTTAAAAAAATGTATAGAACATCTGAGAAGACCATATGAAGGTTTCAAGGATTCTATAAAGATAACACTAGACTATATAGCATGTAACCCATTGGTATACACTTTTTACCTATGTAAACTGCACCCATATGAATTGTGAGAAATAAAAGTCTTTGTGTAATAAATAAATGCTGTGTGTAATAAATTTACATTGAGTTTGGACCACACTAGACCAGATTGAAAGATGGTTTTATATAAAACACATAATTTAACCCGCTTACATGTCATGTAGTATCTATTTTCTTAGAGGAAAATATAGGATCAAGATGTATCATTTAATTATCACATGAACCATGTATACTATAATTCACGTAACAAATAGGTTAGATGGTGTGTAACTTCTATAATTTCCATATGCCTCATAAATATAAAAAAGGAATAATATGGAAAGTCCCTATGTGTGTACCGTATATATATGGGTAAGAGACATACACAATACATCGATGTTTTGTACATGCATTGTATCCTACCCATTTAGATATAAATATTTAATTTAATGAATTAATCTATTAAACCTTATCAATATGTGTTTTTGTTTCGTTTTTTTAAAATGCAGGTCATTCGATAGGTTTTATATCATATTATATGATAAATTAATTCTGTTGAAAATTTGGAACTACATGTCATGTATAGGGTTTTAGATATTGTATACTCCACATGCATCAAATTGGTACTCAAAGCATAATTTTCACATGTCCCATATTCAATTTGTTTATAATACACTACATTAAATTACCACACTTTATGATATTTCATATGAGTTCCCCATTTACAATAAGAACCATGCTAGGTAGTTTGGGTAGGTATTCATCATGTTTCTTCCATGTAAAATCTATGTACTTATTTTAATATAGTTTGAATAAAATTAATTTATTTTAAATCATAGAATATTAAATTAACCATGAAAGATTGGACAATGATTAAGATAAAATGAATTAATTTATTTATTATATAATTAATCAAATTAATTCATTCTTGTTGCATTTTATTAGAAGAATAGATTCAAATAAATTCTAACCAGATATTTAAAATTTAAATTCATTACATGTGTAAATAATCATGATATTAGACCAACTAATTTATGTATTTTTGTTCTTTTAATTTAATTATTTCAATAGTTTTTCCATTATTAGTATTTAATTAAAATAATGGCATGTGAGTTATGTCTCCATCATTATTATGTCTCGGCATGTGCGCATACAGTTTCCTTTATATAAACACTCTCTTATGGTGCCCATTATATGCATGTAAATTAAAATAATTTGTATATATGGAGATCATAGGTTCATGGAATTGGTTCATGATGGATTATAGGTACTAAAGCGAAACAAACCCATATGATACATACTAAGGTGAAACCAACTTTGATGATACATAAGAGGAAAATGGAATGCTGCAACTTATGTTTAGCCCAACACAAGAATTTTTTCCATTAGGGTCAATGGTTTTCTTTATTATCTGCTCAATAAACAATCATGTTGTTAAAAATATTGACCATGAAATATTACAGTTATTTTATTTCTATCTAATTTAAGTCTTGTTTTATAAATAGAAGACTAAAAAAACATTTATAAATGTATAATGTGAAAATACAGAATTAAAATAAATTGATTGTGCATAAATATTTTATCAATAAATGGAAAATAACAAAAGTAAAATCCAATTAATATTAACAATACATGTGGGAGGATAAGATAAGAAAATTTACCCATAATGGAAAAATTCCCTCAATAAAATTTTAAGTCACACTAAGCCTTAGATTACATGATTAAGGGTAGAACCATTTAACTAAGGGTGGTAAGGCCCACATTAAGATAATTCCTTTTCTATAAGAGTAATTATAATGTTTTTTAATTAACCAAGTTTACATAAAGTGTTGTATCCCTTTATAGAATTGATATATCTTAAAGGCATGTATTAAGGAAATATATGTCTGGATTTGAGGATTGGGGACTCCACTTAATGGATATAAGAGCTACAAACCTATGGGTGGAAATATATCTTAACTAAATACCTTAGAGTGGTTAAATAGGACCTTATCATGACCCCCTCCATCCAAAGATACCCCTCCTAAGCTGGAAATGAAGGAAGAGAGATAATGAACCCCGAGTCCTACCTTCGAGTTCTGCCTCCAGTAGGCCCCGGGGTGGCGAACAACACCAAGGGTATACAAATATCAAAAAATGGGATGCATTAACCTTTTTATAGTAACAAAGTTTTTTGAGATAATATATATTAACCTCAAAAAACTCAAAGACTTATACAGAAGAAAAACCAAAATCCATCCGACATGCAAGTTTATTGTAGAACTACTACAAATACAATGGAATGATCTTAAGTAAATAACCAAAGGTAAAGCTAAGAAACGATGAAAAAACTATCACAAATTCAATGATAGTAATACCCATAATGGTATCCATAATTATCAAGGAATCTTAAAAATAGTTTTATAACATAGGGTGATCATACAAGTATAATTAGTATAAAAAACAAAAGACTCTCATGTACAAGGGCGAGAAGAATACTAATGATCCCGTGAGAAAACAAAAGAACCAACATCAGCTAAAATGTTATCCTATCCATCCCCAACTCAAAAAGGAACGCTCACCAAGTATGAAAAGTCAATTAAAGTAATATAGTGAGAACATAAATGATAGGGTACCCCACACCAATTTCCTACCGATTAACCGTTCTCACACCCTAATGAAAAACATCATGGTGCTCCCACCTCTTCCTAAAGTACTACCTCAAAACACACCCACACACACCTGGGCCTCATACTATATCACGTCCCACCCGCACACACCCGAGACTCAGAACTATGTCTTTCCCATAGACACCTAGGACACATACCACATCATATCTCAAAGACACCTTGGAACACAACACATCTCTTCCCATAAACACCTTAGAAACACAACTCTTCCGCACACACCTGGGCGTCACGAACCACTACATGCCTGAATAATCTTGGGGCTATAAATACATGGAAGAGGGATCGAGGAAGAGTGGGTGTCCAGCCATCTATCCTCCCACTGAGATGTTTGGGAACAACACCCTCCCCTGTGACAATGGGGGTTTTTTGGCACATAGTGCTCAACAAGGGTTGGGCGTGTATAGAAAACAAAAGGAAAATACAAGTATGTATATATAGTATCAAATAATCAATCCCAACCTATGAGTTCTCAATAAAACACTAAAACACTCTATGATACTGCCTACTCTACTTCTAACTCTAAAAACACTAGCAATAGTCACTTCAGAAGTTGATGAATGAAAACCATATAGAACAAGACACAACTCAAACTTACCACCTTGCCAACTCATTTAATCAAATATCATTCTTTTTAAGGAAACCATTTATTAATTCCATCGATACCTAGAAAACTAACAACCAAAACACAAACCAAGACACATATCCTAAACCATGTAGAGGAAAAATAACCATAGTAAGAAAAATCACTTTATATTTCCACTCTGTTTAACACCCACACCCAATATTACCATAATTATTATTAAATTTCATTCCACATAATCATTCCACTAATCTGGAAAACACCCCAAATTATAGCCAAGCCCTGAAACATACCTCATTTGAACCAAATAGATATACTTGCTCTATAACAACACCACACCCATAACACCCCACAAAAAAAACATAGCACAACTCAAACCTGCAACCCTGCTACTCAAACACTGACCATTCATTCCACATCCATTCAATCTCTAAACCTGAGATTCTATTACACCACCCGTACCACTCCAACTTACAGTCGTGATCTCAAACCCAGCACCACACAACAACACAATGCACGAGATAGAACAATATTTCACACATCACATAACCACACCAAACATAGAAGGGTGTATTCAGATTTATAAACCACTCATTCTTTATCTCCACATTGATAATTCATGGTTTATCATAGAACAAGTTAGATCTTGGGGAATTAATTTATTCAACCGAATATATGTAGTAAATCAGTTTCCTGTATATATTTCTGGTCAATACATTATCAACAACAAGCCACCACAAGTCATCCTAGCTGCACAAAAAAAGACAACCAATGACCATAAATTTTAGTAGGCATGTGGCCCATATAGAACACCATATCATTAAACAATGAAACAGAAGCATTCATCAATTTTCCCCAAACCATATTTATATGTTTAAAGCTAATTGAATTATATTTATTAAACTTGGATTAAACTACCTTCCCATGGGAAACATTCATACACCCACCCCATATGATACAAAAATAAGAGGGATGATTGGATCCTTACCTTTGGAAATAGATGAAAAAAACCTCCTCCTTGCACCAAAAAAGGGGTGTGCAATGCTCAAGATAAAGACGATTCAAGGGTGAATCATAGACGCGTGACTCATCAGGGAAGAAATTTTATGGGACACCCGAGTATGAATAGAAAAGATAAAGAAATATTTAAGTAAACATGTCTAGATTTGAAGGAGTAAATATGAGACTCAAGGGATATGAAACCATTTTGAACTCCCCATTAAAATTGGATCTTGATCACAAATTTTGACTAACTTAAATCCTCCCAAGCATTAGGAAATTAAAGATATATTTTACATAATTTGAAATAGCTTTAGTAACATTTAAATATGGTTTTAAAATCATTTAACATCAAATAAAATGTTAAAGGCATGAATATGGAAAAATTGGAAAAAACTAGAAAATTTGAAAAACTATTAGAAGTGACTCACTGTTGGGTGATTCACCATCATGATTCACCGGTGGGTGATTCACTATTAGATGAATCACCAAAAGATGAATCACCGATGTGAGCTACCAGTGAGGAGTTACAAATGACGGGTCACTGTTCGACGAGTCACCATTCGATGAGATACTATCATGACTCATCATCACGACCCACCTTCAGTGATTCATCAATATTAATAACCATCAAAAAGTCACTAATATTACTCACCATACTCATGTTACCAACATGAGTCACCATTCTGAATCACCAGTCCTAAATCACCATTACGACCTAACAGTGGATGACCCACCGTCAAATGAGCTACCGTTAGTGACTCACCATTGTGACTCACTATTGGATGACTCAATGATGTGATTCACTGGTTCTGACTCACGATTATTGACCAAACATTCCTAACTCACCATTGAAAAACTAGAAAAATTGGAAAAATCTCAAAAGATAGCCACCATGACCTCCAAAACACATCAAACACTGGATTTTCAAAAAGAAATGAACCGGGAAGGTTCGAGCCATTACAACCCTTTATTCGGTTATGAGAATATAAATATGGATTTTAGCCACTATTATTTACTTATGATCAAACATTTCAAATTCAATGGTCAGTGTTGTTGAGACTTGATAAAATAGTGGGAGAATAATAAAAATTTATTATATCTCACATATTTATGGAAATCAATGAGGTACTAAATAATTTGATCTTATATTATTGTATAAAAAGGAAAATTTATCGACCATGTTATCATTGTGATCTATAATTGATAAATTTTATATCCTAAATGGATATATCCACCATGAATGGGTAAGATACTTACGAGTTGTGTTTTTCCTGGAATTTAAGCCTTAGACACTATAATCCTTAGTCCTTGATAAGACTAATAATAAGGTTAGTGATGTGGAGTTTGATTCTGATGAAAAACACTTGAATGTAGTGATAGATGTTTAGTGTTTTATGATTTCATCAATGTCTAGAAAAATCTGGAAATCTCATAAGAATATGAATTCCTATAGTTCGTTGAAGCATCTCCTTGGTATTTATCCAAAAATAGCTGGAAAACAATATTTTGAGATAGAAAAGGAATTCTTTTTTAGAAAAAAATGACAAGGTACACTAGTTATTCCTCACGTATTCAAACTCATTACCTTTATTGACTGTCTATAGGTTTTAATTTTTTATGTTTCCTAGATAACTACATATGACCTCATTGTTTTATCACTCCCTCATAGATTCTACAACATTACTATACATTTTAATATGAAAAAATTTGAGTTGTATCTCAAAGATCTCCTAACATTTCTTCACTAAGTTTATAGGGATATGAAGCCTGAAAATCCTTCTAATAAAATGGTAAATAAAAGGAAAGTATAGGAAAACAACTCCAAGATTGACTACAAGTTTAATGATTCTTTGCAATATCTTTCCAAGAAGGGGAGGATCAAGGGGAAAGTAAGGGAGTGTTATTCCAAATTTTTTTCAAGTGGGGAGAAGGTTCACTGGAATAAAACCTACACCTAGAAAAATAAAAAAAGAAAATATTTATGTTCATTTTTATTGAGTGAAATCTACATGTTTATTAAAATCAAATATTAGATATAAATTGTGGAGTTAATATATATATATATATATATATCCAATTATAGGAACCAAGTATATTTTGAAATATTATATAAGGTGATGTGGATCTATAAGCCAATAATGTAGTAAATCTTGATGTAGTAGCTATTAGAGACCACCACCTCACACTAACAACTGGAATGATCTTATTTCTGAATAATTTTTGTAATGTGTCTTTGGTAACCAATTTTTTTTCTTCAATTTCTAGAATTGTTACAG
Source organism: Viscum album (assembly GCA_963277665.1). Taxonomy (NCBI): domain Eukaryota; kingdom Viridiplantae; phylum Streptophyta; class Magnoliopsida; order Santalales; family Viscaceae; genus Viscum; species Viscum album. The sequence continues at coordinate 582,030,822 of OY728150.1, read as the reverse complement.
ATGGATTTATTTTCAAATTTAGGAATGAATATTTCTTATTTTATAAGGAGAGCATATGTTATGGTAATAAAAATTTTATTAATGGTCTTTATGTGTAGGATTCCATAAACCTAGTCATGGAAATCAATAATAATTAGGATTTCATGACTCATATATCACCCAACCATTGCATAATTTGGTAGGTCATGTAATTGAAAAATGCTTGACCAGATTATCCCAATATGGATTATTAAACTCCTTTGATCTAAAAACACATGGTTTATATCTTTTTTGTTTTCATGTGAAAAATCATATCTTCATTTAGTAGAATATGTGAAAGGGCTACAAGGATTCTTTTATTAGTACATATTGATGTATACATACCATTTTTAGTTTAACAAATGGGTGGATACTCTTTCTTCATAACTTTTTCCAATGAATTTAGTAGATATATATATTTATACTTAATGAGGTATATTCTGGAATCATATAACAAATTAAATGAATATAATAATCAAGTTTATAATCAGCTTAGTAAAAAATAAAATAACAACTTTCCTCACACCATAGTAGATAATATCTTAACTATGGGTTCAATGATTATTTTCTGATGTTTAGGATATTATCCCAACACACTCTTCCTTATACACTATCATAGAATTGTTTATTTAAAAGGAGGAAATAATCTTTTAATGGGATAGTGATATTTATGATTAGTCATGAAAGTTATCTATTATACTTTTGGGGATATGAATAACAGAAAATGATGCACATACAAAACCAAGTTCCAACTAAAGTGCAATAAAGAATTCCATATGAAATTCAGTGTGGAAGGAAATTTGTGTCTCCTCATTTATAGGTGTAGGGATGGAAAGTGTTTTTTATGGTCACTTCCAGTAAACAAAATCACTTTAAGGAACATAGTGTATCTTTATAGGATTCCACAAGGAAGAAATTTTTTATTACATTTATTACATATTAGATAAAAAGTTTAGCATGGAATGATATTCCATGTTCTTTGAGAGGGAGGAAATTTCTAAAATAAATAGCGTGAGTGAGATAGAATTTGATGAATTAATTGATCAAGATACAGAAGAGTTCGCATAAGAAAAAATTACAAAACCCCCCTGGAAGAGGACATTCTAGAGACATAAATTCCATGTAAAAGTATATGATATGTTAGAGAACCTAAAATATATTGTTTTATAAAAAATTAGGATGGTGACTCATTATTAGTAAATAATAATTTTCTCATTACCTATGGGTAGATAGTTGGTGGTAGAGATTCCCCTAAAGGGAATGAAGCCTTGAATTATGAAATAGAGTCTATATATCAATACAAGGTATGAATTTTGGTAGATCCTCTAGTGGATGAAAATATGGTTGGATGTAATTTTTTATTAAAGAATAAAATGGTTCTTAATGTTCAATTAAATACATAAAATTATATACTAATTGTAAATTTTTTAAACAGTGTCAAAGAATAGACCATGATGAAATATTTTCACCAATTTTAATACTGAAATCCATCAAAATTCTACATTCTATAGAAATATTCCCTGACTAAGAGATTTGAAATATTGATGATAAAACACCTTCCTTGATAGAAGCATTTATGAAGATGCCTATATGAAAAAATTAAAACATTTTGTGACACCAAAGGATTCCAACAAGGTATTTAAGTTTCATATATCCATGTATGGATGAGATCAAGCATCCAGGTCATGGAACATTTAGTTGGTTGAATCTATTATAAAAATTAGTTTCATAAATAATTAATGTGATAATTTTTTATATAAGAGGTTTTATGGGTGTGAAATAATTTTCCTTTTAGTGTATATAGATGACATATAATTTATTGGAAAAAAAATACTAATCTTATAGCCTGTTAAGATTTTTGAAACAAATGCTTCTCTAAGATGGTGTTAGGTGAAATAGTGTACATTTAAGGGATCAAGATCCATAATAATATATCTACATGGAATATTTCTCTATGAAAATTTATTTATATTGAAAATATATTTAATAGATTTAGTATTGAATAATCTAAGTGGGAATTTTTTCTAATGTAACATGCCCTGCATCTTTCCCAAAAAATAGGCTCTCAAAAAGATGATGAGAGAAAATGTATGTCAAGGATTCCATAAATGTTAGTGATTGGGTAAGTCATGTATGATATTTTATGTACTAGGATACATGTCACTTATTTCATAAGTTTGGTAGGAAGATGTGAACCATACCTAAGTGAATTCCTTTTGATTGAAATCAATACTATACTTAAGTATATGAGGTGTAATAATGATATGTTCATGATCAATTGGGAAGATGAGGATATATTCATCAGGGGAATGAATTTTTATTTATAAATTGGTCAGGATGATCTAAAATTCCATTTAGGATAAATCTTCACTATTAATTTAGGTTTTATGAGATGGAAGAGCATAAAAAAGTCATGGTCACCAATTATACAGTTGAGTATGAGCATATTGCGACATCTAAGGTTGCTAAAAAATAAGTTTGTATATGTAACATTATTCAAGATATTTATGTGATACCTATATGTGAAGACTATATCAGAATGTACTATGATAATACTATATCATTTTCTCTGGAAAAGGAGACAAGGTCACATCAATTGGAAAAGAACATACTATGAAACTATCACCACCTAATGAATTTTTATCATAGTGGTGAGGTCATAGTACGAATAATTTATATTAATGAATATTTGGTGGACCAATTGAATAATTAAATTTCATAAAATAATCATAAACATAATGTGAGAGCAAGTAGGCTCAAAGTCTTTAGTATTTGGATCTAGTACAAGTGGGATTATTTTAGAGGTGGTATTCTAGAACAAACTGATTTATACATGTGATTACTCATATATTCATGGTGTTGAATAATTTTTTACATATGAAAAAATTAGTATTATTTTTAATTATATTAATGTTCAATTTTCCTAGAATATCAATCACACTATTTTGGTCATAATGATTCCCCACTATGATGAGATTCATGAAATTCAATGCCAATATTTTTAAATATTATTCTATGGTAAGATAACATTCAATGATGGGACACATAATATGTTTAATATTTGGTGTGATTACTTGTGTGCATATGAGACCTCATCTTAGGAAGTTATCACTTGGTAATTTCCAAGTCAAAAGATTATGAGAATAGATTCTCCATTTGGAATTCCACATGTTTCATGTCATTGGATATTCTTGTCCATGAACTTATCTAATGGTTCTTAGAATTTAATATTTTATTATATCATGAGTCATGTACTTATATGTGTTAATGAAAACTATGATTCCATATGTTAAATAAGATGTAGAGTAATTTGGATGAATTAGATGTTATATTTCACTAATAAATAAGTCAAGGAAGTATTTTTATCCTCTCTTTTTGGAAGTTGATATCTTGTCCATTTGATTATATTGAAATTGTCGAATTAAATTATGGGGAAATGGTGCATTAATGAGTATATTTTAGGATGTCATAGAAATAAATATAAAACATATAGGTTGATTAATTGAGTATGAATACCTCTTTATGAGATATCGTGATAAAGGGAATATATTACCTGATGAGCATTTGTATGTCGTTGTCGATGTTTTGACATTAACTTCTTCCTCTTGAGTTCCTTTACATGTTGTTAGACACTAATATGGGAATTTAGGATAATCCATCCTAATGACACTAAGGAATAATCCTATAGGGTCACACAATTAGTACTTCTATTGATATCAATTAAATTCTATTTGATATTAGTTATTGGAATCAATATTATTCTCCAAACCAAAGAATAATATTTTAGTTAGGATTTTTTATAGAGAAAATATTAAATTCATTTTTATTTTTTATAGAATGAATATTATAAATAAATAAATATTTATCTATTTAATGAATAATATATTTATTGGTCATTTTTTTTGTAAATGTTGAGGATGAGCATACCATGTTTTGGGTTTGGTCATACATATTTATTTATTAGTTTTTAAAATAATATTTATCAAATTAAGAGTAAACACATGTCCTAGGATAGATGATATTATTATTTATTTTATAT